>JAUCBN010000009.1:11285278-11782778 GCA_035048815.1 Abelmoschus esculentus
TAACCATTATTGGAACTTTCTTTACGGACCCAAGAATCCTTCTTTCTAGATAAGGTGAGATGTTTTTTTCCATAAAAAAATGGTTTGTAATTAGGGTTAGATAAATTAATGAAGTTATAGAAGCAGGAAAGGTGTTTTGAGTTAGCATAAGTTTCTTAGATCTCTGCTATGTACTTGAGGTGCTTCTTTGTTGACACTTTTAGCTTATGATCTATTAACATTTTGTGTGGGTGAATATTTTGTTTTCTGCTGAGTAAAACTCGACTCGATTTTTTTCTTTCTGATTCAACACAAAAATTTCATATAAAATTGAATTGTAAAATAAAACTCGAATGAATAATTTGGTACTATTAATATTTTGACATGTTACTAGTATATTTTATTAATTTAGTCTTGCTTCTTAGTTGGTAGGTTTAGCTTATTATGGGTCAGTGGATTATTTCATTACACTTTGTAAGTCGATTAATTACAGATCAAATTGATAATAGGTTGGGTAAAATTAAAAACTCTAAATCATAATTTAATCTTTGAAAAAAAATCATTTTTCTTTCAAAAAAATAATTCCATATATAAAAGTTATGAAATTTGGTATTCGTGGATTGTACAGAACCAATAAGGAGCATACCACTCACCAAAGTTCCAATGGACCTTTTTAAATGATTGTCCGACAAATTATGGTGCCCTCATATGCATAGATTTTTATGCTTTCATTGCTATCGATTTCTGAAGTAGGATGAACATTTAATCGAATTAAGTAGTGTGAAGTTAAAAAAAATAATTAAATAAATTTATAAATCTTATTTTATAATTCAAATTTTATTTAATTTTGTTTAGAACTGAGTATGCCATGTTTTGCTCAAGATAGGGATAAAAATAAAATTTTTGGGTTAAAATCTTGAATAAAATTATAAAATTTTGAATTTTCGGTTTTGTCGTTGTATCATTTTCTTGATATTTTGGATGTTCAGATTAGGATTTTGGTTTCTATTATGTGTAGAAACGGATAATTTAGGGTTTAAAAGAGCAAAACATAAATATTTGAAAAAAAGAATAAATTTATAAAAAAATTATTTTAAGGTAAATTACATGGATAGCCACAATACTATGAGATTGGTATTGAAATGGTCACAATATTTTAAAACACTTCAAATACACCGGTGAACTATTAAAATGGTATCGAAATAGCTACCGACTGTTAAAAACTAACGGACTTGATGACGTGGTAGTTAAAAATAAAATGAAATAATTACAGATTTACTCCCTGTCATTTATACATTTTTATAATTTAGTCCTAATTTTATAATAATAAAATAATATAATTTAGTCAAAATACAATTTTTTTGCAATTAAGGGGGATCAAACCTAGGTCTCCAGGAAAAGAAATAAGCATGCAAACCACTAAGCCAAATAACTTTCTATGACATTAAACACCAACATTAATATTTATCCACTATTATTGTCTATATATATTTTTTTACTTTTCATCTTACGTACAAACGCTGAATTGGGATTAGCGTTTTAGAAGTCTTGTTTGAAGATTCCATGTAAAAAACTTGCTTTGTTGTTTTGTATAATGTTGATGAGATTTGAATACGTAGCGATCCAAAAACCGTTTACCCGTTAAAATATTATTTTTCAATACCGATTTTTTTTTTTCTAACGATACACTTAATAGTTAATTTTTTACATCGCAACATAATGCTTTAAACGTGAACATATATTTGAGCCATTCGTAAGGAGAAGTAAATTGTGTGATGCTCAATCAAGCTACTAAAATAATGTAAAGAGAACTATAATCATAAAATTGATATAAAACTCTTTTAACTTTTTCATGGTGTAACTTGATCTTACGTACCTACCTACTTATAGGGATGAGATTAAGTTACACCATGTAAAACTCAAAAGTTTTACATTAATCCATGAACATTGGATGAGTGAAATGGACGAATGAGATTAATAATAGAAAATATGAAGATTATTACTTAAAAAAGAAGAAATAATCTTAGTCATTTATTATTATCATTCAACGGTTTAAAATTTATGTAAAACTCTTTAAATTTTATATAATGTAACTTGATTCTAACCCATATATATATATATATGAATAGTTTGAAGGTAATTATAAAATATATTTATTCATATATATTTTTAACTTTTTAATAATATACATAATATGTGGATAAAACAATTTAATTTTATGTCACTTAGAATATCATCTATTTTTTATTTGAACACTCGATGGGTTGAACAGGAGTTAATATATTTGAATCACTAAATTAATACAGTTAGAGGATATAAAAGTGGTTCTACTTTATTTGAGTTAAGATCAAATTATATAGTATAAAATTTATTAAGTTTTATAATAATTTTATATTATTGGATAATGATAATAAATAATTAAGATTATTTTTTTATTTTTATAAATGATGATATTCACATATTTTACTGTCAATATCATTCATTTATTTTACCTATTTAATCACTATGGATTAATGATAAAATTTTTAAGTTTTCCGCTATATAAAATAATAAGATTAAATATGTATATAACGTATATAGTTATTGAAATTTTTAAATTGTCAATTAGTACTATATAACGTATATAGTTTTCCGCTATTCAATTAGTACTATTTAATCACTATTCTTTTTTATTCATTTTCATTTATTTGGAATTTATTTGAGTATGCTTTCTCAAATGCTTGAATACTTGCTTTTGTTTTCACTATAGAAACATTGAAATCATTTAAATAGGTCTAAAATTTGAATTACATTATATAATTTCCACCACCAATGCCTTCCAGTCTTTTTTTTGCATGTTCCAGTTACTGTTTATGAAGTCTAACGACACATTCGGTTCCAAATGGAATTCCAGAAAAAGGAATAGTTATTAAGTTGTTTGGTACTTTGGTTCATTGGAATAGAATAGAGGTGGAATAATATTAACATTATGTTTGCTGTTTGGTTATAAACATAGCAAAGGATATACAAGGAGTAAGAATATAAGGTACTATGCCTTCTATATGAACAATAATATTTTAAGCATAAAACTTTTATCTAATATTTTTAAATTATCATACAAAATATCATTGTTACAAATTTTTGTTTTCAAATATTAAAAAATTGGTAATACTCTTGTGTGAATTTTTAAATTGTCATACAAATTACTGACTGTTTTAAACAATTTGAGAATATGGGAGTTGCTTTGGAAGAGATGTTTCTTTACATTCTAAAACATTTTGCGGTCTCTATGCATTAACAAAGATGAGAGGGAGTTTTTTTATTCTCGATGGATGGGATAGAACAAAACTTGAGAGTTTAATTGTAACCTGCAAGAACCGATTATGGTCTCTGCAGCGATTAACAACATCTGGTTGTCGGCACACTAGCTGCTTCAACTACTCCGACAAGGCCACAACCAGATTTCATTCTAGGAAAAGCAATTGTGTTTGGTTTATTATTGTATATTAAGCCTGAAATGACTATTACCCATGCTAGACATTGAATGGTCCAAGTAAAAGGGCTATTGCAGGGTGTCTAGCCTTACACTACTAACATTTTTATTTTCCGGGGTCGATGATGCGTTGTCTTTCATTGCTATATTTTGATTGGTTTATCATTACTGCCCACTAGAATGACAGATTTAATTCCTTTGATCTTTCTTTGGGCAGGTAACAAGTATGCGTTACTATCCAAAAGAGAACTATATGATAACCTCCTCTGAAGACAGGAGTGTTCGAGTTTGGAAAACATGAGCTCTTGAACAATTAAGGTATGCACTTATTACTGAATCCAAGTTGCAACAACTCTGGAGATCAGGTATCTGACATTTAGCTGTAGATTATTGTTTAATGACATGGAATTACCTACTATTCAAATGATGATACGGCGGCGCACTTCTTCGGTTGGTGATGATTCTTGTGGTCTCGATTCTCACATCATATCTTTGTTTTATAAGTCTTGTTATGAAAATTTCATGTAAAAAACCTGCTTTGTTGTTTGGTATAATGTTGTTGAGATTTGAATGCTTTGAACCTGAACATATATTTTGAGCCATTTGTAAATGTAATCACTGGAATTGATCTGGGGAGTCACCACCAATTAATTTTAAGGTGCGATTGGAATACCAAAAATAAGTCTGCGAACCAGAGTTGGATCCGGGAGTTTGTTACGCGTAGGGAAGGGTAAGCACCCCTACAACGCCCAAAATATAATAATATAATCTGCAAAATATAAAAAACGAGTTAATTAAGCAAATAATATATTAAAATAAATAAATAATATAATAATATTATGATGACAAAATATAATAAAAATAATAATAATAAGAACTAAATCTGCAAAATAGAAATTATTAGGGTTAGAATTGCAGAAATAAGGGTTGAAATTGAATAAAATATGAAAATATAGGGCTAAATTAGAAAAAACAATGACTAAAATTGAAAGGGGAGCAAATTGTGTACCTGAAATGCATGCTTGCTGGAAAAGCAGGGACCACGCATGTGATTATCCCATTTTAGCGGGTTACAGTCGGGTTCGGGTCGGTTATTATATCGACTTTGGGGCTCCATGCATGATACGACGTTGTTTTGGGGCTATATGACCATGCACCAAAACAACGTCATTTAGGTAGGTCTTTATAAACCAAAATTATAAGAAAAAAAATCATTTCTACATTATCTCTTAAAAAAAAAAATATAAACTTCTTTCTCTGTTCTCTCAATCCCTCTGCAATCTCCGGTGGTCGGCCACCGTGAGTCGTCTCTCACCGGTGTTGGCGATGCTGCCCTCGATGGTCGGATGAAGAAAAGGAGACCACTTTCTGAAGCGTCTCAACGTACTGAAGCCAACTACGGTATCGAATTTTCGAGAAAAGGCTAGGATCAGAGTAGATCTGAAGAAAAAGATAAGTCGAAGATGCTTTATCCCTTTTCTTTTCGGTTTTTCACTTCTGATCTCTTTTTTTTTTCTATTTTGTTTCGAAAATTTGGATATTGATTCTCATTTTTTTTACTTCGAATCTCAAGTTTTTTTATTCGAATCCTGTGTAAAAAATAGTACAAGAGTTCGATCCGATATTTATATCCAGATTCTTACATATAATATTATAATTTTCATGATTAAAACTCTATTTTAACTGTGTTTTTCTCTGATTTTTGCAAGTCCAACATGATCATATATAAGTGATTATATTTTTTCAGAAAATTCTTATAATAAATAAAATGCTTATTTTAAAATATTCTTTGTTTTTTAAAAGTTATGTAATAAAAAATAATAAATTTATCTAAAAAAAGGGTTATTAAATGCGTATTTTATGGGCAAAATACTGCGAGTAGAAATTTCTTACTTTTTAATAATATATTTTTTCATGTTTTTTATTAAAAAAATTTAAAAATTAATTTTAAACCTTAACACTAAATTTTTACATTCAAACCCTTAAATCATACGCCCTAAAAAAATACACTTACCCCTAATTCCTTAAACTTTAACCATAATCCATAATCTTAAACTATAAACCCACTGATTTAAAATGAAAGCATCAATAGAGACACGATTAAAGGTAGACGATTTGCATCCAAACGCAGCGACATAAACCATGCTCACATTTGAGAAAATAACATATAAGAAAGGCAGGAAACAACATAAATTTTGATTCTTCTTTTAGGTTTTTGGGTATGACATGTGGTATCAGAACGAACCTTTGACTGTCCAATTTTTTGCCGAGCGCTCATAAGAGGGGTAGGTAGGGTAAACACCCGAAAATCGTTTTGAATATCTCAACTAGGCAGTGCCTACATTTGGGGCAAGATGAATGAGAGCTAAGCCATTTATCGATGCACCAGACATGGAATTCATGGTTACATTTTAGTAGAATTCGCACACGATCACCTGTTGCGAAATCCGATAGACATACGATACATTTCGAGTCCAAGCCGAGGAGGTTCAAGTTGGCAGAGTAGTTCACCGTTGGAAATGTCTTCAAGACCTTATATTTGACCCCGTTGGAAGTTGTTGTATTTGGGCGCCTTCTTGCACACCATATGAAAATGAGTCCTAGAACACAAATAAGGTCGAGGACTGATGCAATCTTAATCGTTTGGGCATCTCTCATGCTTGAGTAAGGATCCGAAGGAATTGGTGGCGGAGCCACTACTGTTTTTGTTTGAAACGATGATGGTGAAAGAACCAACATAAGAATCCGAATATTTGCGTTGGGTTTTTGGGTTTGGCGGAACTGCTACGGTTGATTTCTTAAATGAATATATTTTGGGTATGGTAAAGGTAGTTGTGAGTTTGAGATAGTTGATTCTTCTTTTAGGTTTCTTGGTATCATATGTGGTATCAGAATGAACCTTTGATTGTCTAATTTTGTGTCGAGCGCTCATAAGAGGGGTAGGTAAGGTAAACACCCGAAAATCTTTTGGAATGTCTCAACTAGGCAATGCCTACATTTGGGGCAAGATGAATGAGAGCTAAGCCACTTATTGATGCACGAGATATGGAACTCATGGTTACACTTTGGTAGAATCCGCACATGATCACCTATTGCGAAATCCGATAAACATACGATACATTTCGAGTCCAAGCCGAGGAGGTTCAAGTTGACAGAGTAGTTCACCGTTGGAAATGTCTTCAAGACCTTATACTTGACCCGTTGGAAGTTGTTGTATTTGGGCGCCTTCTTGCACACCATATGAAAATGAGTCCTAGAACACAAATAAGGTCGAGGACTGATGCAATCTTAATCGTTTGGGCATCTCTCATGCTTGAGTAAGGATCCGAAGGAATTGGTGACGGAGTCACTACTGTTTTTGTTTGAAACGATGATGGTGAAAGAACCAACATAAGAATCCGAATATTTGCGTTGGGTTTTTGGGTTTGGCGGAACTGCTACGATTGGTTTCTTAAATGAATATATTTTGGGTATGGTAAGGGTAGTTGTGAGTTTGAGATAGTTTATTCTTATTTTAGGTTTTTGGTATGACATGTGATATTAGAATAAACCTTTGACTGTCCAATTTTGTGCCGAGCGCTCATAAGAGGGGTAGGTAGGGTAAACACCCGAAAATCTTTTGGAATGTCTCAACTATGCAGTGCCTACATTTGGGACATGATGAATGGTAGCTAAGCCACTTATCGATGCATCGAACATGGAACTCATGGTTACACTTTGTGTAAAATTCGCACACAATCACTTGTTGCGAAATCCGGTAGACATACGATTCATTCTGAGTCTAAGCTGGAGAGGTTAAAGTCGGTAGAGTAGTTCACCGTTGAAAATGTCTTCAAGACCTTATGTTTGACCCCGTTGGAAGTTATTGTAGTTGGGCGCCTTCTTGCACACCATATGAAAAGAGTCATAGAACACAAATAAGGTCGAGGACTGATGTAACCTTAATCGCTTTGGCATCACTCATGCTTGAGTAAGGATCCAAAGGAATTGGTGGCGGAGACATTACTGTTGTTGTTTGAAACGATGGTGGTAAAAGCAGCAACTTCCTGTGGAATTCTCCAAGCAAACCCATCTTTCAATCTCGTATGAGATTTTTTGAAAGAGTAAAAGCTTCGCATGAAGTTTTGAAGAAAAATAACAGTGAGGGAGAACGAGGAGAACCCATGAACTTCTTTAAACTTTTAACGGGGTTTACAAATTATTTTACTTTATTAAAAAATAAATTATTTGTTATTTAGATTTTATTATTATTAATTATTTAATAAAAAAATATTATTAAGATTTTAATATTTAAAATAACTATTATTAATTTTTCAATTAAAATATTTAATTTAGACTAAAAAATAAATTTAACACTAATTTTAATGTAAATTAATATAAAAAAATAAATTTATTTATAGTAATTATTTTATAAAACATGAATTTTTTTAAATAAATATATAATAAATAAAAATATTATATAATATATATTTTAAAGTATCGATAACTTAAAAGAAACCAAAATATAAAATTTGATCTTAAATTTTATTTTAGTTTTACAAGTAACTTAGTATGTTTTTTTTTTACTATTTTATTTGTAGCATTTTATTGTTATCGGTTACTTTAGATATTTTATAATTAAAGCATAAATATATGTTTATAATATAATTTATAAATATGTTTTTATTACTTTATTTTATATGAAAAATCATATTATTCATGAATGTGTATTTGTTATTTTATGTAACTATGAGTATTTTATTAAAATTATTATTATTATTTATTTCAGCCTTTTATTAGTCTTTTATTATTTTATTATTATATATATATTATTATTTTATATTTGTGGTACCCATGTCGTCCTTGTATCCTGTAATATTGAGAATTGTCGTTTTTCGTCTTCGCCTCAATCTTCGTATCTGTATCAGTGTAACATAACTTGCAGCTTTGGTGTTTTTTTTTCAGTAGATTCCAAGACTCTTTTATATATAGGCGGGAAGGAAAGCAATAGGCTTAATAGTGATTACGAAACGTAACAGCCGGCGATTATCAACGAAAAAAAGGAAGTTTAAGCATAAGATTTTTGCTATGCAATTGATTGGAAGTGTGAAGATCTCAACTCCCTTCTTTAAGTAAACAAATCTCAAATGGGGCCACAAAGGTTAATTAAGGGACGTCTGCTTTGCCATCGGCGGTTATATCATTGATGGAGGAGAGATGTTTGCTTTGTAATTAGAGTTTTATTTATGATTTATTAGCACCATAAAGTTTGATTTAGAAAAGGTTTAATACTTAAATAAGTGTTTAAATTATTTTGTAGGTTACTTTAGGTGTTTAAACGAATTTTAGTTTTAAATAAATGTTTAAAGTTTTAATTTTGGTTATTTTAAATGTCTAATTATAAATTATCATTATTTTTTTATTATTTTATTTATTTTATTTTTAATTTATTTTTTTTAAAAAAGTTTAAATAATGATAATTTAAATGCCTTATTGCACACTTAATGATGAAAATAAATCATGCCTTATTGGCATGTAATTGAAAATTTTAATTAGATTATAAATATAATAATCCATTTTTTAATCAAAATTTAAACAAATAAAATAATTTATTAATTAGATTATATTCACTACTTTTTAATAGTTTATTAGTTTTTAATATTTTATATATATTAACATTAATTAGATTATAAAATATTTTTTAATATAACATTCTTAAACATATTTGAAAGATTATTTTATTAATTTATTATTTATATAATAATTTTTAATACAATTTGATCAATTATTAATTTAAATAAAAAATCAATAATAAATTTAAATTTCTGGTTTATTATTTTTTTAGATTCTATCATTTAAAATAATAAAATTTATCCCTTGTTTTTTGGTTTGATTATTTTTAAGATGTTTCAATTTTAGAATTTTAAAATTAAACTTAAATTTTATTAAATTTTATGATTGAAGTACTTTTTAAGATCGTATTTATTTCGAAATTAATTATTATATCTCTCTAGTTTAATTTTAAATTTATTCAGGACGATGATTCAAGTGAGGTGGGAGAGCTTTGATAGAGATGAGGAATTGTGATTTTTATGTGATAAGATGACGAAGGATTCACATGGGTGAAATCGATGAAGTAGTTGAAGCTCAATCAAAGAGTTTTTCTTTCATCATTTAACGAAAAATGATACGTGAAAAAAAATCAATAAAAAGAGATTCACTATTCTTTAACACTCGATTAATGATTTTTCATCTAAATCAAAAACAGTAAATTATCTATTATCGACCAAAACCTATTACGTTTATCGTCATAAACAACTATCTCTATGTTAAGATATCAATATAAATTTTAATTAATAGTGTATATAAATTTAATTTTTTATCAAGTAAAAAGATATTATATTTTTATTCTGAGATTCGAACTCATACAAGATAAAATAATACGAACATCCTTAATTATTAGGTTAATTAATGGATCAATCTCAAAATATAAGTGAATTTTATGTTGAACACCCCACAGTCAAAATATTTAAAGAACGAAAGAGAATGCTCAAATGGAGGAAGGAAGACTTTATTTTCTTTTTCTTCGGTGTGAATTACAAACACGTATGTAGGTTCTTTATATAGGCAACAAAGTGAAACCTAATAAATGTTAAACTTAATTAACATTTATTAACCACAATTAAAACTATTAATTAAACTAAAAAATAAAATAAGTTAAATTAAATAAACCATTAATTAAGTATTAATGTTGGTGTTGATTTTTAACACTCCCCCTCAATACCAACATTCATTTTGTTTTTCATGTTGAGCTGACGATAGAAGCTTTCGAGTTTGTTACCACTCAAGCCTTTTGTGAATATGTCTGCCACTTGATCTTCTGTCTTCACATGTTCAAGCTTGATTTCTTCTTGCAAGACTTTTTCTCTAAGAAAGTGGTAATGCACCTCCACATGTTTAGTTCTTGCATGAAAAACTGGATTCTCAGCTAAGCGTATGGCTGATAAGTTGTCACAATATAAGGTGACTGAAAATTCCACTTGTTGATGTAAGTCTTTCAACAATTGCAAAAGCCAAGTACTCTCTTGAGCTGCCATTGCCGCTGCACGATACTCTGCTTCGGTGGTTGATAAAGACACTGTGGGTTGTCTTTTGCTACACCAGGAAATTGCTCCAGATCCAAGTAAAAATACATACCCTGTAGTTGAACGTTGGGTATCATGGTCACTAGCATAGTCAGCATCACAATAGCCAACTAGTTTGAAATCTCCACCCTTTTTGTACATAATACCATAACCGATGGTACTTTTCACATATCTCAAAATTTTTCGAACTGCTTCCAAATAAGGCTTCTTTGGATTTTGCATGTATCGACTCACAACACCAACTGCAAAAGAAATATCTGGTATTGTTAAAGTTAAGTAGATAAGACTACCAACTAGTTGTCGGTACATCGTATCATCTTCTAAATTTTTTCATTCATTAACACAGATTCTTGCATTTGGTTCCATCGGTGTAGAAATTAGCTTGCAATTGAGCATTCCAAACCTTTTCAATAGATCATAAGAATACTTTCTTTGATGAAGAAAAATTCCTTCCTTGGTGTGATCAATCTCCAGACCAAGAAAGTCTCTAAGTTGACCCAGTTCTTTCATTTGGAAGCGAACTGACAAATTCTTCTTGGTTCGAAGAATTTCATCCTCAAAATCACCAGTGATGATTAAATCATCCACGTATACTAGCACAATAGCTAGTTTTCCTTCAGTTGCTTTCACGAACAGGCTAGAATCTGAAGGAGCCACAAAATAACCGCTATGAGATATAAATTCAGCAATCTTTCCATACCAAGCCATGGGTGCTTGCTTCAACCCATACAACGCCTTTCGAAGCTTACATACATACTCAGGATGATCTTGACTTTGAAAACCAATCGGTTGATCCATGTAAATCTCACGATCTAGCTCTCCATGCAAAAATGCATTCTTCACATCCATTTTCCATAAGTTCCAATCCTTGTTGGCTGCTAGTGCTAATAGGACTCGAACAGTTGTAAGCTTCGCCACTGGACTAAATGTTTCATCATAGTCTAGCCCATATTGTTGAGAGAATCCTCGAGCTACCAACCGAGCCTTGTACCTCTCAATCGATCCATCTGTGCGATGTTTTATCTTGTAGATCCATTTACAAGAAATAGGCTTTACATCTCTTGGTTTTGGTACAAGCTCCCAAGTTTGATTCTGGTCAAGTGCATCAATCTCATTTCTCATTGCTTCAATCCATTCTGCTTTTTGAGAAGCTTCTTCAAAGGTTTTTGGCTCTTTTGTATCATCTTTTTCTACTACAGCAGAATTAGCATATTTAGGATTTGGCTTTCTGATCCTTGTTGATCTTCTAAGTGGCGTTGGTTCTTCTCTTTTATTAGATTCACCATCTTCAACCAGTTGTTGGTGCACACCAGATTGCCATGGATTTTGAGTTCCGCCTTCTTCTTCAATATCATCGACAACATCAGTTTCATCTAAACTCAACTGAACTTCGGAATACTATAATTCTCTCTTGAGAGTATCTGAGTCTGGCAATAACTTTTTATCAGAGGACCACCATGAAGATGTTTCATCAAACACCACATTCCGAGATATGTAACACTTTCCAGTTGTAGGATCACAATATTTCCACCCTTTTCTTTGGTTGTCGTACCCTACAAAAATACATCTAACAGCTTTCTTGTCCATTTTGCTACGTAAATGGTTAGGCACAAATACATAACAAACACTTCCAAAAACTCGAAAATAGCTAACTGTTGGTTTCATTTTCCATAATTTTTCAAAAGGTGAAAGAAAATGTAACCTTTGTTGAGGAAGTCTATTGATCACGTAAGCTGCAGTTTTCATTGCCTCTGCCCAAAAATGACCTGGAAAATTTCTTGCATGAAGCATACTTCGACATATTTCTGCCAAATGTTTATTCTTCCTTTCAGTAATACCATTCTGTTGTGGAGTGTTAGCACATGTGAATTGACGGCGTATTCGATACTCTTGAAGAAATTTTGCAAATTCATCTGAAGTGTATTCTCCCCCATTATCTGTACGTAGCCAACAAATCCTTTTGCCAACTTCTGCTTCCATAATCCCTTTAAATTCTTTGAACTTTGAAAGAGTCTCAGATTTTTCCTTCATAAAATAGATCCACGCATATCTGGAAAAATCATCAATGAAAGTCACCATGTACTTCATCACACCGATAAAGGTTTGTTTAACAGGTCCAAACACATCAGAGTGAATTAACTCTAATGGCTCATTTGCTTTGTACTTTAACTCCTCATATGGTAGTTGATGCGCTTTTCCATACTGACAACCCGCACATATAGTGTCTATTCTCACCTCTAGTTTTGGAAGTCCATTTAACATTGACTTTTTCATCATCACGTCTAGCTTGGAGTAACTAACATGACTTAACCGCATGTGCCACAAGTCCGCTGTCTCATTTTTTTTTGTTTTGTCAACATATGCAGTTTCCACAGACATTACATAGATAGACTCTAATCTTCGCCCTTTCATTATCGGCTCCTCTTTGATATCGAGATTATGGTATACCTTCACATCTTGTGGACCAAATAGAACAACATGGCCCGAAGATGTTAATTGTGCTACTGAAAGAAGATTTTTCTTCATCCCTAGCACATGATAGACATTTTGAAGTGCCATTTTAGTGTTATTATTTTGAGGAGAGACCATTGTGTTGCCAACATGAGCTATTGATAACTTAGAGTTATCTGCTGTAACCACCACACGACTTTCTTCATATTTAGATAAGTCCTGCAATTTTTCTTTATCACCTGTCATATGATTCGAACAACCAGAGTCAACTATCCAGTCATTATCATAATCAATTTTGTCTGACATAGTCGCCGTAAAAGCTAGCTCTTCCTCTTCTGCTGCAAAGAATGCTTCTGCGTCCCATTCTTCTTCATTATTGGAAGTAACAACATTACTCTCCACAGATTTCGTCTTTGACCAACAAGATTTGGCCATATGACCTTTCTTTCCACAATTATAACACTTTCCTTCAAATATTTTGTTGTTGTCGTAATTCTTGAAACCTCTTCTTTGACAAAAAATTTCTTCTCCTTGTTTTCTATTGAACCCACCATTGTCACGCTGCTTGAAGTTTCGCTTGCCTTTACTGACATAGAGTGCCTCTTCTTCATTTTTCAATAAGACACCTCCCATTTGTTTAGCTAATGCTTCTTGACTAGCTAACAAATTTTTGAATTCTACAAGTGACAGCTGAGTTTGCCATCCTTGTACAGCAGCAACAAAACTCCTAAACTCTGGCTTTAGACCATGGACAATAATTCGTTTCATCCTGGTATCACCAATAGGAGCTGCTGGGTCCAACTCAGAAATCTCCCGACATAATAACTTCACTTTGTGAAAGTATTGTTTAATCGTCATATTGTCTTGCTTTATAGACAACAACTCGCTCTCTAGAAGTTGGAGCTTCGTATCGTTCTTCTTAGAAAACAATTTGGCGAATGTTTCCCAAGCTTCATTTGGGGTTTTGACATCTCGAATATGCTCCAGCATATCTTCTTCCACCATTGTATTCAAGGCGTACATTGCCTTGCCTGCTTTTATCTTTCATTTTCTTAGTACACCATTTGCATCCTCTACTTCTGGTTGCTCCTTTTCATTACCATTGACAATCTCCCATAAGTCATGTCCTTGCATATATGACATCATGCAAGTTGACCATGTATTATAATTGTCGTTGTTAAGCTTTCTCATTCCGCCGATAGCATGTAGGTCCGTCATTGTGCCGACAAATGATTTTCACCAAAATTAAATGCACCAGTGAAAGTATATGTAACGTACACCAGGTAAGCTCCCAGGAAAGAGAGGTGGACCACTCAGATCACTCAAATACCAAGTCTTTCCTAGTCAAAACTTTCCTAGACATGCACTGTCACTATACCTCACTATTTTGCATTAACCGAGCAATCAAAATAACCTTCAACGAGGCTCTGATACCAATTATTGAACACCCCACAGTCAAAATATTTAAAGAACGAAAGAGAATACTCAAATGGAGGAAGGAAGACTTTATTTTCTTTTTCTTCGGTGTAAAATACAAACACGTATGTAGGTTCTTTATATAGGCAACAAAGTGAAACCTAATAAATGTTAAACTTAATTAACATTTATTAACCATAATTAAAACTATTAATTAAACTAAAAAATAAAATAAGTTAAATTAAATAAACCATTAATTAAGTATTAATGTTGGTGTTGATTTTTAACATTTTAAATTTTTAACTTATAGTATAATTTTAAAATATGTATCATATAGTTTTTCATAGAAATATTAAAAACTAAAAGAAAATAAAGTTATCATCATTGTGATTTTATTGAAAATAAATTACATGTTAGTTTGAAAAGAAAATTTTATTTTTTTATAATTTTATCTAATATAAAATTTAAGATTTTAATAGCCAAATTATTTTTTTTAATTTTTAAAAATATAAATAATACACTAAATCTATTTTTTTTTCTTAATTTTCTTTATTATTTCGGGCCACAAATTGGGCTCAGTGTCTGAAAGGCCGAATGCTGAAAACAAAAACCAGCTCCCTCGCTGGTCGAGTCGCCGAGGGAGAGAAAAAAAAGAGAGAAAAATGACCTCGTCGGAGCTGCCCAGGAAAGAAGCCAACGTGCTCAAAGGACACGAAGGTGCAGTATTAGCGGCAAGATTCAACGGCGACGGAAACTATTGCCTGAGCTGCGGAAAAGACCGCACAATCCGCCTTTGGAACCCTCACCGTGGCATCCACATCAAAACCTACAAATCTCACGGCCGCGAAGTTCGCGACGTCCACGTCACCCCGTACTCTTCATTCTTGCTTTACATTCCTTTCTTTGAAATTGAATTACTTCTAAAATTTTAACAGATATATTATTCCGTGTAGAGATAACTCCAAGCTGTGCTCTTGCGGCGGAGACCGACAGATTTTCTATTGGGATGTTGCCACCGGTAGGGTTATTCGCAAGTTTCGCGGCCATGATAGCGAGGTTTTTACTTCTACTACTTCCATTTCTTTAACAAATGTTGCAGATTTGTTGTTTCTTGTACTTGATTCAAAATGATTAAATGCTCATAATTTATTGTTCTTATTTTGAAATTGATGAAAGTGAAATGTCTACTGTTTAGTTAGTTCTTCAAAATTTTATTGCCACTCGGTTTTTAATTCTTTGCCTCATTAAAAATCCGGGGGAAAGAGTGCCCGGGAAAATCTAAATTTGAAGTCTTTGTTAATTCTTTGCTGATATTTACACTTTTATGTTAATATATTTCATAGGTGAATGCGGTGAAGTTTAATGAGTATGCGTCGGTGGTAGTATCTGCAGGTTATGATAGATCATTGCGTGCTTGGGACTGCAGGTCTCACAGCACTGAACCCATACAGGTCCAAAATTTTATCTTGTTTATACATATACATATACATACACACATATAGAATGGATAGTTTTTATTGTATATAATAGCTGATTAATTTAAAATTCTCGCCACTATGCAGATAATTGACTCATTTTTGGACACGGTTATGTCTGTATGTTTAACCAAGACTGAGATTATTGGTGGGAGTGTTGATGGAACTGTTCGAACATTTGATATTCGTATCGGTCGGTGCGTAACATAAGTTATTCTGTAGTTTTCCTTTATGTTCTAACTTGGGTTATATCAATTGTCACACTGTGAATGTCCATTAAATGATTTCCTTGCTTTTTTACTGTAGAGAAATATCAGATGACTTGGGGCAACCTGTTAACTGTATCTCAATGTCAAATGATGGTAACTGTATATTAGCCAGTTGCTTGGATTCAAGTATACGGCTTTTAGACAGGTAAAGCCTTCAATGTAATTGGATTCTTGCCGCAAAATATTACCTGCCTTTGAATGTCCCTAAATCTGGGTTTCTCCTACGGCAGGTCTACAGGTGAACTATTGCAGGAATATAAAGGACACACTTGCAAGGTTAGAATGCATGCCTTACCCTTATCTTGCAAATCTTTTCATTGTGCCTTTAATTTTAGCTAATCTATTATCTATCCCCCTTTCAGTATTGATTATCGATTCAAAGTATTCTGAATATAAAGGACATATTGCAGTTGTAAAAAAATATCCAGTAACTGAATGTCTTTAATTATCCTTCCATTTTTCCAAGCTCTTTAGGGTTCCACTCTTTTTTGTTCATGAATTGCTATAATTTTCCTTTTGTTATTCTTCAATAGTCCTACAAAATGGATTGCTGCCTTACCAACAGCGACGCACATGTAATTGGTGGATCTGAGGATGGCTCAATATTCTTCTGGGATTTGGTTGATGCATCTGTGGTTTCGAAATTCCGTGCTCATTCATCAGTGGTAATATACTATTTTCTTTTTCTTATTTATTCTCCTAATGCTTCTTTGGTAGTGCTTAGTTTTCAGGATGATTGACCTATTCTACTATATGTTTTCCATTGGTATTTTGGTTTTCACTATTCTTTTTATTCATTTTCACCTTCGTTGGAATTTATTTGAGTATGTTTTCTCGAATGCTCAAGTACTTGCATTTGTTTTACTGTAGGAAACATTGAAATCTTTTAATTAGGTCTGAATTGCATTATATAATTTCCACCACAAATGCTTGCCAACCTTTTTTTTTTCATGATACAGTTACTGTTTGTAAAGTTTAATGACACATTCGGTTCACCAAATGGAATTCCGGAAAAAAAGAAATAGCTTTTAAGTTGTTTGGTACTTTGGTTCATTGAAATAGGGTAGAGGTGGAATAATATTAATACTATGTTTGGTTATAAACATAGTAAAGGATAGACAAGGAGTAAGAATATAAAAAATTGTCATACAAATTTTTGAGCAATAATATTTTGAGCATAAAATTTTTATCTAATATTTTAAAATCATTATAACAAAATATTATTGTTACAACTTTTTTTCAAATATTAAAAAATTGGTAATACTCTTACGTGAATTTCTAAAGTGTCATACAAATTACCGACTGTTTTAAACAATTTGAGACTATGGGAGTCTCTCTGGAAGAGATGTTCCATTACATTTCCAAAACATATTGTGGTGTCTCTATGCATTAACAAAGATGAGATGGAGATTTTTCTCAAGGGATGGGATAGAACAAAACTTGAGAATTTAATTGTAACCTGCAAGAACCGATTGTGGTCTCTGCAGCGATTCACAACATCCGGTTGTCGGCAAACTAGCAGCTTCAACAACTCCGACAAGGCCACAACCATATTTCATTCAAGGGAAAGCAACTGTGTTTGGTTTATTATTGCATATTAAGCCTGGAATGACTATTATCCATGTTTGACATTGAATGGTCCTAGTAAAAGGGCTATTGCAGGGTGTCTAGCCTTACAATACTAACATTTTTATTTTCTGAGGTTGATGATATGCGGTCTTGCATTGGTCTATTTTGATTTGTTTATCATTACTGCCCATTAGAAGGACAGATTTAATTCCTTTGATCTTTCTTTGGCAGGTGACAAGTGTGAGTTACCATCCAAAAGACGACTGTATGATAACCTCCTCTGTGGACGGCAGTGTTCGAGTTTGGAAAACATGAGCTCGTGAACAATCAAGGTCTGCACTTATTACTAATTCAAGTTGCAAGAACTCTGGAGATCAAGTATTTAGCTGTAGATTATTGTTTAATGACATGGAATTACCTATTATTCAAATGTTGATACGGCGGCGCACTTCTTTGATTGGTGATGATTCTTGTGGTCTTGAATCCCACATCATATTTTTTTTATGTCTTGTTATGAAGATTCCATGTAAAAAACCTGCCTTGTTGTTTGGTATAATGTTGTTGAGATTTGAATGCCTTGAACGTCAACATATATTTTGAGCCATTTGTAAGGAACCTTATTTAAAATAGAATTAGAGTATAGAATGGTGGTCCTACCTTATTTAAAATATAGGATTTCATTTGATGTTTTATCTCATTGTAATCAAATTAAGAAAACCCATTAAACAGGTTTTATCATTTGAACCTTTTATAATATTGGGTAAATCTAAAGGAAAGAAGGTATGTAGAATGATAATTTCTTCATTTGACATTCCCCCAAAAGTGAATTTTTGTCCTTCCATTTTTTATTTGTCGTGATTAATGTTGTATACCTAATTTTAACGGGTAAGTCTTTTAGTAGAGTTTATATATATATATATATATATATATATATATATATATATATATATATATATATATAACGTCTCGAATGTGAGATCTGTTTAAACAATGTTAGGTTGCTTATCATTTGGACTAATTTATTTGGGATAATGATTTTTTCAAAATATATATGGGTTAATATCTATATGTATGATATAAAATTAATATAAAACTAAATGAATTTTATAATTTATAATCGGATCTCATCTCTTTACAAATCATCGTCATCAATTTCAATTAAATACAAATTAAAACAAACCAACAAATGAATAGAAGTTATTTTCTTTTAACTTCTTTGCCGTATTCTCTTTTAAATTTCATTTCAGAACAAATGGATAACTTAGCTGCCGAAACACATGATTTTAGGACCTATTGCATGCATGCATGCAATAAGGTTAAAAATAATAATTTAATTTTAATTTATTAAAATTCTTTCCTTATATTTGATAGAATTAAAAAATAATCCAATAATTAATAATACATGAGATCGAACTACTGTTTTTTTTAATTATTCTAAAAATCATTGGATTAAAAAAGAAGTGTTAGTCATATAACTAATTAGTTAATAGATTATGAATTAGTTGAGTGTTAGTTAATGATTTGTTAATTAGTTAAAAATTAATTGGGTTGGGTTGGGTTATACATGTTCTTGTTATGGGCTGGGCTATATAATCCATACAATTGTAACAAAAAAATCAGTTTGCATTTATCTCTTCTCCTTATTTGAGTTATCGAGTAAAACTCGACTCTACTTAAAAAATTAAATAATTTAACATAATTTGAGGGGGAAAATTCGGTTTATTTTGATTTGACACGAAATTTTATAAATTCGAATCAACTTGAAAAAAAATTAAATAAAGTTTGAGTTGTAAAATGTAAATTTGAATAACTCAAACAACTCAATTTATTTTAATAATTAGAAGATTTATTTTTAAGTTCGAGACGAGTCCCTCAAATTTTTATAATATATATAATGATATATAAAAATATGAAGAAATGTTATTACACATAAAGAAATATATTTACATACATATCTTATATGATTAGTGAAAGTTATTTAAATTACAATCAAATTGTACTATAACATAATAAATAATTATAATTAAATTTTTATAAGAACTCGACTCGACTAAAAAAAATTGAATAAAAGTTCGAATAATAAAATTAGACTCATCAACTCAAATAACTTAAATTTTTTTGACTCGACTCGACTTGATAGAACATTCATTATTAACCCTAATCTATTGTTGTATACTTTTACATCATTATCTTCGTCATCGTTTGTTTACCTATTACGGTCATCATATTTGAATTCTCAGAAGAAAGCATTGACATTAATGACGAGAGGGTACATATATGTTTCAAAATTATTTAAATATTGCAATTAAAGGGAGTAAAATTCGATTATTATAAAAATAAAGACAACCGATTTTTAGGTGAAAATTTTCCGGCGTGATATATTTATATATTTTTATTATATTTTTATATATAATATTTAATATTTTTATTATTTTTCAGGTCAGATCAAATTTAATCGATTTTTTTATTAAAATATTAAAATTAGATCAAGATCAAGTTATAATTTTTATTATATTAAAAATAAAATATATTAAAGATCAAGTTAGGGTGCTTCTATAACATTTTCTCGTCTAGGTCCTCATCGGGTGCAAATCGTCTATTTCGTA
Organism: Abelmoschus esculentus; assembly: GCA_035048815.1. Taxonomy (NCBI): domain Eukaryota; kingdom Viridiplantae; phylum Streptophyta; class Magnoliopsida; order Malvales; family Malvaceae; genus Abelmoschus; species Abelmoschus esculentus. The sequence goes on from JAUCBN010000009.1 coordinate 11,305,640, forward strand.
ATTGTGCCTCCATTGATGTCTTCACTTTAAATTAGTGGGTTTAAGATTTAAGGTTAAAGGTTATGGTTAAAGTTTAGGAAATTAAGAGTAAAATATTTTTTTAAGACATAAGATTTAAGGTTTAAGATGTAAAAAATTAAGATTATAGTCTACGAGCCCGTAAACAAACCATTAAAACTCCAATTTTATAACCGTATAACTTGAATCCATCCAGTGTTTCTATTTCTCTATTGGCATCCTCAAGCTTCGAAAATCTCACAAAACCAATATTGATTTCATTTTACGATCCATAAAGATTAATATTTTTATATTTAATAAACTCCATATGTTCAACTAGTATATTTTTTTTATTTTTAGTGTTCATAATATATGGCCGCAGCTGAATGATAGGGTTCCACACGATATATCTGAAAAAGGGAGTTATTAAGTGCGTATATTTATGGGTAGAACGTTGTAACTAAATTTTTTTTGTTTCTTAATTGTATTTTTTTTGTGTTTTTTACTAAATTTTTTTTTAAAAATAAATTTTAATCCTTAACTCTAATTATTTATATCCAAAACATTAATTCTACACTCTAAAAAATACACTATATCTCTAATTCTCTAAACCCTAACTACAATCTCTATCTTTGAACCTTAAACTCTAAGCCAACTAACTTAAAATGTGTTAAGAGGGTTCAAGATTCTGTAAGTTGATAGTTAGTTAGTTTAGTAGGTTATTCCATGTGTATAAATAAACAATGTGTGCATATGAATAATACACATGATATACAAGGCTTACTGCCTTCTTCTTTATCTACTCCATATTTCTTCTTCTCTCTTGGTCACCTGCCAACCACCATCGGCCACTCAACACGGTATCAGAGCCATCACTAGAGGCTGATCGGAGCTAACAATCAGGTCTGACAGTCTATATCAACCAGAAGGACGATCGGAGCCATGGTAGTTTCGTAAATTCATCATTCACACAAATTGTACCTTCATCCTTCATATACTCCAGGTACAATTCTTATCTCTCATCAACTTACCGACGTCGAAAATTATAGCGTTTGGAGTCGATCAATGAAGATTGCTTTGTTAGCAAAGAACAAACTAGGGTTCATAGATGGATCTTGCTCTCTGGAAGAAACTGAAGAAGCCTTAAAGGAACAATGGCAACGTTGCAATGCCTTGGTTTTATCTTGGATCTTGAATTCCGTGAGTCAAGAACTCTCTGTTGGAGTGGTGTTCGCCTCCAGTGCTGCATTAGTATGGGCAGATTTGAAGGAACGCTTCGACAAGGTGGATGGATCTTGAATTTTTCATTTACATCATGAAATAGCTACACAGACTCAAGGTACTTCCTCTATTGTTGTTTACCACACCAAATTGCGTCTTTTATGGGATAAATACGATTCAATAACACTATTTTCTATATGTGACTGTGAAGCAACAAGGAAAAATAATGAAAACCTGAAAAGGCAAAGATTGCTTCAATTTCTTATGGGGCTGAATGAATCTTACTCGATGGTGCGAAGTCAAATACTGCTTATGGCACCCTTACCATTAGTAAACCAAGCATATTCAATGCTTATTCAAAAAGAGGGACAACGTCAGAATGCTGCCAATCTCCAAAGCTTGTCAATAGCTTTATATTGTAATGTCGGGCCAAGCTATCTAAGGAAAAATATAAAAAATTCAATGGCATTTGTGACTACTATCATGTTAAGGGTCAAAAGAAAGAAACCTGTTATAGGTTGATAGGTTATCCAGCAGATTTTAAGTTTACCAAAAAGAGACCTTCTGCCAACAATATTTTTGTTATAAATCAAGAAAATACAACAGTCCCAACAGCTGCTCCTAGTTCTTCATCCAATATTTCTTCGGTGTCAACCTTTACACCAGAGTAATATCATCAAATCTTGGAGTTGCTGGAAAAGGATTCTGGAATACAAGCATCTACACACATGGCAGATATTAATCTTGAGAACTCTCATAACTGAATTCTTGATACAGGAGCTATTAACTACATGACCTTTGACTTGAATTGTTTGAACTCTATCGTTGAATGTGATTCTTCCTCCTTTGTTCGGTTGCTAGATGGTAAGACATCACCCATCACTCATATTGGATCGTATAACCTTTCTTCTTCACAAGTTTTGTCTAAAGTCTTATACATACCAGATTTTCAATATAATCTTTTATCAGTTTCCCAGCTTACCAAGGAACTCAATTGTTGTGTTCTTTTCTATCCCCATTTTTATCTATTACAGGACCTTTGCAGTGGTGCGGTGAAGGGGATTGGTAAGATCAAAGGAAGCTTGTATACACTACAAATACCAAAGTTCGAGTCCCAACCTTATGAACCTTACTTACCTTGTAACCCAAAACTATGTATGTCTGCAAATCTTACTCAAAACAAAACTGATTCTAGCATATTGTGGCATGCTCGCTTAGGAAACTCCTCTTTGAATACTATGAATAAAATAAAACAATTGGTTGTTTTTCATGATGATAATGATCATGTTAAACAATGTGGTGTATGTCCTCTTGCCAAACAATCACGTTTGCCATTCCCTGTGAGCAATACTCGAGAGTCAGATATTTTTTTCCTTATCCATGTTGATCTCTGGGGGGCATATCGTGTGACCACACATAGTGGATATAAATATTTTTTAACAATTATTGATGATCATTCACGTATGACTTGGATCTGTCTTCTTCGACTCAAAAGTGATGCAATGGTGGTTTTAAAACAATTTATACTCTTAGTTCAAAATCAGTTTGCCAAACGAGTCAAAACCATTAGGAGTGATAATGGTTCAGAGTTCTTTAATGTTGAAGGTCGGGAATTTTTTCTTTTCAAGGGATAGTTCACCAAAGTTCTTGTGTTCACACTCCTCAACAGAATGGAGTGACTGAAAGTAAGCATAAGTATCTTCTCAACATAGCACGAGCACTCAAGTTTCAAGCCTTTATTCCTTTAAAGTTTTGGGGGAGTGTATCTTGGCAGCTTGCTACATACTTAATCGTCTACCTAATGTTGTTCTAGGATGGAAATCCCTTTTTGAGATGCTTCATAAGAGAGTACCAGACTTGTCTCACTTAAGAGTTTTTGGTTGCCTTTGTTATGCAGCTGTCCTTAACAATCATGATAAATTTACTTTCAAGGCAACTCCCTCAGTTTTCATGGGTTACTCTAGTGTACAGAAAAGTTATTTGCTATTCAACATTGCATCACAAAAGTTTTTTGTTAGTCGAGATGTAGTGTTCCATGAAACGATTTTTTCATTCCAAAACCTGTCAAAGAACCAGCCATTGTTTCTTTCTAATGTCACTCTTGATCATGATTTTATGCACATACCTGTTATATCAGAACCTGAACCTTCAGATGAACTCCCTACACTAGGATTCAATCCTTTGCAGCAATCAACAAGTCCATCCCAACCATCTCAATCATCCTTTATACCAGAACAAACACTTGAATCACATCAGTCTACACCTGAACCTCGGTCATCTCAGTCTCCTATCCCTAACCTTCAATCTCAATCAAATTTACCACAACAACATCATTCTCCATCACCACATCCACAGTCAGCTCAACCTCCACCTCCACCTCAATCCCCTCCTATTCAAAAGTCATCTCGTGTTTTCAAACCACCTTCATGGTTACTTGACTTCATTTATTCTTCCAATCCTTCTTCATCCACACTGAACAATGTACTCAACCTATATCTAATGTTGTTTCTTATTCATATTTACCTTCTTCCACACGTACCTTTGCTTTATCTCTTTCTTCTATTGTTGAACCCCAAAAGTATTAAATGGCAATCATGGATAAAAGGTGGATAGAAGCCATGCAGCAAGAAGTTCAAGCACTTGAAGCCAATGGTACCTGGGAGGTTGTTGATCTGCCACCTGGTAAAACACCAATTGGATGCAAATGGGTGTGCAAAGTAAAATATAATTCTGATGGTACGATCGAAAGGTTCAAAACCAGATTGGTTACCAAAGGGTATAACCAAAGAGAATGGGGGATTTTCATGGAACTTTTTCACCAGTGGCCAAACAAGTTACTGTTCGAACTGTGATTGCATTAGCAGCTATGCTTCATTGGCTATTATTTTAGATGGATGTTTTTAATGTATTCCTTCAAGGAGACCTTCATGAAGAAGTGTACATGCACCTACCTGAAGGGTTTCGCAGCCAGGGGGAATCCAAGTCTCGGATTCAGGTTTGCAGGCTGCTCAAGTCATTGTATGGCTTGAAAGAAGCTTCTCGGCAATAGAATCTCAAGTTGACAAAAGCTCTCACAGCAAATGAATACACACAGAGCTTGCATGATTACTCACTTTTTACCAAGATTAAAGATGGAAGGATAGTATTGTTGCTCATCTATGTAGACGACCTCTTGATTACTGGAAATGACAAGGAATTGGTTACTGAGCTAAAAGGCATTTTGCACTAAAATTTTAAGATGAAGGACCTTGGTCGATTAAAGTACTTTTTGGAAATTGAGGTGGAACGATCTGAGGAGGGCATTGTATTGCATCAAAGGAAATATGCCCTGGAACTAATAGCTGACTCAGGTTTATGAGGTGCTAGGAGTGCTTCAACACCAATGGAGCAAAATACTCACCAAACTTCAATTGAGTTCGATAAGCAAATTGACAGTCATGAGAAAGGAGAACCAATGGAAGATGTTTCATTATACCAGAGGTTGGTAGGAAGGTTACTCTATCTGACAAATACTCAACCAGATATTATGTTCGCAGTCCAACATTTGAGTCAATTCATGCACAATCCCAAGAAAATTCACTATGAGGCAGCATTACGCATTGTTAGGTATGTAAGGAAGAACCCAGCACAAGGTATCTTCTTTCCAGCTAGCTCAAAGCCTGAACTTAAGGCATTCTGTGATTCAGATTGGGCCAGTTGTCCTATGACTCGAAAGTTTGTTACTGGATATTGTATCAAGTTAGGAGAATGCTTGGTTTGTTGGAAGTCTAAGAAGCAAAACACAGTTTCACGTTCTTCAGTAGAGGCTGAATACAGATGCATGGCCAGCACTATGGTTGAGTTGGTTTGGCTGAAAGGCCTAATTGAAGAACTTGGAATTAAACATGAACAACCAGCGTTGCTATTCTGTGATAGTCAGGCAGCCTTACAGATAGCAACCAATCTAGTTTTCCATGAGAGGACTAAGCATATTGAGATTGACTGTCATTTTGTGCGAGAGAAGATTCAAAAAGGTTTTGTTAGAGCACAACATATTTCAACCAAAGATCAGCAAGCAGATATCATGACAAAAGGCTTGGGGATAACACAGCATGAACACCTTGTTAACAAGTTGGGGATGAAAGATGTTTTTTATCCACCAACTTGAGGGAGAGTGTTAAGAGTGTTCAAGATTCTGTTAGTTAATAGTTAGTTAGTTTAGTAGGTTATTCCATGTGTATAAATAAACAGTGTATGCATATAAATAATACACGTGATATATAAGGCTTACTGCCGTCTTCTTCCTCTACTCCATATTTTTTTTTCTCTTGGTCACCTGCCAACCATTACCGGTCACTCAACAAAATAAAAACATCAATAAAGATACGATTAAAAGTAGACAATTTACACCCCGAACGTTGCAGTATAAACCATGCTCACATTTGAGAAAACAACATACAAGAAAGGGAAGAAATTCTTGTGGTCATGAAATATCATCTTCATAAAGATGAGTTAGGGACCACATGACCAATGAAACCATCCCATAAATCCTATTGTGGAATGGAACTGCCTTAATTTCCAAAACTGAGGACCCACCACCCTAATTATGGGAAAAATAAAATGAAAATTAAAGGGAAATAGAAATCTGAAGTTTCAACTGAAACAAGAACCACAAACATTGTAATCACTTAGCTAGGCATTGAAAGAATGAAAGATAAGGGAGAAAGAAATACACGTATGTATAACTTAACCTTGTAGTAAATTATAAACATATTCTTCTGGTACATATGTAAATTAACAAATGTAGCTTTACGTGTATATTATACGTATTCAGTATCTTATCTATGCTATCTACGCCATTTATACGTATATAATTTTCGTCTTTTGAATGGATCCCTTTACTATTCGTTGCTATCCTGCCAAATCATGAAGCAGCTGTGCGCCCATCAAGTTCCTGTAAGGCAAATGCTGTCCTTCTTCATCTAAAAGTGAGTACTGAACCGGTTGACAATCTTCCATTTGGTCTCTAGGGTAAAACAAGGAGCTTTGTGATGCTGGTGTGAAGGCTAAGCTCACCCCATTCCCACCATGCTGTTGTAACCCTAATGTCAATGACACACCAGAACCTCCGTTGAAACTTTGGTTATTACCATTCTGATCATTTCCATATGGTACCCCACCATCACCTGCTGTTTGATGACTGTAGGGAGGGAAGTCCAATTCCATGGTACCATAAGTTGAAAATCCCTGTTGTTGTTGTTGCTGATGATGATGATGCAGGCCGGGCTGGTTCCCAAGGGTTTTCGAACTTCTGGCATCGTTTTTATCCGGCTTCATAGTGATAATGGAAGAGAGACATTCGGAGTCGACTCGGCCGATATTATCGTTAACATCAGTGGCTGCATTAGGTGAGGCCTTGTTGTTTTCATGCTCCTTGGTTTCTTCCAAATACATTTCTTCCACCATTGGCTTCCATAGTCTCACTCTAGCATTGATGAACCAATTGGATACCTGTCGGAAACATGAGAAAAAACAAAAGTCGTCATATGATCAGTATATTATATAGTACTATATATTTGAGATTCCAACAAGATATGCTCCATGAATGATATAAATCAATTCATGGGGAGTTATAATATATGGTATTATTATTATTATATTATTTAGAAGGATGTGGACATGCCTGGCTTCTTGAAAGACCTGTTTGTCGGGCTAAGATATGTTTATCAACATCGCTTGGATACCTGCAAATATAGAGTTAAAATTGAAACATTTCAGACAGGGATTGTACTAGAGGTAACTTGTTTGTGAGGGAAAAGATGGGTCCTAGTTGAAGCTGTAGGTGAATTGAAAGAGAAGGAGAGGGAGAGAGGGTTTTACGGGTGTAGAAAGTGCTCAAATAACCAAGCTCGAAGAACCGAGACTGATCTTTCGGGCAGGCCTCTTTGGGGTCTCCATGGATGAGAATCCATCATGTTCATTTGTTGAAAAGCCCTTTGTTGCCTTAAAGTTTGATCGAGGATCCTAAGCCTCGGGGTTTCGCCTCTGGTTGCCCCGGGTGCAACCGGGTCTTTTTCTCCCATGGCCTTCCTCGTAGCATGAATCTGGCCGACAATGCCATCCCTTAGGCATCTAAAATGCCTTGACATAGCCTTGGATGCTAAAGCTGAATACACGGATGCTGCCCCAATGCCAGCCACTGCTTCAAAAGAAGATACCACAGCTTTCATTTGATCGCAATAGTGCTTGTATCTTTTATCCACCTAAACGTGTCGACAACGAGAAATGAGAATTAAAGATAAGAAACCATCTTTGAGGACTAAAAGTTTATTACAATTTACATACCTCTTCCAGCATTGAAAGCAGCTTGATTTTTCTTTTCTGTAACTCCATGAAATCAAGGGAATGAAGGGATTGTTTGATTGAAGAGCTAGCTCCATTTTCATCATCCCATTGCTTGTTGTTCTTATGAGTCGACACCTTCTGTTTTGATGCATCGATTTGTTTAGTTCCCAAGCTGCAAAACTCATTCAAAAGTTCTTGAGCAGGTCCCAAGTAGATTGAATTCTTGAGTTGGAACTGCCCTTGAAAGTGTAAATTTGCAGGTTTTACAAAGAACCCATCTCTAGAACTTGATGAACCAACGAACCTCATATCATCATAGCCATGACCGGCCTGTCTCAGTTCAAAAGACTGTAGCCCAAGACTAGTGGGATGGCTCGATGAAAGAGAGAGGGAAAGACCTTGACTTGGTCTCTTGTTTCCCTCGTAAGGGAAAACACACCTCAAAGAAGAATCGTCTACAAGCAACCTGTTTTCTTGCCAAGGAGCTGACTCGGTTCCAACCATTAGATTCTCAGTACTGGTTTCAGATAACCCAGTTGTGAACTCGGGTTTGTGGAACTCTTCATGTTGATAGAACTCGGTCGTCGACTCATTTACTACCTTGGAAGAAGAAGGACCCGCAGCGTCGTTGCTTCCGTTTTTGTTGAACAACCCTTCCATCTCCACTCCTGCTGTCAAGTTGAAGATCTCAGGACTGGATTCAAAGCCATGGATCTGATTCACAAGATGGGTTTGCATGGTTGAGTTACCAGATGAAACATCCGAGTAACAAAAACCAGCTGACGACACAATATGATTCCTTGATTTATCATCACAAACTTCTCTAGCCATGTTCCTTCCCTTTCACAGCGTTTATGCTTACGAAATACTGATCAAAAAGCTGGTGCTAATTCTGCAACAAAAACAATTCCATCAAGATTCTTGTTAAAAGCTTTGAGGGTTGGGGGTTCTTTCATTTCTCCACATGGAACAAACTTAATTACGAGAGACGGAGAGGAAAGGGATTCCTTACCAGATATGGAACAAGTTGAAACTTTGTTGCTAAAGAATCAACAGACATGGAGGAAAGGAGATTGAAGAAGAAGAAGAAGATCTTGTCTTGGTCTTGGCCTTTGCCATGGCCATGCCATGCTATACCCAACCTGTGGTTCCATGAAAACACAACCGTGGGAGCGACAAAGGTCAGATCAAATCTTCCTTACAGAAACATGTTTCAGATCCAGAGTTGATGATTAGAGCCCTTCATCATCATGTTCAGACTCATCCTTCCAACTGGGTCAACTTCGTTTGCAGAAATAAATTTTGAAGGAGATGTTAATCGTGGTTGGTCTAATAATATTAGATTAAATTGATATTTATCAAATATATATTCAAAAATTATAATACATCCAAAATAGACATCCTACTAAGAAAATTCTCCCTTTTAACAATAAAATATAATTTAGTGTACAACATAAAATAGTTTACTATGCTAGTAATTAATTTAAGGATAAATTGTATAAATAGTCCCTTGATTATACCTCAATTATCTTTTACACCCCTAATTATTAAATGTTATAAATTGGTCAAATGACTAACTTTTTTGATACAAAGTAATCTTGTATCGTTAAAAATTTGACGGGAATAGTGTGGACGTTAACATGCTGACTTGGATAACCATGTGACATCTCCAATCTCTATTATCTAAGTCTAACATATTAACGTCCACATCAGTTTTCCGTCAAATTTTTAATGACACATAACCACTTTGTATCAAAAAAGTTAATCAATAGATTAATTTATAGCATTTGATAATTAAAGAATATAAAAAATAATTGATATATAATCGAGAGAGCATTTATATAGTTTATCCTTAATTTAACTGGTTAAATGACGATTAAAAAGAGAAAAATCCTCGGATTCAGGGTACTGAAGCAGCAGGCAGGGTGAGGGCCAGGATAGGATGGGGGAAGACCAGACTGTAATGATGTTTCTTTACCTGATGTTAAAATTACAAGCCGCCAATTTTAGTGGTATTTATTATTCTAATAAAATTAAATTAATTGATTGAATGAATTAAAATTTTAATTAATTAATAAGATAATTAATTAGGTGTTAAATTAGCTAATAATTATTTTTTTAAAAGTTTGGTCATTAGTTAATTAATTAAAATAATAAAAAAATATTAATTAATAGAATTATTTGAATTAAATAAAATTAACTGAATATATATTAATAAAAATTTAAATATTTTATAATTATTTTAATTAATTTAAAATTAACTAAATTAATCAAACAAAATTTAATTTAATTAATTATTTATGTTCGGTTAATATTATTTACATATTTAATATCAAAATATATTAATTCTGGAATTCAACTGGTTGGTATGACTATTTTTTATTTTTTAATAAAATTTATGAAACTCGTGTGTTAGACTAAAAATAATATTTTTAAATGTCAGATCATATATTGTACTTAAAAATTGAATATTTCTGTAAACATCTCCTTGATTTATCTACTAACACTTATTTTAGTGCATCAGGTTCAGAATTTAAATTTTATATTTTAATTTTAGGTTAGAGGGAATAAAAATATGTTATTAAATTTTAGGACCGAGAGAATAAAAATATTAAACGAGGAAATTTATGACAAAAAATTCTTTATATGTTATTAAATTTATTTTATTTTTAAGGGATTTTTATTTAATTTAAATTATTTAATGTGTTTTTTACCTATATCTTGTGGATATGTTAGACAAAGCTATACACTATTTTTGTCCCACTTTAAAAGTTAAAATTTAATTCTATTTATATTAAATATTTTAAATAATTAATTTTTATAAGATATATATTTTTATCAATTATAAATTTTAAATAATTGTGAATCAAAATTAAAAAAAATACCAAAAAATCAATAATAAGTTTTTCTTATGGGACATAGGAAATAATATTTATATTACGGTCGGTTTGCCGTATTTGATTTGATTTTTAATTTCTTTGATCACAGGGAGAAGAGGACAAGAATTAACATAGAGAATATCCGTTTGGCAAAATAGATTGTCGTTGGAAAAAATATTAAATTATAAGTATTAGTTCTTCTGAAAAAAATTGAACTTGAATTTGCTAGTTTAGTTTTTGTATGCTTTATTTTTATTATGTTAAAATCAGACATAATAGCTTTGAATATGATATAACCGATCTGAATTAATTTAAGCGGTAAGCAGTTTGATATCGTTTAAATAAATTTTGAGTTTTAAACTTTGTGTATATAGAACTTTTATTAAGAGACTCGTTCTCCAAAATTAAGAATATACTGATTGATAGAAATTAATCAAAATAAAATTTTAAAAATCAAAAAAACAATAACAAAATATATGATAAAATTAAATTTTAAGAATAAGATAAAATTTTATATTAAAATAATGTATTAAAAATGATATAAACATAATTATTTACTCCCAAAAGAAAGGAGTGTGTAAGAAAGATGGGGAGTGGTCCAACATTTTCAAATAAATTTTTAAGGTAAATGAAATTACTAACAACAATTTATGTAACTACTAACTATGACATGAAATGTTTGGTTATATTGTGAATGAAGCATACTAATTTTATACATGGTGAAACATTGATTTTGTATAATTGATGAACATTCAGGGAATTCAATTATTAAAAGTTATATTTGGGTCACTTAATTATGTGTAAAGTTGTATTTAGATCACCCAATTAATAAAGGTTACATTTGGATCACTCAATTATAGATAAAGTTATATTTTGATCACTCTTTATATTAAAAAAAATTATCAATTTATGTATTAGATTAATTAATGATTTCAAATGAAATACTCTAATGTTAACAAGAGTATACAAGTGATTTAAAAAAACGACCAAATTGATATACTTTTCTAAATATTTCTTTATTTGATACTCTAATATTAGAGTTTAATCCTAACTAAACAAGTCGCGATTTTGATAACTCACTTAGGTTTTGATGCTTTATATTTGGATAAAATTCATGGTTTTTATGCTCTTGATTTTATAATTTTTAAATTCAAGTTTTGGAATAGAAAAATGAATACGAATAATATCTATTTAAAGAAATGAACTAGGAGTTCATAACTTGGTCGCTATTTTTATGTTTTAAACACTATTTCATGACCTTGAAAATTTTCACTTTAGTCCCTAAACCTTTAAAACTTTACAAATTAGTTCTTAATATTTAAATTAAAATTAAACCTACTCACTTTTCATCTAGATTGAGTATTGGGTGTTACAATTATCTTAATATAAAACTCTCAACTTTTACCTTTTATTACAAAATGGTCATTTTGACTCATTTCCCAAGCCTATATTATCAAATTCTCATCCAATAGTACCCAAATTTAATCGAAGAGGTCCAATTATCCAATCTAACTCAAAGGTTCCAAGTCGATGCCTATTTGTTAACTCAAAAATTCGGATCATCGCACCAACTGTCTTGTTCCGGAGAGATTATTAGGTGAATCATGGTCACCACGTTATTTATGGTCCAAATAATCAGAACCGTTCATCTTTAAATAACTATCTAATAACTACTCATCCAGTAATTACATGTAGGAAAGAGGTGATAATTCATCTTAAAAAATTAAGATGAACGGTTCTAATTCGTTACGGCCCGTTAAGCCATGCATGGTGACTTTGATTTAGGATTAGGATAATCACTTTGCTTCAAATTTAGACAGAAATTTAAGGATTGACTAACTAGGATTGTTTGATGTTGTTTATATAATATTTAAGAGTCTATATTATATTTAATTAATCATATTGTACATGAATATCATTCAAATAATCAATACAATTTATATGTTTTATTCATGAAGAATAATGTAGGTTCACTAAATTAAAAATATCTTTTTAAATTAATAAATTATTAATTTATCAATTAATTTATACCTATTTAAATTAATAAAATTGTATGATCACAATATTATTAATTTATAAAGGTTTTACTGTACATTAACTCGATCTAGAGCTAAATAGAGAGTTTATATACATGATTTATTTAGAATACGTCTCAAAGCGTTTAAAGAACTCGATCTTCTCAGGGAAATCAAGATAATAATGGGGTTTGAAAAAAATATTAGTGTAATATGTTTTTTTTCCTAAAAATATTTGAGAGAATAAGCCAAAAAGAACAATGTTTCTTGGAGTACCTCGCCACCTCCATATGACGATGTGTGTGATAAGCTATTGAAATAGTGAAAAATCATCACATTTTCAGTTTAATCCAACGGTTTACCAAGCACCTCGCCATCCATAAGTAGAAAAGTCCAAGGAACATTTACTTTTGGCCTATTCTCCCAAATATTTAAAAAAAAAAAAACTCATTGCCCTAATATTTTTTTTTCAAACTCCATTATTATCCTAATTTTTTTCTCCCTTTATTAATTATGTGCAATTGTGATCAGGGACGGAGCTAAAGAAAGGTAGGGTGGGGCAATTGCCCCCCACCCCGAAGAATTTTTTTGTCCCTTTATTTAAATTTTTTAAAAATTATTTTTTATGAATTTAACCCTCTTACTTTTAAATATTTATGTTTTACCCCCTTAACCTTAAATCTTGGTTCCGTCTTATGATGTTACAAGCAATGAATAATTCAATCCTTTGACATAAAATCCTCATCAATTGATCACAGACTCCTATACTCTTTGTACGAAAATGCTCCAAACATTGATTTCTTTGTTTCTTTTTGTTGATTATGTTTTTATTTGATTATTTATAGTTCCTTTGTCGTGCGGAAAGTGTTATAAACGAACAAAATGAAGGAAAGGTCATAGGGAAAGCAACCTGAGGAAGCAGCTCCAGTGTCTCTCCATGTGAAAGGTAACATCATAGTCAAGACAAAAGCATGAAATTTCTGGTCCACAACCCTACATGTTGATGCACAGCAGCACAGGGGACTATAAAGCCAAGCAAAGGTTACAGGCGCAGGGGTTGTTCGGCAGCTGCCTCTTGGGGGACCCCAGTGGTCCAGACACACCCGCACGATGAATTTCTTACAATTGTCTCACCTTCTCAAGTGTTTCTTATTCACATTTGTATTCCTACTCACTAAGGCCCTTTTTTTCCCTCTACCAATTCAAACACACTTTTTTTAAGGCCAAATGACTTAAATATTGTAGTTAAAAAAATTAAATATGTACAAATCATTTTATTTCTCAAAATATGAATAGTGATGACTCGAGTAAAAAATGAAAACACTATTCAAAATCAGAGTCTTTTGTCATCGATTTTAATATTTTTTTTATTATTCAAAGTCAAAACCTTCGGCTCCCGAATTTAATTTTTTTAATCTAATAAAAATAAATAATTATTTAAAGTTAAATTCTAATGGATCGATTTCACTTTCTCTATAGAATCAACAATATTTTAAGAAATAATTTTTCAAGTATAATATTACGAAGAAAAAAAACTCAAACAATAATAATTTTAGTCGGGGTGAAAAGAATTACACATTGAAATTAATTTAAATTTTAAGTTTTAAATTTATTATGTAATACCTTTTAAGATTTAATTTATATTACATACAGTGATTTCCCCTCTAAATTGCAATATCATCTATGAATTTTATTTTAAAATTTATTTTGGATACTGAAGATTTAAAAAATTTGATTTACTTAATGGAGTTTAGTCATTGAACGTCTTTAATCACATCTCCGTTAATTTTTTTAATTAAAAATTTTCTTTAAGATCCAAATGATAGAAAACTTCATCGGCACAAAAAAAATAATATATTAAGAAACAATCTTCATCTAACATGATAAAAATGAGCTCGAAAATAGAAAAATCATAAGGTTTTTGGTCGACTTGGTAACTTTTAAGCAATTTTTGGCAAAAAAAAAGATTGAATTCAGACTCAGGAGGCGAGACGAAATAATTAATAGAATTTAGGATGAACGACTATAATCTACAACTGTTTGGGATTTAAGAGTAACAAAAATTATTCGTTTAGACCTGGCTATCAAACATGTCGGAAAATTGATAATATTATATTTAAACCTCACCTGTAAATGTTTATGTAAGTTTGGACTACAATCAACTCAGTCTTTATCAATGCAGTGCAGATGGAGTCAAGAGCTGAATATGTAGTGATTTAGAAACGAAATATTATTAGATGAATCTGATTTATCGCGTTATATATCTATGATCTAATTTAATAATAAATTTTTATTTTTTTAAAGTAAATAAATATTCATTTCTTTTTTTTTTTTTTTTTGCAAGACAAATCTTCATCTGTTTCATGCATATCATTAAATGAAATAATCTCATTAGATAAGATCATGAATAAATCTGGACCATATAATAATTTTTTTCGGACTTTACGTTAAATAGAAGAGGTAGATTAAAAATACCTAATCTATTTTTTTTATTTATCTAGTCTAGTTCTATGCAAGGAAAGAAACCAAGAATTAAAAGTTAGTGAGTCGAAAATTACTGTACCAGTTATAAAAAATTCAGAAAAAATAAGACTAAAAAGACCAATCGTATGATTTAATTAATTGACTTCAAGTGGAGCAAATAAATTATTTCGCTATATAATTTTAATTATATTGATAAACAATCATTAAAGGGGATCGAATTTTTTATGACCACTAATAAACTCAAATAAAACACAAACGTCGTGAGAATCTTTGTACGAACACCAAACAATTGCTAAAATTTACTAAAATCATGTTAAACAGTAAAAAAAAAACTTACCACAAAAATAAAGAAAAATATGCTACAAAAAAAACATAACACACACAAAAAAAAATTCTTATTAAAAATAAAATATAAAACACAGGCGATCGATAATAAAAATTAAAGTTGGTGTCGCTGCCTATAGACAAATGAAATATGTGAGAGACCTAGGGAGGCTATGGAAAGGAAGAAAACATTAGATTTTGCTTTTTTAAAAAAATATATCATCCCTAATGCTAATTATTTTATAATATCAAAGTAAGTTTGTTGGGATTAAATTAAAAAATATATTATTAAAATAAAAAATAGATCAAAAGGATAAGTCGTAAAGGTTAAGGTTTTGTTTTTGGTTGTGTTTGAAAAACTTGATTTGGTCTTAAATTATGATTTAGTAAAAACTAAAAAAAATAAGCTTCTCCAAACCTAAGGTTTGAAAAGCTCTTTTGAGAAAAAGATAAAAAAAATTACACTCAAAAAGCTCTTCCTCATTTTAGTGTTTTTGATTGCTTTTAGTAAAAGCACTTAAAAAAGTGTTTCTAGGTTGTCAAAAGCAACCCCAAACACGCCCTAAATTTTTATCCATCTCTATGTAACTTCCTCTGCTCCACGATACAATCTCTTCCTTTCCCTTTTTCCCCAACGTTGATGATCCAAGTCAATGAACCACTTGACTGTATTATATATGATGATATAGGGTGCAAATCGTCTACCTCTTTCTCATACCTTCATTCGTACTTCCGCTTTAAATAAGAGGATTTAGAGTGTAGGGTGTAGGGTTCTAGGTTAAGGGTTGTGGTTAGGGTTTAGGGAATTATGAGTAAGGTGTATTTTTTAGGGTTTAAGGTTAGGGTTTAGGATATAAAAAATAAGGGTTAGGATTTAAAATTTAATATTTTAGAATTTTTAATAGAAGACAAATAGAGGCATGATAAAAAAGTAAAAGATTTATATTCGATGATATATAATAACCACATAAAATACATAACAATACGTGGTTCAACCTTAGGCTATATACCTTCCAAAATGGTCACTTTACCCTTCAATCTTCCCAGGTCAAACTGGTTTGATTATTTCAATCTACAATTCCCATTCAAATATACAATAAGCAAGGCACTGAAATACAGCAAAGAAACCTAAAAAACAAGTCTCCAGATGGTAACAAAGACTGTTTAATTTGTACTACTTGATAGACTCGCACGAAAGTTCTTAGCTTGCAGCATTTCTCTAATAGACACTTAAAGAATTCCTTTCATCTTTAATTTACAACGAGCAAAACTCTACTTTTTCGAGTTGAGTCTAAAAAAAGGAAATTTTTTGACTCGATTCGAGGTAATAAAAATCGATTTGTTTTCACTTGATTTAAAATTTTATAAACTCAATTCGAAAAAAAAAATAAATCAAGTTTGAGTTGTAAAATGGAACTTTGAATAACTCAATTTTTTTAGTAATTAGTAGATTTATATTTGAATTCGAGTTAAATATTTCAATTTTTCTGATTCTATATACTAATATAAAAAATATAAATATATGTATATTTTATATGATTTGAGAAAGTTGTTTAAATTAAAATCAAATCATACTATAATATAATAAATAATAAATAAATTTATATAAGAATTCGAAAACTCAACTCAAATTGAAAAAATTAAATAAAATTTAAGTTATAAAATATGATATATAAACTTGAATAAATTAAGATTTTTTTGACTCGATTCAATCAAATATTCACCTAGGGATGGCAATATGATCCGAATCCGATTCGATATGAAGAAAAAAATTCGATCCAAATCTGATTAAAAAAAATCTGAATCCGAATCCAAAAATAATGTCTGAGTCCTAATAGGAGGTGGATCAGATATGGATATTGCCATGATCCGATCTGAATTCAATCCAAATCCATATCCGATATGAATCTGATCCATATATAAACCCGAATAAAAATATTTAAAATTTTTATATTTAAAAAGTTTGAGTTGTTACTTTAATTTGTTTTATATTAGATTGTAATATTTATTGAGATTTGTTTGTGCTATAAATTTAAAAATATTTGTTTGATAAAAAATATTTTTATTTAAAGATATTTATTTTTTTTTACTTTAAAAAAATGAATTTAGACTTTTAGATATTTTATTGGATTGAATTTGGATTTATGTAAATAGACTTGGATTCGGACTTGGATTTTTTTGAAAGTCCAATTATTAATTGAATTGAACTTTATAAAGTCTGATCCAAATCCGATCCATTATCATCCCTATATTCACCCTAACCCCTCTCAGTGGTATTTTATATTTATGCTTAAATTTTGGGTTTATACCCTAATGCTATTATTTGGTATAATTTAGTTTCTCTATTTTTTTTAACAAGCTAATAGTGATTACAAATAATATCTGTTCTGGAATATAATCTCCACCATTTGACATTGATCGCACAATCAATCTACTAGCATCGCTGGTGTTCGAACCCGTGACCTCTAGAAACATTAATTGTTCCTTTAACCATTTGGGCTAGAGGGTTCGTACAGTTTCTCTACTTTTATAATCTCATAGTTATTGGTTAACACTACTGCTTATTCTAATGGAAATACTGACATTTTTTTCTTCAATCTATCATGTTGGCTAACATTTTTTAATTTATTTTTAAATAAAGACAGGCACAAAATTTTATGTTAGGAGAGCTTAAACTTATAAAATTTTCAGGACAAAAACATATTTTTAATTAAAATAATAATAAAAATTTTAAATCATATGTAAATTTTAAAATTTTATAGAATGATTGTCCCTTCATTCCCTCGATCTATCCCTGTTCTTAAAGAAAGCTCACATCAGAGACAAAACTAAGTGAGGGTGGGGTGAGGTAATCCCCCCCTCACCCCGCAGATTTTTTATTTTATTTTTCTCTTTTATTTAAATTTTTTTAAACTTTTTTTTTATGAATTTACCCCTTCAATTCCAAATTCTAACCCTGTCCTTTCTCACACCAAGTTTTAAATTGAAATGATATTATAAGAGTATAGGAACAATAATGAGATCAAAACCATCTTATGTCACCTAACATAAAAACGAGGACTTTAAGTTGCTTTAGAAGTCAACATCTAGGGTTATTAACCAATCATAATTCATAAACCCTAAGATTATGATTCTCATGACTCATTAGCTAGCTTTAATCATAGGTAATTGCAATTAATTAATCATCTTTTTGGACACACATCTTTGGTTAAGATGTAGCTTTAGACCAATGTTGTTTGGACAGAGGATACCCTATGTCATGTCGGATGATGACAGAAAATGGTAAGAAAACTGTTTGGAAAATTCGGTGACCTAAGAGAAGGTAACTTAGTAATATCCAAAAATGGCTAATTCTCTTAGTAACCCAGAAGGATACAAGTTGTAATACTTTCCATGCAATTTCCTCGTAACCAGATGCATGGTTAGACCGAGTTCAAACTGAAGTGTAAATCTGAAGTCTCCGAGGTATCATTCTTTGGTATGTTTTTTATGTTCCATTAATAGCTTGAAAGTCAAGAAAACATGATCTCAATTTAGGGTAAAAATGTGTGATCAAGCCAAAGGACGGAGCCAGGATTTAAGATTGAAGGGGCAAAACGTAAATATTTAGAAGTAGGGGGTAAATTCATAAAAAATAAATTTTAAAAGAATTTAAATAAGGGGACAAAAGTGGAAAAAAATCTTCGGGGTGAGGTGATTGTCCCTTCCCACTCCCCATGTAGTTCATGATTCGAATTTATACCGATTGAATTTTTCAAGAGCAAAATTGTTTAAATTTATATAGATCGAAATCAAAGTTTTAAAATTCTTGGGTCATTTTTTATAATCATTCTGGATCAGAGGTAGATCTAGAATATTTTTTCAGGTTAGTACAAGTTAAAATATTTTTTAAATTAGACGCAAATCATAAAAATCTCAAAATTTTAGGCTAGGTATAATTTATAAAATTTAAAAAATTAATTCATAAAAATTAAGAAAATTAAAACCAAATATATAAATTTTAAAAAATTTAGTATGGAAATGGACCCACACGTCAATTTGTAGGTGTAAATCGTATGCTTTTAATCGTGCTCCATTGGTCCCTTCATTTTAAATTAACGGGATTAAGGTTTAGGGTTTATGATTTAATATTAGGGGCTGTGGTTATGGTTTAAGAAATTAGGAGTAAGGTGTATTTTTTAGGGTGTAGAATTTAGGGTTTAAAATGTAAAAAATTAGGATTAAGATTTAAAATTTGATTTTATAAGATTTTTTAACAGGGAAAATAAAAAAAATACGATTAAAAACAGATAATTTCTACTGTGGATCTGTATTCATATGGATTAGATTAATTTTATTTGATTTGGATTAAATAAATAGACTTTGCATCTCTCTCCCAATTGAAGCTGAGCCCATTCCAATGGGCTTCATTCCCATCTTCGAAACAAATAGTTTAACAGAACACATCTATTCATCTCATGTCAATGTTATAATATTGTGGATAAGTTATTAATTTAAATAATAATTAAGTTTATATGAAAATAGTTTAATACTACATATAAAGATAATATATATATATATATTACCTAATTAATCATTATATTAAGGCATAAAGATAATTTTAACTCTCAACGTTTAAATTTTTTATTATTTTGGTTCTTATTTTTTTAGATAAATTTAGCCCTTAACTTATGTTTTTTGATAAATATCTCATCTTTTAACTAACATAATGATTAGACCGTTAAAAATTTAATGATGGTAACATATGATAATATATTTTAAATGACATGATATCTAAGCTATCAAATACATACACGTGGAATATAATTTTATTCCAATAAATGATATAAAATAATTAAAATTCAAATAAAATATTAAAAATTAATTAATCTAAAACAAAAGTATACTAAAATTCTCGATCCTAACTACAATAGAATCAAAATCTTATCTAAAAAAATATGAACACAGTCTGAAGAAAAAAAAGTTATAGAGATTGTTATCAATAAATCAAAGGTAAGGAATTTTGATACTAATCAATTGGGTTTTTGTTATTTTAGTTTAGAATTTAGGTCTTTAGTGTTTAATATAAATTAAAAGTTTAGGGTTTTGGCTTATAGTTTAAGATTTAAAATTAAAAGTAGTAAATTTGAGGTTTTAGGTTTTGAGTTTTAATTAAATCTAAAAAAAACTCAAAATTATTTAAAAAAACATGGTAGTAAATTTATTTAAGGTTTAATAGCCAAAATATTTTAGATTTAATTAAGTTTTAATATTTTATTTGAATTTTAATTATTTTATATTTTATATTGGAATAAAATTATATTATATATATATATATATATATTTGATAGGTTAGATGTCATATCATTTAAAATATATTATAACATGTTTATTATATATCATTATCATTAAATTTTTAACGGTGCGGTCATCATGATAGTTAAAAAATGGTATATTTGTCAAAAAGACTTAAGTTAAGGGCTAAATTTATCTCAAATAAAGAATGAGTGTCAAAATGATAAAAACTATAAACATTAAGGATTAAATTTATCTTTATGCCTAATATTAAATGGCATGTGTTTTGAAATTACGTTTTTAGCGGCTTTTGAGTAAAAAACACAGTAACTGTGTAGCTTTTAGTGACGTTTGAAAAAAGACCATAATAAATATTTAAAACTTACTTTTATAAATATAACCTTCATTCGTCATTCTCCCTCACCCGGTCCCCAAATCAAAGCTACAACCCTTAGCATCCTTTCTCAAATCCTCTTGATTCGCTTCTTGTTTCCCTTCATCCGTTTTGTTTGCGAATGATTCTTGTTTTCAAGTATATTGTTGTTGAGTTTCCGTCAATATGAATAGGATGGGGAGCTACTATTGAATTTGTACCAATATAAAGGTATTTTGTATATTAAACGCCGCTATAAAATATGATTTATTGTAGCGTTTCTCATACACAAACACCGTAAATTATTACGGTGCTAGTTTTAATGATATTTTTTTAAGCGTCACAAAAAAATTTAATTGCGATAAAAAAATTATAAGATAATAAAATATCTATAAAAATCTATTTTGTTGCAATTGACGGTAGTTGAGTGAAGGAAGCTGGAGAAAGTTTTGTAATATTGAATTGTCCATTTCAAGGTGGCCAAGCCAACATTTTCATCGGGTTGTTGTCTCTATCAAAATTTTTTGTATAATTATAATTTTAGTTTTTTTTTAGTTTAAATATTTATAGAATATTCGATTCATCTATAGACGGAGCTAGAATAAAATGTTAAAAGAGAAAAAAAAGATGTATTAAGCTTTAAAATTTTAAAAACGGAAGGAACAAAAACCTATTTGACTGCTATTTAAACTAATAGGGACCTTACATAATATTATATTAAAAAATTAAACCCTTAAAAAGTTTTATATTGTATAATTTAATTATATCCCCAAATAATATATTATTCTTATTAATATTTTTCACATATTAGATAAAATTATTAGCAAAAAAAAGTTTAACCTAAATAAAGGTTCTATGGATACTTTATAATAAAATGATAACTTATATTATTGTTTGATTAGACAAAAAAATTTACAATAAAATAATGATACTTATTGTCATCGGATTGAAAGATATTAGACGATTATAAAAGAAATAACATATATTATGTCAAGTCATCGCTAGGGGTGACTATTCGATCGAGTTGAGTCGAGTCAAAAAATTTCGAGTTATTCGAGTTAACAAGTTATATTTTACGACTCAAACTTTATTTGAATTTTTTCCGGTTCGAGTCAAGTGTAAGAAATTTGAGTCGAACCGAGTCGAGTTTTTGAGTTTCTATAAATGTTTAATTATAATTATTTATCATGTTATAGTATGATTTGATCTAAATTTAAACGACTTTTTCTAATCATATAAGATATATATATTTTCATATATAGCGTTATTTCTATATTTTTATATATCAATGTATATATATCATAAAAAATTGATAGATTTGTCTCAAGCTTAAAAATTAATCCTTTAATTACTAAAAATTTTGAGTTATTCGAATTTTCATTTTACAACTCGAACTTTATTTGAAATTTTTTCGAGTCGAGTTATTCGATTTTTTCGAGTCAAGTTTTGTTCACCCCTAGTCATCGCCACATAATCACATAACATAAATCGTTATTTATATCATCATGCCGTTAACAATTAACAGCGTAATAACATAATAAAATATAAATTTAATATTAAAGTTGATATAATTAAAAGTTTGGTGTTATCGAATATAATTTAATGAGAGACACATTGATATATTAAATATTACATTCAGAAATAAAACAAGTAGAAAGCTTGATTTGGTGGATGGAAACCAAGACTATCTTATTGGAAAACAATTATTAAATAGAAATAATTGTGCAAAACTAATTTAGGAAACAAAAAATTGCTACCATGGCATTTATAAAAAAATTATTTTAATCTAAAATTTAAGGTTAGATGTTAAGGTGTTAAAATTAAGAATATAGATCTTAGATTTTATATCTTAAATATGAAAGATTGTATAATTTTTTATATAATTTGTGTATTAAAATATAATCCTATTAAAAACTTAAAACCAGCTCAGCTTGATAACTCAACAATAACCAAAATAAAAAATAAACTTAAAATATGTCCCCGGCATCTTATGATAGAGCGATAGCTAGATAAATAACCATTGTTTTCGAAAAGACGAGACGGTAAGATTCGAACCTCTGTTTTCAATTTCTTACTAGTTCCTAAAAACCAAAACTCCTGAGAGAGAACCCTTCTTTTTTTATCTGAAAACTTGGAAAATTTTATGAATCAAATCTAGGCTTGAATTCGGAATATACATACCCCTGTAAACATCAGCAAGAAAAGAAATTCATATGCCTTCCAAAAATGAACAGCATGTTGGCCTGCATGTACATCAGTTGGAACCTGGAAGAATCAGGATTGAATGAAAGAAGCATTTCTGACTGAAATCTTAGATGTCCACAATTTGGCAAATTCAACACTCCAAATGCAAAAAAAGAATGGAATTTCTGGCGCTGACGTAAATCCGGTTAGTCGAATCAGACAGCCGCACATACCGAACCTGACGAATAAGGGAGATAACAATTACATGAATATGATCTACCTGAATCTCCATATACCAGATTAGAAAACTGAATATGATTTGTTCCGAATATGTGTACTTTCGCATGAGGCAGGTGTGGGAAAATCAAACATGTAGACCAGCTGATGTACATGCATCTTTTGTGTGTGCAAAACTAGAGGAAGACAAACCTGTAGACCAGCTGTTGCAGCAAAACTTTCCCTCGTTAAGATGTGTCACATCAAGCCCAATAAACCATGACCCTGCACTCACATCATCATGTGCATAAACCTGAAGAATACGTCTGCAAAAAGAGAATTTTTGGTCAACTCAGTGCAATCTGGAAGCCATGGTGAAAGGTGTTAAAACATACTTATTAATCGAGATGAACTGTGCTAAAGCTCGAGAAATGGCATATATTTCACCCGAAGCATGTCGAAAGTATCTGCACCATACACAAGAAGTTTAAGTTGGAAATGGAAAATGTAGACCAACTTGGGATATCAGGGACATGAAGCTGTAAAGAACCAGAATACTTAGCACATGATATGAATAACATATGATAAGTTTCAAGGACTAAATTCTGAAAATTTGACCTGTTGCCATTTTATTTATAGTTTAAAAAAACATAGAATTAACATACTTTCTATTTGACACAATACTTTTAAATCATTACAGAACTTTTGATAAGAGAGGAAAAAGAAAAGGATCTTTGCTACTCACGATTTAGCATCGCCAAATTTCCACCAATCCGGTTCATACCATTTGTGGCTCCTATAAATTGTAAAATAACATAAACAGAAGGGATCATAAATCTTTAAAAAAGGTTGGGAAGGAGGTGATCTTAGTCTATCTACGTAAGTAATCATCAGGTAAAACAATTATACTCACGGTTCAGAGAAAACTTCTCCTGATTTCATACACCCCATGTAAACACGAGGCTTATCCAAATGTGCAGAAAGTTTTGCTCCTAGAGCATCTGTATACAATCAGAGGACCAGATATAAATATTACTGTATCTGTAAAGGCTGACAAGAATTATTTAGCTCTATAACAGTATGCATTTTCAGTTAACAAAGAACACTTGCACCACAACATTTTTAGCTGATCATCACTGTCTCATGTTTTCTTCAACAATAGTTCGTACTTGTGACTAGGAACTTCAAATGCTATTGAAACTATTACTCAACCTTTTGCAATTGATATTAGGATATATTATAGGGAAAATTCTAGAAGACAAAGGAGAAATTGAAATTCCATATCAAGAAATCAAGTGATTATTACCTAAAACATTACCTAATGAACTAACAAGGATTACATACCAATATTAACATAAACATCATCATTGACCTTAACATAGAACTGTGCATCCCAGCTCTCTACAGCATGAGCAAAGAAAGACTTTATCTTCTTTGAGCGTTCTTCGGGTGCCTCCACATCATCCTGTTAAAGACACAAAGGAAATGATATTTGTCGCTACCAGGTCTAACCCCTTTGAACATGATGATTCGACAGGAATAACATACATAACACATGATTCAAGTCACAGTGCTTTTGGAGAAAAAAATGCATGCATTATATCCCTTAAAAGTTAGAAGGATACCATAAAGTTACTATAGTTTTTTATGCTAGTTTACAATAACTTCTGAGAGATACAATTCCATTCAGAGAATCCATTATAAGCTTAAAATACATGCATTTAAAATCAAAACCTCACTAGGTATACATAAAATAGCTTCATAAAGCAGGTCAGCATACCAGAATAATGAAATCATTAGTCTGGCTGTTTTCATCTCTGATCTCCCTGTCCAAACTATCTCCACGATTTGCACTGCCAGTAATATAAAATTCAATAAACAGAAATGGAAAAGAAATACTTGATAAGAGGAACCAAATTGAAACCTTTTTCCTATTACAAATCGCACAACGATTCCCTTCTCTTCTTCTAGTTTCTTCAAAGCTGCACCTGCACATATTATATTCACTTTAACAACTATTTATGTAGCAAGAAATTTACAAAATCGGTGAATAACTTAATGGACGGAAATAAATTTGAATCCACATATCCGTCAACTATACTAGAGAAGGAAAGCATTCTTTCAAGCTCATTTAGAGTTAAGACATGTTCATATTGCATCTATTCTCGTCTGCCCAAGTTTCTATCTTTGTGAAATATTTGGAACAATTGATGCAACAAAACAGAGCCGATAGCTCCATGTACGCATAAATTAGCAGTTAATACGTTTGCATGCAAGTGCAACCTAATAGTAGTTGTTAGCAGATTAATTCCCCTATGTGTCACTCATAAAGCATGTGTTCTAATGTCAAAAAGGATGCATGCTATAGCCATTGCTATTACATACAAGAAGACTGACTACATAAAAAGCACTTGGAGTGTACTGTATTAGCATGATTCATTGTTTTAATTCATCCTTATAACACACTACAAGTTAAACTTGTCAAGAGAAATGATTAATTACCAGACTGCATCCATGCTTTCCGAATTGCATCTCGGTTTTTCTTTCGTCCAAATGTTGTGATGATACCAACAACAGCTAAAAGCCTTTTCTTGGAAGGAGTACCATCATTTTCCAAATGCTCCTTTGAAACAAAACCTTCCTGCTTAGCAGCAGCTAGATCCTTCTCAATGGCTGATAACTTTTTTAATTGTTCCCTGGAATATCACGCCTTATCAAATCACACTGGATACACAGTAATCACAACCACATGATATGCAGAAATGTAAAAGAAAAAGGAGGGCGGGGGGCGTACTTGCAGGCTACAATTTTTAACGTCTCAGAAACAGATACAGAAGAATGATCCTGGAAAAACATTAAAAATTAATCGTTATTGAAATCCAACTGATTAGCACCAAAACAGATCATCTTCAAATCTTAGACTATAAAATAAAATAAAAACCAGATCAAGAAAACGAGAAAAGAAAATCACCTGACCAGTTCTCCTATCTAATTCTTTAATTAAATAGACTCTGCTCTCTGCCTCCTGCCACATCCTACAATTAAACACCACCAAAATAAATGCCTCAAAATAAAATCTCAATAAAACCCAAAGAAAAAAATGAAAAGGGAACGAGAAGCAACCGGCCGGCAACGTAAACCGTAGCCATGGTAGCAAACATGGCGAAAATCAAAGCCGAGATCCTAGAACGAAAAGCAGAACCACCACCGGGGTTAGATAGCCGGTTACTCGATCCCCGGCTACGCATTTTCGCTTACTCCTTTTCTACAAACTTCACAGATTAAAAAAATAAATGAAAAAAACGTCAATTTTTTTACTAATTTGAGAAGCAGATCTGCAGAAATCAAACGATGTTTGACGATAAAAATGAAGCAGCAAAACGTAATATTGAATTTGAATCTGGATTTGAAGTATGATTTCTCTTCAGCAGAGATAACTTTTGTTTGGTTTTTCTATTTTGATAACCGAATTTTGAAAAACAATGTTTCGGTCATTTAGTTAATTTTTAATTTAATCTTTAAATTTTAATATAATATCAATTTAGTCTAAAATTTTGGTTTTGATTTATTTTCACATTCTTTAATTTCTTGTATCCAAAATCCGACCGAACTGTCATCTCATTGATAGTAGGGGTGAGCAAGATCAGGTATCCGGTCAATTTGAATAGAATTGGTCTTGGTCTCGGTAACCACCGATTCCTGAAAATTAGAATCAGTCTTAGTCCCGGTCATATCGGGTCCTAAATTTTAAGAATTGGTCTCGTTACTTGTGAGAACCGGTTCTAATACCGAGTGCCCAATTAATTAGTTTATTCTTAAAAAAATTGAGTAATTGGAGAGAAAAAATTAATCACCAACAATAATATTAAACAATAAAATTAAAATATTTGTAAGCTTGAAAATTAATGTTTTAAAACTAGTCATACTCATAATATTCATACATAAAAAGAAAGTTTGATAAGAAAAATAAACAAAAGAAAATCAATATCGAATATTTGGTATTAGTCCAGTCCTATTGGGTACCCACTGGGTACCGGGTTCAAAAAATCAAGATCCAATCTCAGTCCCAGTTATGACCGGACCTAAATTTTGGATTCAATCTTGATCCTACTGGAACCAATACTAGATAAAAATCTATTGGGTTTTACTGGGTTTGAGATCGGGACCGAGTAATCAGGTTTTTTGCCCACCCCTAATAGGTAGCCTTATTTTATTTTTGAGTAAGTTATAAATAATATATGTTTTAAAATATATTCTTAATTATTGGATATTGATCGTTTAATCATTGTGCTGCAAATACTGGTACTCAAACATGTATCTTCTATGGACAATAATCATTCTCTTAACCACAAAAGCAAGATAGTTCGTATACATTGATAACCTTTAAACATTGGTTAAAGGGTTGTTTTCACTTGAGTTCGATCTAAAAAAATCAATTTAGTTTCTCATCGAAAAACGTATTTAATTAGACTTTCAATTCCATCAATTGACTCTTTTTAAACTACGTTGATCGTTATAGTATTAATGTGACAATTAATGATATTGATATGATAGTACATGTATGATAATGTCATGACAGCTGAATAGATTATTTTAATCAAATTAAAAGGTATAGTTGATTTGTTTTTGTTTAATTTAAGGGAATAATTAATTTTAATTAAAAGATGAGTAACTTATTCAATATTTAAGTTTTAAAAAATTATTAAATTTTTTTAAAAAATAATAAAATTGTATGAATAATTTATTTATATTTTAAGTTAATTTAATCGATTTATAGTTTTTGAATAGAATTAGAATAATAAGTTTGTCTTTAAAGTTGAACTTTTATAAATAGAATACATAAAAAATTGATTAAAAAATTTATATAAATATCCTTTGGTTTTCCTAATAATTTTAAAAATAAGCAAATTGACAACACTAAAAAAAATCAAAATATTTTTTTAATTTTTTTTAATAAAAATATATAAACTTAATAAAAATAAATAAAAAATTAAAAAATTATTGTAAAAATTAGTTGCTTTAAAAATTAATTTAGAATTTAAAGAAAAAAATTAAAGATTTTAAGCTTAAAATTTTAAAATTACAAAATTGCTTTAAAATACAGAGAAAAGATCATAAAAAAGTGGATAACGTTAAGTATGAAAAGATTTAATTTATAATGAATTTAAAAAATCAAATTCTTAAATAATAATGATATTTTTCTTTATTCTAGTGTCTAATATTTATTTTTAATGTAATTCGTGTTCGTAAAAGACATTAAATAATTCAATCGAAATAACCCAATCCAAAATCTATCGACTATTTTTACCAAATTCAAACTTAATAT
Source organism: Abelmoschus esculentus (assembly GCA_035048815.1). Classification (NCBI taxonomy): domain Eukaryota; kingdom Viridiplantae; phylum Streptophyta; class Magnoliopsida; order Malvales; family Malvaceae; genus Abelmoschus; species Abelmoschus esculentus. The sequence continues at coordinate 11,334,257 of JAUCBN010000009.1, forward strand.
GAATTGAAATCCAAATTAACCCAACCTGAAATAAAACCAACTTGAAATGAACCTGACCTGAAATGAATCTGACGTAAAATCTACTCGAGCTTGAATTAACCCGTTAATTAACTGATTCAAATTGAACCGTTTTGACCCGTCCTAAAATTGACCCACACATGATCCGAATCGATTTGAAATATCCTGATATAAAAATAACTTGTATTCAATTTGACCCGACATAAAACACATCTAGTTACCTATTTTTACGTCTCTATCTTTATACGAGACAAGCTAAATCTACAATCATAACAACACGAACCATCTTATTTTAGTACTTAAAGGAATAATTATTCTTAAAGATTATATTGATTAAAAAGTTAATATCTAACTGTTGAAAATATATTTTAAAATATATAATATTTATATTCACCATAACTGATTAAAAAAAACCTACAACCACAACAGAAACGTTGGATGTAGGGGTATGGAAGCCGTTCCAGTAAGCTTTCCATTGAATTAGGGATGATGTCTTGCGCAACTACTCGATTATAATTATATTTTTTATGATTTATAATTTATGGTTGAATTTAAAATTAAATTATTTTTAAAATAGAATCAAATCAAAATAATATATGAATAATAAAAAAATTGAAATAAAATTAAATTATTTAAATATACAAATATAAAAAAATATTATTATATAAAAATTAATTTTTATGATTTGTGAAAAAAATATGAATATAGGCCCAGGAAGTAACCTTATCTTAGCAGCCCAAATCCATACTTTAAGCGCAATGAAAATTGAAAATTGAAACCCCAGAAAGCCAACAATTCCCAGAAACAACTAATTATTGGGGGAAATGGAAGAATCATCGTCAGCTGCAGCAGGAGATCAGAGAGATGAATCAACTGAAGAGGTAGTTACGATCAAGGAACAGGACACAAATCAACCGTCAACGTGTATCGAGGCTGAACAGGAAGCATTTGGACTCGATGGCAGAGAATCGGAGACGCCAGTGAACAAAAACGACATCTTCAAAGCTTTACAAGTAGTTGAGAGAGACTCTAGGGCTATCTCTGATAGCTTCTCTTCCCTCTTCGATTCACTTCGTTTGGCTCTCTCTGAGGTATGATATTGTGATTTCGCCTTTATTTGACACTTTCTTTATGGTTCTAGACAAAGTCGTTGTCAATTTACCATAATTGATTGTTTTTCCATAAAACATACTCTTTAATTGTTGTTAAAATTATGGAAATTTTAGGCAATTACGATTTTGAGCAATTACGGAATACGATGGTAATTCTTTTACTTTAGGTTTTTGAATCTTGAATATATGCATTACGAACGAAGTATCAAATGTGATGGTATACCTTCCTTTATTAGATAATTGGCAATGAACTGGAGTCTGGAGCATCCTTTATCAGATTTTGGCAATGAATTGGAGCATCGTTGGTGTTACTTTCCTTAGTCTGACTAATTTGAATTCAGCTGTTCCTAGCATGTGGAATGTCGTTTTATAATAAGTGCATGATCTGGAATCTACTTCCATTGTCAATTGTAGGTCACTAGCAGCTCAGTTGATCATATGCGTTGCTTTGGTGATGCGGTTGGGCGTCTTCAAGAATCTAGTAATGAAATCTTAAACGTTCTACTCATTTCATTGGTGCAGAATTTTGTTTGTTTTTATGGTTAGTACTTATTAGGTCTAAATATGGATCAAGTGGACTGAGGACCTGCATGTGAATTTGTACTATTGTGCTATTTATTCGAACATACTGGTCATACGGAGTGTGATGAAGTTATTTCGTGCCTTTATTTTCCCTCCTGCAAGATAATCTTGCAATGTATCAAATTGATTGTCTGATTCTGATATAAAATGTGAACTTGTTCTTTGGATTTGCAGCTCTTGATGCGGCAACAAAGGGGAACCGGTATATAAATTCATGTCTCAGGTAATATCCCTGTGCTGGAGACTCTTTTTTATTTTTCAAGAAATGGAGGGGGCCAAATGAAGTGACAAACTGAACTATAACCTGCAAATGTTTAGGTTTTATCTTTTTCCTGTGGTGATACTAACAATTAGTTGCTTAGATGTGCCTGCATTGAGCTTAAGAAACTATTGGGTACTAGAAGCAAAATAGTTTCAGTTTGTTTTTTGGATTTTCTTTCATGTGCTCTGCTTGATGGCCTGATGAAGCCATCTAAATCTCTAACGTCTGTTCTAGTTATTGTTTTTGCAGTAAAATAAATGTAGTAAGAAAACAATCTATGCTAGTATTTTTGCTGAGGTTTCTGTAGCTGGTAGTAGTAAAAGGAGATTCACAGTCTCATAGTACGCATTGTTACTATTTCAACTAGAAAATGGATGATTAAACGCATTTTCTGATAACATGTTATTTACGAATAAATTAATAAGTTCTACAAACCAGATGAAGCAGTCAATCTCTTTCGGAATATGTCTTTCCTAGCTTTGATGGTAAAACGTGTATGATTTGCTTTTCCATATTGGTTTGGGTTACCCAATATAGATTTTTCTGGCTTATCTGCAGATTGAATGAGGAAATGAAGGGCATGGACAGTCTAGCTAATCAGTTGTATCCTTTTCATTGTCTTGCTGTATTTTTGCTTTGCAATATTAGATTGCAGCCTCTTCCTTGAAGCAGGTTATGGTGGACCTATGAACCATGTTAGCTGGAGTTTTCATTTTTAAAATACCCGTGTTCGACAACCGTATCATGCACACATTCAAACATGAGTATGGGGCATGATTCTTTGAATACATGAAAACTTTTTAAACATTAGCTATGCTTGTGTTGTGCCAAATACATAATGATATTCGATTGTCGCACATTATTATGATTCCTTAATGCTTGTGAAGAAAGATTCTGAGGAGGAATGTCGATGCCCTAGACGGGGCTGTCAACAAGCTCGTACGACTTCCCTGAGCCACGAGGACCGGCGTGCAGCTCAAATTAAGGAGAAATAATAATGTGTGGCATTTGTTGTCTTGTGCACATTTGTGTAATGCAGAAATAAAATTTTAGGACTGTAAGTTCATATTTTTGTCTCCATTATTATGAACAGAAAGAATACAATATCAATTAACATTGTTACAAACAGGTCATTTGCCTGCAAACAAGTCATTTTTGTTTGGTACAACATTTTTAGTAACAAAATTTATTCGAAATAATTTAATAAATTTAATTATTCGTATTTAAAAATTCTATCGATTTAGTCTTTTGTGATATTGTCAAAGTAACCGAACTCATTAGATCGATAGTTGAATAAAAAATAAATTTTATTGTGTCAAATGGTAATTGTCTCCGATTTAATAGTTTGGACAATTTTAAGCTCGTATAGCAATAATCGATTGAAATTTAACTCAGTTATTATCTCTTTAAAATCGTAAATTCGAATATATTTAAAATACACTCATTTATTTAAGAGTTTAGAAAGATTATAATAAGTTTAGATATATATAAGAAAATAATAATAGTATACGATAATTTTTATACAATTATAAATATATCTGCTATTTTATTCATATTTCTCCATACAAGAAATAATTGATTTATTAACAATTTATGTAACCAATTGATTTTTGTCGTGACAAAAATACAAACATGGGATTCTAAATGTGGCAAACCACCCTTTTTGGATGAGATTACCCTCCCCAGTCCCACCCCACCAAACCTTTTTCTCCATGAAAACCGTATCCACCAAGGTTTAAAGATCAAATCTTTGGCCCACAAAGTTACAGAGGGCAAAACACCCTGTTTTGGATGATCTATGAGTGCTCTAGTGGACAATCGTTCTTTTCATGTCTGAGAATGCATTTCAGAAATGTAGGGTCCGTTGAGCAATGTTGTATAAACAAATGTTAGAATTTTAATCGTTGAAGTAGTGTCGAACGTGTATAAAGAACGCTAGTTTTCTGTTAGATTTGTGGTTTAAACGGACGTCTTTTCACAGCTGAAAGTTCTAACTTCTTTGCTCAAACGAACGTTTGACAAAAAGTATCGTTCATTAAACATTGTTGAATGAACCCTTAGTGTTCGTTTGACAAAAAAGTATCGTTCATTAAACATTGTTGAATGAACCCTTAGTTTCAAAGTTAAAGAGTTAACTAAGAAGATCTAGACTATAAATATTGAGAAAGTTTCAATTGTGAGAGAGACACGAAAAATCGAGTTATATGTTGAATATGAGAGGACAAGAAAGATTTTAAGGTAATTCATACAAATGATTTTAAATTTGTTATGAGATTTAATTTTTTGATCGTATAAATACTCTTACTATTTCTTGTACCGAATTTGTTTGTATTTTGGATCTCAAAGAATAATACGTTGTGTCTATATACCAAGACAAGGGAAAAATATCACATTGGAGGCTATCATTGAAGACACTACCTTGAAAGGTTAATGTTTATACTCGTATATTTTTTAAAAAATTGTATGTTTAATAATAAATATGTTATATTCTTTTAAAAATAATAATTTTATTATTTAATTAAAATTTTGTGATAAAAACTGAAACAAAAATTGATATATTGATATTTTTTTTCCAAAACTTATATGTTCTCAAGTTGACCTTAATTCAAAATATAATTCAACAAATCTAATCTTTTACTTTTAAAATTCGTTAGTGCACCCTCCTCACATAATATTCAACCGTTTATACTTCATGCTACTATCACCATATCAATAATCAATAAATGTGATAGCTTAATATAATAACCGCTTCATTACTAGATAATTGATAGACTAATAAAACAAATACTTTATGACTTCAACGTTGTCTACTAATAGGGATGAGCACGGGTTGGGTCGGGTCGAATTTTTGGTCCACCTAAACTTGATCTGAATACAAATATCTTAAAATCGACTTCGACCTGAATATATATTTTTTTAAAATCCAACCCGAAAATAAATATCCTAAACCTGACTCCGACTTGATCTATAGAAAAAATAATTTTAGAGACTAAATTGTAAAAAGAAATGAGACTTAATTATAAAAAAATATGATTTTAAGAACTAAATTATAAATAAAAATAATAATTTTAAGGACCTAATAATAAAGAATATATAGATAGAGAACTATTATTATAAATATTTCTAAAATATTTATGAAAAATTATATATTTAATTCTGAGTTGGGTATGATATTTTACATCCTAAATCCGAATTTGATCCAACCCGTCGTCACTTTAAAAAATATCTGATCCGACCTAAACCCGATTTTTATAAAAAAAATTGTCGGATCAGACCAGATTAAATCAAAACTCAATCAAACCGGATAAAATATTCATCCCTATCTACTAATAAACAATCACTTTACCAATAATTTTTTTTAAAATATAAGATTAAAATTTTAAATTATTTTAAATTAAAACTAAATTAACAAAACTAAAATTATTATTATACCAAAATGTTTATTTTAATTTTAATAATAAAGTAATTTATTGTTAAAAAAATTAATTAATTAAAATATTTTAAATAATCTATTTATTACTAAAACCATAATTTAGTGCTTTGGCAATGTATTTAGCCAACATGAAATCGGTTCTGCAACATGGTGATCACATGTCACTTGTCGGTGAATGACATCTTCTGTATAGGTTCGTTTGGGCATTTAATTGTAGTGAATTTAAAATCTTCGTCTTCCTCACTGCAACTGTCATTAAAGTAAATCAGAGTTGACGCCCATCCCAAGGTTTCTCTATTTCTTTCGGTTCTACAATAAAACCTCATTGCAACGGTGAGTTTCACAACTCTCCCCGTCTCTGCAACTGCAATGGCTTCAAGCTTCACCCTTCTTTCTCCTAGTTACAATGTCTTCTCTCTTAAAGCTCATCATTGCCACCACCACCGTCATGTCCCTTTTAAGCTTCTTCGTCGGCTTCTTTCCATCAGTCCCAACAAAAAGTATTACCCCAACATATTCGATGATGACGGCATCGAAAAATTCCAGCGAATCCATTGCCAAGCCACCCGGGATGACAGGTTCCAACAACAGGACTTCGAAGAGGAAACGGGGGATTATGAAGGGGAGAGTAAAGTCAAAATTGTGGAACCCAAGTTCCAAATGAGTTTAGCTGAGCTTTTAGACGAAAGTAAGTGGTCCCGCTTTCGGTTTATGGGGATTTAGAGGTTGAAATAACAGGGATACAGCAAGATTGTACTGAAGTTAAAGCTGGGGATTTGTTTGTTTGTTGTGCTGGATCGAGATCTTATGGACGTTTGCATCTGAGTGAAGCTCATAGGAGAGGAGCTGTTGCTGTTATAGCAAGTAAAGGGACTGAAATTGAGGATACGTTGGGATACAAGGCATTGGTCATAGTTGAGGATAGTAAATCGGTTTTGCCTGTACTAGCTGCCTCTTTTTATGGGTACCCTTCAAAGAATATGACTGTTATTGCCATCACTGGGACCAATGGTAAAACAACAACCACTTATTTGATAAAAGGTCTGTATGAGTCAATAGGTGTGAAGATTGGGTTGCTAGGCACCATTGCTTATTATATTCATGGGGACAATAAGTTGGAACTGGAATCACCATTGACTACCCCAGATGCTGATGTTGTTCAAAATTTGATGGCAAAGATGTTGCATAATGGGACTGAGGCAGTTGTTATGGAGGCTTCTTCTCATGGACTGACTTTAGGGAGGTGTAATGAGGTTGATTTCAATATTGCAGTGTTTACTAATTTCACCAGGGATCATTTAGATTTTCATGGGACTATGGACGAGTACAAGAAAGCTAAAGCAAAGTTGTTTCAGAGGATGGTGGATCCTGAGAGGCATAGGAAAGTCGTTAACATCGATGATCCGAATGCACATTTCTTTATTGCCCAAGGCAATCCTGAAGTTCCTTTGGTGACTTTTGCAATTGATAACAAGAACGCTAATGTTCATACCCTGAAATTCGAGTTGTCGTTGAGTGGGACTAGGATCTTGGTTAATACACCGTATGGAGTATTGGAGATTTCATCGAGTTTGCTTGGAAGGCATAATATCTATAATATTCTTGCAACTGTGGCTGTTGGGATTGCAGTAGGGGCACCCTTGGAGGATATCGGTAGAGGGATTGAAAAGGTTGATGCTGTTCCTGGCAGGTGCGAGGTAATAGATGAAGGGCAGCCATTTGGAGTAATTGTGGACTATGCTCACACTCCTGATGCAGTTTCTAGTCTGCTTGATTTTGTAAGGGAGCTTGCACCAAAGAGGATTATTACTGGTATGCTTCTAACTTTTGGGTTTTCTTTTTTACTCTTGCTTCAAATGAAATTTGTTAAACATGTCGACTGCCAACTCTGATCCGAATCTAAAAATCTAAAATGAACTCATCCTGATATATCTCATTGAAGTTCATTATGTTTTCCTTTGTTTTTCCCATATATTTCTAACCGGATGAGTTGTCATTTGGGAGAAGTTATTGGTTGTGGAGGGGATAGGGACCAAGAGAAAAGACCAATTATGGCCAAAATATCAACAGATAAAAGTGAAGTGACGATTCTTACATCTGATAATCCGAGGAATGAAGATCCATGTAAGGATAAGAAATACTGTAAAATCATCATGAGTTGCATTGCGACATCAGTTGTTGAGAAACATAAAGCTAATTAATTTGTATGTTTAATCTTTTAATCAGTGGACATCTTGGATGACATGTTAGCCAGTGTGGGACGGAAGACGCAGGATTACTTGACGTATGGAGAAAATGGTTACCATCCACCTCTACCAAATGGTCATCAACTTTTCGTGCAACAGAATAGGCGGGTGGCTATACGTAATGCCATTGCAATGGGTGAAGAAGGCGATATGATTGTAAGTTTTCTGAAATTTGGATTCTCTTTCTGTAGGAACTGGCTTGCTTCTATGTTTTCGAAAATAAATGGTTCGAGGTTGGACCTTCTATAGCTGCAATCCTCATGACAAAAGAGTTGCAAATTACCTGTATATACTACTTGTTCATGACCCTTCTAATTCAATCCATTGTCTATTGCAGGTGATTGCCGGTAAAGGCCATGAAATTTATCTAATTCAAGGTGACAAAAAAGAGTTCTTCGATGATCGCAAGGAATGCCGTGATGCATTGAAACATGTTGGACTACAATATGCCAAGCAGGAATAGACACCAGTGAACTCCCATGGCGGTAGGTTCATCTTCACTCCCCCATTAATCACTTGAATATACATTGGTTTTCATCAATGAAGCTTGTCCTAAACAATTTTCTATGTAGAATTGTGTGCATCTAGGTTTTAAGAACCTAAGTCTTAGAATAAAAATGTTCCAATTTTATGTATTTTTTATGTTTTTTAGCTTAGAAATAAATAAAAACATATGAGATGTTGTACCTTTCAAATTTAGTACCATGTATTTAATAAATGCTACAAATTTAGCATGTGTATCACATTTGATTTAATGCAATTATTTTTCTTCTAAAATGTCATGATAATGTCATCCAATAAGCATAATTGGAGAAATAAATAGAAAGCTACAATTAGAAGGTAATCAAATCATAATGTTTCTTTTTGAGGGAAAGTCCTTATGTACTTAACAAAAACTGAAACATGTGAAATTATTCGATATAAAAAAGTTATGTAAAATTTAAATTATAAAATTTTGTTTATTTCAGTGTAAAATTTTAAATCTTAAATTTTGAACTCTACGATACAGCATATGATATTGAAATAGAAAAAAATTGTAATATAGAGTTTTTCACAGTTTTTTTATCAAATTAATTTTCCTTAACATTACCTACTATGTTCATCATGGAAATGAATAAAAATCCATTTTATATCACACATGATACATTAGTGTAAGAAAAAGGGAGTAAAATGGAATGTCTGGGATTATACATAGTAGGCAAATCTTGTAATTTATAACAGATCAAGGACAAAACAATGCAAGTTTGATGAGAAAAACAAGACAGCAACAAGCCAACTGTTTTTTATGGTCTATATAAGCTTCATAAGTGAATTGATATACCAAGTGATCAAACACTTAAGTTGCAGGCAATCATGTATTAAAGCTATACCAACCTGTAGCTGTGGGAAAAGAAGTTGGTATTTCTTCATCTGTGGTATTGTTTTGGAATTCTTTTGATCATATTGTGTTGTTACTTCCTGAAGTTATTTGATTGTTTATAGATGTTTTAAATGGAATTTTGATCTTATTGAGTTCTCATTGATGTTTGATCTTCTTGATTTCTCATGGATACTAGTTTTTGATAAGCATAAATGGGGGACTTGGAATTCCAGCAGCGGTGGGAGCTATGTAGGAACAAAGACGATGGCCTCGATTCTTCGTTTGGTGGGTTGAAATCGAGTAGCGAGCCACTTCTTAAGAAACATAAGCCGGTATCAAGCTTGATTTTAGTTGATGATGATGATGAAACTAATAGATTTGAGCAGAAGAACAATGGCAATCCTGGAGCAGGTGATCATATGAATATTGGGAAAACTAGGAAATGCAGAACTAGGAATCTGAACAACAAATTGAAGAGGGATTGCCCTGAAAAAATTGATACATGTGTTCATGTTGCTGATCCGTTGGATGAACTTAAAAGAATGATGGAATCATTGTTAAAGGACCTTAAAGTTACAAAAGAAGATGTCCTGAAATGGATGCTGGAGGAAATGAAGAAGTTGGTGGTAGATTATGCTTGTCCGGGACCGAAAAGGAAAAAACAGGGCCATGGAAGGAAGAAGATCCATTTGCAGCAAGTGAAGAAGTCTAAGAAACTTGAAGATCAATATGATAATCCCAAGGGGAGCATGCAATTCCGGCATCCGAATAACTCGGAGACAAGTATCCAAGTCCAACACAGTACCAACTTTCGTGAACCAGTTCAGATCCAAGGTCTTGTAGGGGCAGCAGGTTCTACCGATTACTTTAATGCAGCTGGAGATCGAGCCGAGTCTAAGAGGATTAAAGGAGATGCATTGCCAAAATCCGCAAATGCATATCTTCAAGCAAGTCCAGACCAAAATGTTAAAGTGTTACGAGGTCATGAGAGTGTTGTATTAGCAATAGAAGCTCAAAAAGGCAAGAGTGGATCTTTTAAGAGAAATGCAAAAGGCAAAAAGTCCGTCGATTGCAGCAACCACCATCAAGTATCCGAAGATCAAGGCGGACATTGCCAAGGCATGGCAACAGCAGTAAGCACCACTAATGGTGAGAAGTTCGGATTATCGGGTGCTCGATATTTCCTACCTAGTCTCTCTAGTCAATCACCTTTATCCACTGAACCCATTGCTGCAAGTTCAACTCAAGGTCTTGATGCTTCATTCTTCAACTATATTCAAGCAAGTTGTAATCAAGGATCGTTTCCAATGATCCAGGCTGATGAAAGAACTCGAAACTGTGCACTTATGGGGTCTAAAAATATGGGTTCCCTTGATCTGAATAGCCCCTCAGCATCAAGTTTTGGAAATGGATTTTCTGTCCCATTTCAGCAGCCTATAGATGTCGGTTCAAGCATGTCAAGAGAAATCAATCCACAGTATCCTTCCAAGGAGAATGGCAAACCACCGAGTTTGATGATGAATGGAGGAAGCTACAATCTGTCAGAAATTATTGCTGCAAACAACCACCATTGCTTCATGTCATACCAGATGCAAAACTTGAAAGATGGTCATCTTTTCAGGCAATAGTTGGACAACAACAGTTCCATCTCATGGGTGTTCTTCAATTTTAATCTATTTAAAACTTATTTCTTTGATTGTTTTTCCATTTGTTTTCTTTGATCAGTGCAAAGTAATTTGGGATCTTTCACACACAATATATATATATATATATTATATGATTCTCTCCTAATTTAGAATTAAAATATTTCATTTTTTTAGAAGATTTTAAAAATTCGATTAGATTCGATAATAATAACAATGATACAATAGAACTTAACAAGTAATCTCAATAGAGAACATGATGAACTAACGATTAGATTCGATAATGATACTTTCTATGTTATGTCATTTATAGGAAAAATAAAAAAAATAAAAGGGTTATTTAATATCTTTTACTACAATTAAACACCTAAAAAATTAAAACAAATAATATGATTTTATTCTATTTTATATTGCATTAATACAAGTACAAGAATAAATACGAGAACAAAAATACGAATGAAAAACAACAATTTTTAAAATTATATAGGTACTACAAGAGTACATCACATAAAATAAATTTAAAGATTTTAAATAAATATAAAATACTATAAATAAAATATATATTTTATAGAAAATTAAAAAAATAAAATACATAAATAAATCATAATATTATATTATTACTTCTTAAGATCTCAATAATAAATTAAATCTAAAATAATATTAAATAATAAAAAATATTTTTTGATAAATAAACAATAAATAATATTAACATTATTTGAAATAAATAAATCACAACTAAATTAAAAATATACAAATAAAAAATTTCCAATAAAAAATAAAATAGAAACAAATATATAATAATAAATAAAAAAATAATTGATTTTAAAACTCATAAATTAATGTTTTCCGTAATAGTAGTATTATAATGAAACAAGAACATACTAAATAAAAGATTAACATACTAAATAAAAGATTAATTGCTTTTGAGACCCATAATTTAAAACCCACTAACTCTATCTTCTTCTTCGACTCCATCTTCTTCCCATGTTCATCGTTGTAAATCTTTATTCTTTTATCTCTTTCCTTCTAATTTCCTTCTCTTCATCTTTTTTCCGTCTTCATCGCTGCAAACTAAGATGAGTGATGCCAAAGAGATTAACTGTTGGAATCCATAAGATCAAAAAAAGATTTTAGTCACTAAATCTTACGGATTTAATCACTGATTCTTAGGGATTTACTGATTTTTTGTTTCTGATTTTGAAGAATTATTTCCTTGTTTGTAATTATTATTTCCTTATTCATACTTAGTCCTCTCTATAAAAACTATAAACTAATGTTCTTAGAAATAACAATCTCCTTTCTAAGTTTTTACATGGTATCAAAGCTTTAGGAATTATTTGATCCTAATCCTTTAGTCTCAAACTTTCTTCCTTAAACATCCCTTCCATTTTTTTTCTTTCTAGTTTCATATTTTTTTTCATGGGTGACACTGTCAAAACTCTATCTGAAACCTCGCAAATGACTCAAAATTTTAATCAGGGAACCACTCAAGGTGATTCCCCCTTATAATCACCAATCATCGACTAGATGGAAAAATTTCTTACAATGGTCCCAACCGATCATTATGGTGATTCGTGGTCATGGCAAATTAGGGTACATCAATGGACAAATTTCACGACTAGCTACAACAGATCCGACTTACGCCACTTGAGAACTTAACAACTCGATTGTAATGGCTTGGCTAATTAATTCTATGAAAAACCACATAAGTTGCTCCTATCTTTTTTTCAAAACTGCAAAAGATATGTGAGATGCAATCAAAGAAAACTACTCAGATCTTGAAAATGCCTCCCAAGTATTTGAGATCAAGTTGAAGTTAAAGGATATCCGACAAAGAACACTCGAAGTAACTCACTACTACAACAATCTGAAAATTTTGTGATAGGAACTGGATATGTACTACGAGGCAGACTGGGGTGAAGGCATGGAATACACCAAGTTTAGGACACACCTCAACAATGAACGCCTCTATGAGTTCTTAGCAGGACTGAATCGTGATTTAGATGAGGTTCGTGGACGAATTCTGGGTAAAACCCCTATTCCAACCATCGATGAAGCATTTACTGAAGTAAGAAGCGAAAAAAGCGTCGCCTTGTTATGATGGGAGACCCAAAGGAACCTAAACCTATGACAACTATTGGTTATCATCCTACTGAAAACTCTACCCTCATGTCCAGAGACTCACAACCACAAAAGCCCTTTGCTAAAAATGAATATGGATCAACCAGGCCATGGTGTAATCACTGTAATCGAGTTGGCTATACAAGAAAAAAGTGCTTCAAGCTCCATGGCTATCCTGGAAAAAAACAGAAGGATAACAAGACTGCATTACTGTCCTCTAATTCCATTGTTGTAGATCACGCCCTCGAGGTTCGTCTAACCAAAACTCAACTTGAGGCTCTCCATAAGATGTTTGGTACTTCTACTACTCATGGATCTTTAGCCACACAAGGTACTACTCTTAACATTGCCTTTGAATCTAACAACCAATCCTCTTGGATACTCGATTCGGGTGCTTTCGATCATATGACAGGTAACTCCACCTTGTTTCACACCTATACACCCTGTCATGATCAGTCCAGAATTCACATAGCCGATGGCTCTTACTCACTTGTAATTGGAATGAGAAAAGTTCAATTGATAGAAAAATTTTCTCTGAATAAAGTCCTACATGTCCCAGATTTATTTTGCAATTTACTTTCAATCAGTAAACTTACTAAGGATGAAGATGTTATTGTTGAATTTTCTGCAATTGGTTGTGTAGTACAGGAATAAAAATCGGGGAGGATGATTAGCACTGCTAAAATTGATGATGGACTCTATGTTTGGAATAAAGACAATGCACAATGAGGTTTGGCTCTATCCACATCAAAAGAAGATACAATTATGTTATGGCACCGCAGACTAGGGCATCCAAACTTCTTGTATTTGAAGAAATATCTTCCACTGATATTTAGAAATAAAGATGTTAATTCCTTGAAGTGTGAAATTTGTCAATTATCCAAACATACCCGTGTACCATACCCATTAAAATCCTATATTTAGTCTCAACCATTTTCATTAATCCACAGTGACCTATGGGGACCCAGTCGAGTGAAGAAGTTACAGGGGCTAGGTGGTTTCTAACTTTCATTGATGATCATACTAGGGTTTGTTGGATCTACCTCCTCAAAGAAAAATCTGAAACACCCAAAATATTTCAAAACTTTCACTCAGTGATTCGAACTCGGTTTAACTCTACCATACATACACTCCAGACTGATAATGGGAGAGAATATTTTAACTCTGTCCTCAGCCCCTACCTTTTTGATCAAGGCATCATACATCAAAGCTCTTGTCCTGACACTCCTCAACAAAACGGGATCTTCGAGAGAAAAAATCGACATCTCCTTGATGTAGCTCGAGCCCTAATATTCACCATGAATGTCCCAAAATACTTGTGGGGAGAGTCTGTCCTCACTACCTACTACCTCATAAACCGATTACCATCAAAGGTCCTAAACCTTCAAACTCCTCTAAATACCCTCAAAAAGGTCTTTCCCTTATTTCGTGTTTCTAATCTTCCAACAAAAATATTTGGTTGTAAAGCCTTTGTCCATAATTATCAACTAAATCAATCCAAACTTGATCCTCAAGTCCATACCTGCGTCTTCATTGGCTATTCCCCCACACAAAAGGGTTATAAGTGTTATTCACCAACCTTACATCGAATGTTTGTCTTTTGGGATATCACTTTTTTTGAGAATGAACCATACTTTGCAGCATCTCATCTTCAGGGGGAGATTCTCAATGAAGATGAAACCCGTAATACCCTCTTCATTATACCTCACGATCCTACTACTATCATAAACAAGCCTATCAATCAGGGTGCCATTGTTATTCCAGATACTGTTTTTCCTGTGCAACAAAAAATTAATACCACCACTGAAGAAGAACAACTAATTAATTCAGGAAGATAGCAAGAACAGGCTCCAGAACTTCGGGTATACTCTCGAAGACATTATTCTCCTGAAACTGATATAGCAGTGCCAATTTCATCCCCAACCGAGGATTGTTCTAAAACACAAGTCTCACCTCTGTCACCATCCATGTATCTTCCAATTGCAGTCCGAAAAGGCACAAGAAGTTGCACTCAACATCCTATTTCTCGGTTTGTGTCCTATTGAAACTTATCTAAGTCTTATAAAAATTTTGTATCTAATGTTGATTCTGTAGAAACTCCAAAAAATATTGAAGAGGCTCTTAAATTAACTGAGTGAAGATAGGTTGTGATGGAAGAAATGAAGGCTCTCAAAAGCAATGAAACTTGGAAAGTATCAGATCTACCTAACAGGAAGAAGACAGTAGGATGCAAATGGATTTTTACTATAAAATATAAACCCGATAGCAGTATTGATCGATATAAGGCACAACTTGTGGCTAAGGGCTTCACCCAAACCTATGGCATTGACTATGACGAGACATTTGCACCCGTTGCCAAGCTAAACACCATTCGAGTTCTTCTATCTCTAGCTGTTAACTTGGATTGCTCCTTGAACAATTGAATGTAAAAAATATATTCCTCAATGACGAATTAAATGAGGAAGTGTACATGGACTTTCCACCTGGGTTTGAAGAAAGCAAGGGCCAAGTGTGTAAATTAAAGAAGTCTTTATATGGGATAAAACAATCTTCAAGGGCATGGTTTAGCCGATTTTTCAAAGCTATGATCAGTAGATGTTACATTCAAGGACAAGCAGACCATACCATGTTTTACAAACACTTAGAAAGTGAAAAATGTTGCATTCTCATTGTTTATGTAAACGATATAATACTAACAAGAGATGATTCAAGTAAAATTAAGCAGCTAAAAGAGTTTCTTAGTGCTGAATTCGAACTCAGAGACTTAGGGAATCTTAAATACTTCTTTGAAATAGAGGTAGCGAGGTCAAAAACATGTATTTTTATCTCCCAAAGAAAGTATGTTCTTGATTTACTATCAGAAGTCGATTTGTTGGGCTGCAAACCAACTAAAAGTCCTATGGAATATAATCTTAAATTTAGAACTGATAAAGATGGAGAAGAAATCGGCAGGGGGAGATATCAATGACTAGTAGGGAGACTTATCTACTTATCTCACACTCGTCCAGACATAGCTTTCAGTGTAAGTGTTATCAGCCAGTACATGCATGCCCCCAAAAGAGAAACACCTAGAAGTTGCGTATAGAATATTAAGGTATCTAAAAGGGACTCTTGGTAAAGGATTGTATTTCAGGAAAACAACCAATCAAAGTGTGGAAGTATATATTGATGCAGACTGGGTAGGGTCTGTTATTGATAGACATTCTACAAGTGGTTATTGTAGCTATGTTTGGGGTAACCTTGTGACATGTAGAAGCAAAAAACAGCATGTTGTAGCACGCAGTAGTGCAGAGATAGAATATCCCATGGTATATACGAAGGAATCTGATTACAACGACTAATGGGAGAACTAAAAAAGCCTTACACTAAACCTATAAAGATGTATTGTGACAAATAGGCAACTATCAATATAGCACATAATCTTATTCACCATGATCGCGCCAAACATGTGAAAATAGATCGTCACTTTATCAAAGAAAAAATTAACTCAAGAGAAGTGTGCATCACCTACCTACCAACTAGACAACAAGTTACAGACTTGTTAACCAAAAGCTTGAGCAGAAACATGTTTAAAGAACTTATTGACAAGTTGAGTTTGATAAATATCTACACTTCAGCTTGAGGGAGAGTGTTGGAATCCCTAAGATCAAGGATAGATTTTAGTCACTAATTCTTAGGGAATTAATCATTGATTCTCAGGGATTTACTGATCTTTTGTTTATGATTTTTAAGGATTATTTCCTTGTTTGTAATTATTATTTCCTTGTTTATACTTAGTCTTCTCTATAAAAGCTATAAATTAATCTTCTTAGAAATAACAATCTTCTTTCTAAGTTTTTACATTAACGTTGTAGCAGTTCTCGGTCTTATTTATATTTTACTAGTACTCGTTTTAATATGATTTGGAAGAAGGCGCTCAAACACAACAGCTTCTGACGGGATTAATCTTTCAGTCTTGGAGACATTTCTAACGGTGAATTACTCTGTCGACTTGACCCTTCTCGGCTTGGACTCGAAATGTATGGTATGTCTATCGAATTTCGCAACAGGTGACTATGTGCGTCTTCTACCACAATGTAACTATGGGTTTTATGTTCAATGTATCGATAAGCAAAACAAGACAGCAACAAGCCAACTATTTTTTATGGTCTATATAAGCTTCATAAGTGAATTGATATACCAAGTGATCAATTGTTTTTTATGGTCTATATTAAGGTGTGGATTGTTACTTTAGTTTTAATATGTTAGTTTGGTGTATATGTTGATTGTTAGATTAAAATTTAGACATTAGATGCGCTTTATACGCTCTTTGATATTATTTTGTTAAATTTATTAATTTATCTTGATACTAAGCCCTATATAGTATTACTAAATTTTAATTTTAGTCAAAAAAAGGTAAATTTTTTAGTGAGCTTAACGACCAATGAGTCAAATTTAATGAGCTTAACGAGTCGAGTTGATTAATAATTTTTTAACGAGAACAAATCGAGCACAATTTTAACGAGTTAACGAGTAACAAGTCCAGTCGTACAATAAAATCTTTAACGAGAACGAATCAAATATTACTCAACTTGCGATCGAACCTGAAGTAAATGAGGTTATAAATACGGAAAAGATCATCTCCAACCTGAAGTAAATAATCCTTAAATTTAATTTGATTAATAAATCAAAATCTTACAAATGGGAAAACTATCTCAAAATCAAGGCTAATTTTGAAAGTCCAGCAACGATCACATGTTTTATCATAAAATCTTACAGTTACTTGATTTTAGGACGAGGGATATTGATTTTTTTTTTCATGTATTTAAACATCATTTTTAGCTTTGATAAAAATATATGTATTCTTTCTTTTTTCCCACTTTTATTTTTATTCTTTGAGTTGTTATTTATAAAACAAAAATTGATTTTGATATAATAATATTTTTAAAAGATTAAATTAAAAAATTAAATAAAATTTTAAGTAATAAAAAAACTCATAAATGATAAGAAATTAAGAATTTGAACTTTAAATTTTTTTGAAGTAAAAAATTTAAACCCAAAAATTTTTAGAAGTATTTTAAAATTTAAATTAATCAAAATTGGTTCAAGAATACCGATACGAGTTATGTAGTATCGATACGGATTTTGACCACCGTAATTATGCTTTTACAAAACAGGAAAAAGATTCTGGTACAGAGCTCACCGTATTAATACACCTTGTTTACCTAGAATCAATATTTTATTCAACGTTCGGTAGCTTTCCACCGTACCGATACAATAAGCTTATATTTCATAAATCTAATAAATTTTTGACGTTACCTTATAAGTTATTGAAATCACTAACCTTTAAAAATACGTTACCGTATTGATACGACTATTATGCGTATTGAAACTTTTTTCGTTTATAAACTCAACAGATTTTAGTGAATAAAATTGGTATCGATATATTTTTGTCGTACCGAAACTCTTATATAATTTTTTTATCCGTACTGATACGTCTTTTTTTGTATTTGTACACCCTCTTTATACAACAACTCTTTTTTCTCTTGACATGTTTTGATATTGGTGTTCGTGTACAGGTACGCCTGCTTATAAGACAATATTTAATGTAGGAAGAAAGTTTTTTATTAGTTTTATTGATGATTCTAATGACCTAAACGATTAGAAATCAATGAGATAGTTTATAAACAAAGTCTCAAAATCGGAAGAAAAATAATTGAGAATTATATGCTTATGAGATGAAGGGTTTTGTAACGCCCCAAAAATGGGCTTAGAAGTTAGTGAGCCGGTTTAGCCTGGTTCAGGATTAAATACTTAAAAATTAGTTTTTAATCAAAATAAATTGAAGAAAAATATCATAAAATTCTTATTTAACATATATTTGACTTTGGTCAAATCAATTTTGAAAATTTACCCTTAAATCCCTAGGATTTAGAAATTGGTGACCATTTTGTAAAAATTAAAAACTTTGGGGACAATTTTATAAAACAAGCCAAAACTTTGAATCTTTAAAGGGCTTTGATCCAATTATAATCCTAGCTGGTCTAGGCTTTCCAAATTTTAATTAATTAAACCCAAAACCTATTTTAAATTAAATAACTTAATTAAACCTAATTTTAAACTCTTAAAACCTTTTTAATTAACCTAAATATCACATATTTTTCTAATTTTCGTTTTTCCTCTTTGGAGGCAGTCGTTCATCAAGTTTTCAAGGTAAAAACTCATTCTTTTTCAATTAAATTCGTTTCTAATAATTATAATAACTTTTCTTCTTAAAATTTTCTTGTTTTCTCATCGTTTTCTCGTTTTAAAACCCGGAAAGCGATTGGATCAGTTTTGGAGGTGAGATTTCATCAATCCTCTAGAACAATAAAGTTATTTACTGAAATTCCCAAGTTATTGACTTGGAGTTTTTGTTTTAATTCTTTAATTTCATAAAAATCGTTTTTTCGACTAAAAATCTCAATTTTCGTTCAAGGATTTTAATCCGCTGTTTTTAAATCCTAAATTCATGATTTTGAATATATTATAATGTTTATAACATATTTTAAACATATATAATCCCGGACTATAGGTTTAGGAGAAGTTTGGTAGTTTTTGGAAAGTTTTCGGTTAAGGTTTTGATAGATTTTAAGGGCTGCTGAGTGGGGGTTCGACTTGGGGTTTGTTTTGTGCGATTAAGAGCACTAAATCCTTAGTTTTTGATGGTTGAAACAAGATAAGAAGTTGTTGATTACGTTTGAAGAAGTTTTTGATCGAATTGGTGACTTGTCGAGCAAGTTTCGGTTATCGGTGAGTGGATTATGAGGGCTGCCGATTTGGCATATTTTTAAATGTGTTTTCAAAGGTTTGGGGGTGTAGGGAAGGTTTGAAAAACCTCCCTATACTCGGAAGTAAGTTTAAAGTTTTGCTTTCTTAAAGGTTCTCATATTACGCCGTGTTTTTATTACGTTATTTGTCATGCTCTTGTTATGTTGTGCATATGTGATTATGCATGTATATAAATGCTCATGAAATTGTTTTTAAAGAGATTTTATATGCATTCAATGTTCCCACAGTTTTGTTTTGAAAAATAAGATAAAAGTGGTTTTATCAAGTTTTGCAAGTGATGCGTGAAAAGTGGGATACATGTGTTTTGAATTCTATTTTGAATTCAGTTTTGAGCATTGATTTTTGATAATATATTGGCTAGTTAAGTGATGAACCTTATGGGATAAGTTGATCGATCAATAGGGTCTAGAGTGCACTATAAACATTCAAAAGTCGTACGTGTATAAATTCCTTGTGTGTTGCATTTTGCCTTTTATTCTAATGTTATGTGATGGGAGTAGTACTGTCACATACGGGTTGATCGGAGTAGTACTATCACCGGACACCAAGGTGAGATAATTCATGTTGAGAGTAGTATCAACATGCGTATGCTCTGGAGTAGGACTAACATGCGGTTGCCCGTTTATCCTAACGATTTGGAGTAGTACAAATCGGATCACTAGCACCAATATATGTTTTTACTTTTTAAAGGTAAGTGTCATGGTTTTTACTTGTTGCATATGGGATTATGCATGAGAGGTTTTGTGCATTGGTATGCATGTGATTTAAGCATTGCTATGTTGTTAGCATGTAAGACTTGAGCTTTATGCATTAAGATGCATGTGTAAGCATTGCTATGTGAGTAACATATAAGACTTGTGTTTTAGCTTTTAAAGCTTGTGATTTTAAAAAGGTTTTTACTAAATTTTAATGATGGTATTGTTAACCATGGTTTGATGACACTTACTGAGTTTTAAAAGTGGCGTTGTTAGCCATGTTTGTTTTGTTTTATAAAGAGCACAACATGTTATTCTAAATTGATGAAATTGGTTTAATATGGGTTGCATTGCAAGGTGTTTTTATACTTGTTTTTATTCACTCACTAAGCTTATGCTTACCCTCTCATTTACCTTGCAATGTAGAGTAAATATTGTTGAGACAGCAAAGGGAAGCAAGGATTCAGGTAACCGCCAAGTGAAAGCTCAAGTATGTCTTTATAACATTAGTAGTAGTGAGAGAGCAATAGGGATGGGTTGTCATGTTAAGAATTTTGTTATATTGATGAGACTTGTAGTAGTTGTATGCTTATACATGTTTGATGTTTATCTATGTTGATATTAGCTTTACGAATTTGACTTGAATTGTCTATTGATATTTCTTTAGTTATAATATATTTATTTTTAAGTTTGATTCTTGATATCCCTATGTGTGAATTTGAGTGTTGTTGATGTTGAAGCATACTCTTTGGAGTTGAATATATTATTGTGAACTAGGTTGAATTGCATCTAGCTAATATGCCATGATACATGCTTAAAGTGTTTTTAGGTGAATTTGTATATAGAGAATGTCATGAAATCTTAGGAGGCTGGAAATAGTCCCTAAACTTTGAACATGCAATTTAATGACTTGTAGATATTATTTTACGTCGAAAATTTGCATGCAAGCATGAAATATACTTAATTAAATATTGATAACCTTAATTTCACAATTAGGGCATAAAATTTTAGAAATTACGATTAGGTCCCTAAAACTTGATCGATTAAATTAGGACTCGTTTCTTTTTAGTCTCCGTTGTAATTGAACTCAGTCATTACATGAACATGTAGGATCTAATTAAAGCATTTAGAAAAGATAAAAGATAATTTTTTTAGGGTTGTTTATCGGGGCGAGTCTCCGGATTAGCCTCGATATTCCCCGTGTAGTTCGTCTGAGTCGGGTGGCGTCTAGACCGGGTCGAGGGGGTTACAGGTTTGTTTGTTCATTTATGTTTGTGAACGTTCGATAATTCGTTCGTTTATGTTTTTTTGTTTATGTTCGTTCGTTTATGTTCATTTAAATTTATTCACATGTGTCTAAGGGTGTCCATTAGTCGGTTAAATTGAACTAACCAACCGAATCAAAATAAAATTGGTTAATCTATTAGATAATTTTATGTTTCGGATAATGATTAAGAGTTTTTTTTCAAATTTTAATTATCAATTAATTTAGTTTAAAATCAGTTACTTAACTGAATTATTCGAACTAACCCAAAAGATTAAATATTTAACATATTATATATGTTTGTTTATGTTCATTTATCATGTTAATAAACGAACACGAATAAGTTATGTTCCTTAACAAACAAAAACAAACAAAAAATCGTGTTTGTTTATGTTCGTGTTCATTCATTTAATCAATTAAAATTACACGAACAAACATGAACACACTCTCGTTTGTGTTTATTCGATTCGTTTACGGACCTATAAATCACCACTAATATTTTATTACATTTATTTGTATAGTATTTCAAATGCTAAGCCTACATGAGAAAAGAAATATATCAAATTGTATGGAATATACTAGGACTTCAATTTCGTTAGGAAAAGAAATATATCAACTAAAAAGTTTCTTTGAGGACGGGGATGATTACCCCTTCTTACCTCATATAGTTTCATCCCTAAATATAACGCAACATCAAAAATAAATGATCATGGAACAACTAAAAATCTTCGATTCATTCAGATGAATTGGAAGGAGAATTAAAAATTTAAAAACATATTAAATTATCAACTTGTTTAAACAATGTTTAGGATTTCATTTATAGTGTCGTGATGTTATAATAATTTTTTATAATATTCTATTCGAATTAATTAATAAATAAATATTTTGTTTTTAGACTTCGTTGGCAATTGGGGACAGATGGGTGCATGTGAGTCTGAGTTGTGTTAGCCTCATGGTTCTGTTCCTTTTTCATATAATGTTAAAAAGGGAAAAGTAAGCAAATTGATATGGTCTTGGCTCATGTGATATGTGGTACAAATGACACACGATCTTGTCTTGTCTTTTGTCATGTTTATGTCATGGAAATATATAATTATAATAATTTCCCTTCTAATTATTATGGAAGAGAAACATATATACATACACTTAACTTTCTTTCAAATAAATTATATTATTATCACTTAATTATTAATAAGATTTAATACGAGCCCTTTAATCCAAGTGGTTAACAGGTTCGAGCACTAATGATGTTAGCAAAGTGATTGAGCGATCAATCTCAAATGATAGAGATTAAATATTCTAAAACAGATACTATTGTAATCACTATTAGCTAATTAAAAAAATTATCAATAAGATTTAAAATATGTTATGAGATTTTAAATAATTATAAACATTTTTTTTTACTTATCAATCGTAAAATGAATAAATTCTTTAAGCATGTATAATGAATTCTATTTTTGATTTATTAAATACCGTTTAAATTATCATCCCTGTTAATTACATGACCGTTGCTCATTCTCATCACGGTTCATGCCTTTCACTTTCCCGGTTGACCCCAACGGGTAACCCAACGGTTCAATTTTTTGAAATTTGTTTTTTCATTACCGTTAAAGGCAAAAAGAACCCCCGTTGTTTCATGCGTTGCTCTATTTAAATTACCATTTTATCCCTACTATTTAATTAAATTACTATGCTTCCCCCACGATAAATGCCTTGAAAGTGAAACAACCGTATCCCCCCCAACAAATCACAACCGTCGATATTTTTTATTATTTCTGGTGATGTAAGCAAGAAAACCGTCCAATCAAATGCTACCTTGACAATGATAAGAGACAGATCAAATTAGTTTGTGCTTTCCTCCTTTATGATGGGTTAGTATGTTAGGTGTGAGTAATCAATCACATGGGCCTGGGCCTACACAGCTAATTCGTAACTTCAAATTAAAATACAAATCATTACTTTTTTAAAAAATAACACATAAATAATATATTAAATGAAAAATATTATCCAATAACACCTGTCAACATCCTCCGCATCTTTCCCGAACATTCTTATCTAAAAGAATTATCTCATTATAACAATTTTTAAAATAGTGTTAAAAATTTAATATAACCTATTAAAGTTATTTCCACATTGTTTAAAAAAGAATTTAGCACTTAGGGCTATAAATGATATGAGATAGATTGTGAGTTATTCGAATTTGATTCGGTTAAAACTCAGTTAAATCGATTAAACTTAGCTTAAGCTCGAATTCTTAACGAGCCGAGCTACATAATACTTAATCAACTCAAAAAGCTCACGAGCTATTCGAAAATATAAATATATTATTTTTATTTTTTATATAATTTAAAATCTAAATTTTTAAACTTAAAACCCTAAAATCTAAAGCCTCTAAACTCTAAATATCTTAAACCCTAAATTAACATACTAAAACCTAAAATTAACAAGTTTGGGTTCACACAATTTGTGTATTAAAATTTTTTTCTCCATTAGGCTTTAAATGAGACATAAGAGATAACAGCTACTCGAGTCTAACACGATCAAAGATCGACCAATACTTAGTTCGGTTAGGCTTGAAAAAAAGCTCGAATTCGTAACGAGCCGAGCCGAACTCAGATTTTTCATACTTATTTAAAATTACTCAAATTCGAACTCAACTTAAAATCTTAACGAGCTAAACCGAGCTTAACACTACTCAAACTCAACTCAACTCATTTACACCCTTACTCGTAAATAACGTCAAACTTTTAAATTAGAGCGAAAATTTATTTATAAATGTGATTTTCACCCAACTTCAAAATTTATTTTTTTTTTAGTTTTCTTAATGAAAAATCCTTTACGAATAATCATGCGTTATCTAAAAAATAAATTATGTTATGATATTTTTTTCGTTTAACATCTTCACTTTATCTTACTGTTTTTGTCGATACAAATTAGAGTAAATTCTTTATAGATGATGGATTCATTACTAGATATATTATATATTTTAAATATAATTTTAAATTTTTGGAAGTCAGCTCGTTAAAAAAATATTTTTCATTCCTCTATAGAAATATAGAAATTGAATATAGTATCTTACACTTGATTGCTTCTTTAATATTTAATTTACTTTATTCTTATATATTTAAACCTTATTATAATCTTATACATATTTTATATAATCACCAATACAAATCCTTTACTTATAATACTAATATAATAATTAAAAGGGTTAATGTAAGCATTTGCACATGATTTTGTTTTTAATATTAATTTCGGTCTCGACCTTTTTTAGTGTAATCATAACTTTAACTTTAATATACGTAATTTTATCTCTTATTATTTTTTATAAATTTAAATAAATATAAATTTATTTATAAATTAAAAACCATTTAAGTGTTAAGATTTATATTTTAAATTTAATATCAATTAAAATATTTAATTAAGAAATTTATATTAAAAAAAGTCGGAGAAGCTGAGGTTATATGTCAAATTGTATAATAAAATCTAAATTCAAGGGGTTAAATTACAATCAATAAGAAGTCATGGTGAAATTATTAAAAAAAATATAAAAATAATTATTTTAATCCATAAAACAAAAATATATTAAAAATAATAAAACGAAATTAAGGAATAATAATAATAATATAATAATAATAATAATAATAATAATAATAATAAAGACAGAATTTTGCTTTGAGCAGAAATAATTGGGTTGAGCAAAACTCGACTTGATTCGATGCGAAAATACTCGACTCGTTTTAACTCAATTCGAAATTTTATGGACTCGACTCGACCAAAAAATTTCAAATAAAGTTCGAGTTATAAAATGAAAACTCGAATAACTCGAAATTTTTAGTAATTAAATGATTAATTTTAAAGTTTGAGATGAATCTTTCAATTTTTTATGATATATATACATTGATATATAAAAATATAAAGAAATTTTTGTTACATATGAAAAAAATTCATATATGCATATCTTATATGATTAGATAAAGTTGTTTAAATTAAAATCAAATCATACTGTAACTTGATAAATAATTACAATTAAATATTTATAGTAACTCAAAAGCTCGACTCGAACCAAATAAAGTTTGAATTGTAAAATATGACTCGTCAACTCAAATAACTCAAAATTTTTTAACTAACTTATCTCGATTCGATCGAACACTCACCCCCTAGAAATAATAGTAATATTAATATACTGTTCAGTTATACCCTATCCCTTTCTATAAAGCCAAGCATATTCTTTAATCTTCTCTGGTATACACTCATTTGGCTTAGGTTGCTTTTGACAGAGAGAACCAAGAAAAAAAAGCTTCTATCTTTGGTTGTTGAGAGAGTGAAAAGAAAGATGGAGGGCAAAGAGGAGGATGTGAAGCTAGGAGCCAACAAGTTCTCTGAGAGACAACCTATTGGGACATCAGCTCAGACAGACAAGGACTACAAGGAGCCACCGCCGGCGCCATTGTTTGAGCCTGGTGAGCTCAAGTCATGGTCTTTCTACAGAGCTGGAATTGCAGAGTTTGTGGCCACCTTCCTGTTCCTTTACATCACTGTCTTGACTGTCATGGGTGTGTCTCAGTCTAAGACCAAATGTACTACTGTGGGTATTCAAGGCATTGCTTGGGCCTTTGGGGGAATGATCTTTGCTCTTGTGTACTGCACTGCCGGCATTTCAGGTCACCTTCCTTCAACTAATCAACTTTTAATGGGTGGTTTGCTTTTTTTTTTTTTTTGGCTAAAAACGAAGTTTGAAGCTTTTTTCTTGCAGATTATAAGTGTATTGTAACCAAATTTCTTTACCAAGCTTGAGATTTCATTTTAAAAGATTCTTATAGCTCAGATCTGCTGTTTTTTGGTAACTTCAGGTGGCCACATCAACCCAGCTGTGACTTTTGGGCTGTTACTGGCAAGGAAGCTGTCCCTTACAAGGGCAGTGTTCTACATGGTCATGCAATGCCTTGGTGCCATTTGTGGAGCTGGTGTAGTGAAAGGGTTCCAAGGAGACAGTAAATATGAGATGTTGGGTGGTGGAGCTAATGTTGTGGCCCATGGCTACACCAAGGGATCAGGTCTTGGTGCTGAGATCATAGGCACCTTTGTTCTTGTCTACACCGTTTTCTCTGCTACTGATGCCAAGAGAAACGCCAGAGACTCTCATGTTCCTGTATGTATTTCCTCATCCTTGCACTTGTGTTTCATTTGACTCTTTTTCATAACTTATATGCTTTTAATTACTCATTATCTTTTGTTTTACACAACATGAGGAAGGTTTAGTCCTATAAATAGGCTATAAATTTAAACTTAAAATATTTGAAACTGAAGTCATATATGTTGTGAACCTTATATTTGCTTGATGCAAAATCTAGCATGCATAAATGGCCTCCTTAATATACCATGGATCTTTTGATAAAAAGATAAAGGGTCATGTTGCTATTCTTGTAATAGAGGAAAAGAGCATGTGAGAAGGAAAAAACTGATTTCATTAGCAAGCATTTAGACTAGATGATAGTGTATTCAAGGTAATATCACTTCCATTAGAGAAGAATATTGAAGTACTTAAGTGGTAGACCGCTGTAATTAACTTGTTTCAACTACATTGCAGCTCTTGGCTCCCCTACCCATCGGTTTTGCCGTATTCTTGGTTCATTTGGCCACCATTCCCATCACCGGAACAGGTATCAACCCAGCGAGGAGTCTTGGAGCTGCCATCATCTATAACAAAGACCATGCATGGGATGACCATGTAAGTATATACACCCTCGTGCATTCAGCCATTCTTTCTCTTTGTTGATGGTGTTTAGAGATTGATTTGAAGTTTCTCTTTTTGTTATGCAGTGGGTTTTCTGGGTTGGACCCTTCATTGGAGCTGCTCTTGCTGCAATTTACCACCAGATAGTCATCAGGGCTATTCCTTTCAAAACCAGAGCTTGAAGAAGACTGATAATTCATTCTGTATCATCTTTTCTTAGCTTCTGCTACATGTTCTCTTGTCCTGCATCTACTTCATTGTTGTGTCTCTCAACTCTTTGTATCCTTTTACTCTGGATTTGTGTTATGGTGTTTATCAATGTGTAAATTATCCTAGTCTTTGTATTTAAACCCGAATCTGTATTGTTTTTCTAAAGTACTTTCGGAACTTGTCAATGAATGATTCTTTTGGTGTTCCCCTCAATCTCACTTCCATTACCATTGATGCAAGCCTTCATTACATTGGTTGAAACCAGACATGTGACAGCAAAAGACATAATGAGAGAACACATTGTCACAGATTTCTTGAGTCTGCACATTCATCTTTTTCTTTCTTATTTTTGGTTAATTTGGAAAAGATGAAACAAAGCTTAGATTCTAGAAGTGGATCAATTCTAAAAAATGTAGATATGAATCTTCATTGGATGATGTCCTGATGTCAACTTTCATTTTTTATGTAGATCATGAACTAATGAATAGGATGTTTGTCTGAAACTGGTCTTAATTCACTTGTTAGAGACAAGATCATATAATAAAAACTATTCACTTTTCACAGTCTAAATTCTTCATTGATTCAATTGCAAAAGTAAAACTTGTCTTCTCTTCTTCACCATCTTAATTGCCATTTGTTTTGAACAAACAAACATTTTATTCAAACCAAAAACTAGTTACAACAGAAGTAGCAAACTATGAGAAACCGAACAATACCGGTTGGGAACAATACCGGTTGGGAACCAAACATAAATGTTTGAAGGTAAAAAAAAAAATCTTTGTAGTCGAGTGGACGATTATCCCTCCCCGGTCCCCACTTCTATATAGTTTCGTCCATACATCTTTTATATATATATAAAGAAACTTCCTTTTTTTTTTTCAAAACTTTATCGAAACCTTTTATAATAGTAGTCATGGCTCATGGGCATTAGCATATGGTTTTTACAAGCAACACTAACGTTAGGTATGTTTTCTATTTTGATCACTTATTATCTTGCATTCCTTTTTTTTGTTTCGGTCCTTCAATTATTTTTTCGTTAAATTATTTTTTTATTAAAATCATTTGATGTTTCCAGATGAATTCAAATTCTTGATTTTTTTATAATATCATAATTCAAATTTTTAATCTTATAGTTATTTTCATTAGTTTTTAAAAGCAACATATTGAAAATTCTACCAAAATTTTCTCTCAATATTTTTGTTGTTGTTTTCTTTAACTCTTATTTAACAGATGGCACCAATATTAATGTTGGTTGTCAACAATCGATATTTTTTATAGTTTTTTTTTTAATTTTGAATAAGAATCTTTATTATTGTGACATGCATCTTTTTGTTCTTATAACAAATTATTTATGGTTTTTGCTACGTTTTTCATATATTTCTACGATAATTTTGATTCTCTTATAAAGATAGCCATAACATTTATTCTCTGACTAGTTTGTCAGTGGTCATATATAATCATATCTCCTTGGTTATAGATTGTTGATATAATAAAAAAATGTTTAACGAATTTGCTCACTATTTTTTTTATCATTTCATTCAACAAAAATTTTATTTATGAAAATTATTAAATTTTTTATGCTAGACATCATTTTTAAAGAATTTTTTTTTCATATTTTTTATGTATAAACTACTATCGTACTCATTTCTATTTCTATTTCTATTTCTATGATTGAATGCATCATAATTATGATTTTCAATTATTTTTATCGATGAAATTTAGTTGTTTTTGTTAAAAAAATTAACATATTAATATAATTCCAATTTTTGTGTGCATTATAGGAGAGATACAAAAGACTGGTGTACTGACCTGCAACTTTATATTTCATAATCTGAGAGTTTATATTCCAGTAAGAAAACAACTCCTGGCAATGACATATCGGATACCAATACTTAAGAGCTTTAAAATCTCTTTAATTCATTTATTTATTTTTGTCGACAACTCAGCTGCAAAAGTTATTTCAACCATTTGAAACAGCTAAACTAAGCTAAGCTCTTAGAGGCAATCTCGAATACATTTTCGGATAATCCATTGGCAGACATGATCATCTCCAGTTGTTGCTGCAAAACATGCATTCATGTTTTTAGTATTATAATCCCACAACACAAGTACAGAGACGAATCAACTAACACCTCACTTACCTTGGTTAGATTTTGCCTGTTTTCATCAAAACGCTTCCATCTGGAAAAGGCTGAAACCATGCGGGAGGCAACCTACAACACAAAAGAAGGTAAATATTACCAAAGAACAGCAGAAGAAGCCATGCATGACAACCAAAATAGAAGTAACTGGAGAAAATAAATTGAGGCTTTCATGTTTCATCGGAAAGCACAAAGGGAGGTGAGGGTCAGATTGTTAACAAACCCGAGGATTTAGTTTGTCCAGTTGTAAAACTATTTCACCCAAGAACTTGTAACCGGAACCATCCTTGGCATGGAAATTCACAGGTGATTCACAAAATCCTCCGATGAGAGAGTATACCTGTATTAATAAAAAAACACATTCACTGCAGTGCTTGAATTTAAGCTGAAGATGAAAGTCATCAATCATCATCAAGTTTATGTTCCCAAATTCAAGAGTTATCAATCACCTTGTTTGGATTACACAGATCGAATGCTGGATGGTTTAAGAGATTGCGAACATTCTCAACATTGCCAGGAATGTCAGACATGGCTTGAAGGGCAAACCATTTGTTTACAACCTAACAAAGATGGGCAAAATGAAATTATCTAGTGTGAGAAAAGAAGTTCAAACTACATTTCTGTAGGCAAAGGGAAGTTGAGCAGGAAATTTACAAGGTATTCATGCTTCCACTTGCTATAGAAGTCGGCCAAAACATCATCACGGGTTTTACCAGGCTTCTGGGCAATGGCTGCCAAAGCTGCAAATTGGTCTGTCATATTTGTTGCAGTATTATACTCGTGAAGTGCAAGCTCTGTTATCTCTGGATCTTCAAGAGATGCAAGATACACTGCAAGTATGACAAATGTAAGACAATTAAAGGATTTTGACAAAAAAATCGCAAATATACATTCAATCAAATACAAACCAAGAGCAGTATTCTTGAGAGCACGTCGAGCCATATTAGGATGGTTAAATGTATACTCTTCTGAGCTTCTATTGTTCTGAACCTATTAAAAGTGTCAAAGGGTAAAGAAAATCAAGTCCTTGTGTAACTGCAAATCAGGCACTAGTCTAAAGGTAATAAATATTTGTTTGTATGAGTCAATTGCATATGGCATACTGTGCTTAGAAACTCCGATTTCAATTGTGAGGCAAGCTCCTTCCTAATGAAGGTTCGTACGGCATGAACAGCATCAGGATCGGCAACTTCCATCATATCCATAATTTCCCCTTCACCAGGGAGGGTTATTGCTTTAGCAATGAATTCCTGATAACAAAAAGGCAGTCAAAGATAAACTTCACATTGGCTCTATATATTGCAAACAACCAATCTCCATTCAAACACAAAAGCCTTATATAAACAGTATGGATCTCATTTTTTCTTGTAAGGGAACTGCCATCATACCTTGTCCAATCCTGCGTCACAAAGTATGCTTTTGAGACCTTGCACAAATTTGGGATTCAGCGTCAGTGGCTTGTTCTGTTGAAAATCAAAGACTAAGCTGAGCATGAGCTTCCTTGCCAACAACTGTCCAGCTTCCCAGCTAAAACAAAAAGAAAATCATCAAATGAACAATTCTAATATATTCCTCAATTGTTAGATTAAACCATTCATGTTCGAGAAAGACAAACCGATTGAACTCATCCGAATCATGAGCAAGAAGGAAAAATAGGTCATTGTCAGAGACATCGGATTCAAGACGGACGGGAGCACTATAACCTCGCAGTAGTGATGGAATTGGCCGCTCGAATATATCACAAAACACAAATTCTTCTTCTCTCTGCTCAGCAACAAAAAAATCAGAAAAAAAAAGATACGCAAATGTGTCAATACGGCAACTTGGGAAACAGTTTGACTCTAGAATCATGGTCTTCTGCTTTCCAAAAAGATGTTTACACATCAAAAAGATGAGTATGGGTTCTTAAGAGATAAAAGATGAAGCAGGAGAAGAATTTCAAATGACCTTAGTAACTCGAAGAACAGTATTGAAGACTGGCTGATTGTTGACTGCAACAGACTGCAATGTTCCATCATGATACAGAGAGGATAAAGGCATGTCCTTTCCACTAGAGTCCAGTAGACCGACGGCCAGAGGAATGAACATGGGTTCTTTAACAGGTTGCCCAGGCGTTGGGGGAACCTCTTGACTGTGAAAATGCCAAAACAAGCATAAATGTCGGTATCAGAATCTTTAGGCCAAAATCAATACTCATAGCTGCAATGAAATCCAAGTTTGTATACCTAAACTTCAAAGAAAAAGTATGAGCCTCAGCATTGTAGGATGAAGTAACTTTTACTACAGGAGTCCCAGCTTGTGAATACCTGAGTTTTAAAAGCATAAGCATCAAAATTACCAAATAGACACAGTAACTTAGAGAGAGAGATGACTGGTTATTACCAGAGCAAGAAGTTAGCAAAATCTGCACCATTTGCATCTCGCATGGCAGCAAAAAAGTCTTCACAAGTTACTGCTTGTCCATCATGTCTTTTAAAGTAAAGATCCATGCCCTGAACAAGAACAAATCACATCAACAAATATGTCCACAATAAGCAACTTTACATATTTAATTTTCACTCATAAACATGCTTAAAATTTTACCTTTCGGAACCCTTGAGTTCCTAGGAGTGTTTTGTACATCCCGACAACTTCGGCTCCCTAGCAAGTTAAATCATAAGGAAAATTCATTGATGCATCAATATAGCTCTTCCCAACAAATACACAGTTGTAAACGAGAGAGAATACAGTTAAGATATTCAAACCTTTTCATAAACCTGTGAAAAGAAACCAAAAGAACCAAGAAAAAAAACTAAGAAAAATTAGATGCCTTGTCAAAAGAACAGTGTAGAAAAGAGAAAAAGAGATGCAGATGCAAGTTGCCGGGACTAACCGTCACTGTAATCGTTGATAACCCCAAGTAAAGATCATGCAACAAAAACAGACATTCACATTAAGAGAGTAAATCAAATTTAAATATAAGAGGAAACTGATCCATGCACCTATTAAACATTGTACTTAAAATATAACAAGAACTTGCCTGTGTAGAAGTTGTCCATCTGTCAGAGGGAATAAGGAAACAAAAGTTAACATAAATTAGAAGCAAAGGCTTTTGAGAGCTAACAAGAACGTGAAAAAAAAAATTAAAGAAAAGGCCAATAAATAAGGGAGACACTTTAATACCTTAATATAAGAATGTGGCCTAACTGGATGAGCCATGGGACCAGCATCCTGAACAATCAGCAATCAGAGGAAAGTCAGCAGTCAAGGTCACACACACACTTAAGTATATATTTGTAGGTTTTCATAGTAATTGCAACACTATTGATCATATAACTGGATGTGAGGTCACAAACAAGTCAGGCAAGAAACATTAATAACCTGTGGGAATTGATAATTCCGAAGCTTTGAAACATCTGCAATTCTCTTCACAGTACGACTTCCCATGTCAGATGAAAATTCCTACCAACAACCCAAAATTATTGACAATCATATACCAAAATCATGTCACAACAAGGCTACATTATCACTCTTGGCAACTGAAAAGTCATACCTGATCACGGAAAACAGTGAGACCCTCCTTCAAGCTAAGCTGAAACCAGTCTCGGCAAGTCACTCTGTAACATTTCAGCTGATGTTACATTGAAGTTTGCTTATCCTTGTAGTTTTAGAAAAATGTAAATTTGATAAACATGATTTTAGAACACATAATACAACTACCTTCGTTAAATATAAAACCCTGCAGCATAATAACATATATATCAATGATTTAAAAACCAGACCGGAAATCAAACCATTTGGACATCCACTTTCCAGTTTTAACCAGTTCAGCTGGCTCAACTATAAAAGAGAAAATATATAAAACTATAAATATGGTTAATTATATTTTATCAATTTAGAGACCCGTTTGAATAAAAATTTGGAAGCCTAAACGATTCCATTGCCGTTAGCCTTTAGGCCTTTTCACTAATACTCTAGAATATTCTCGATACTACTGCTTTGGTTTTTTCCCCATCTTTTCAAGCTTTTCAGTTCAAAAACATTAAAAAAAAAGTTTCAGTCTTTTATCCCAACTCTTCAGAGTTCTTTGGTTTTTTTTGTTTTCTTTCCCAACTTCTAAATTCCAAGACTATTACTCCTTCTTCCTGTATATGTTCATTCAAACCAACATTACACCCACTAGTCACTTTCCTTTCTTGGATCATTTACTTCTGTTTTCGAGCATTTATGAACTACTACTTCACTTTGTTCTATTACTATTTGATTCTGTAACAAAACATTTGGTTTAGTTAATATTTCCTCAAATCTTTCTTGGTTCTGATTTGTAGGAAGAGAGAAAAAAGTGCTGAAAAGTTGTAAAAATTCCAGGTGCTCTGTTTTTTAACGGTTTAGCCAGTTCCCGGTTCTTTATATTTCTTGTTTATGTAACATACTGAACCACTTGACCTGCCGGTTCCCAGTTCAACTGGCCAGTCTAGTCTGGCTTAAACACCATTGCTATATATAGCTCTTAAACATCATTCTAATAACCAATAGCAAGTATATGACAGATCAAAACTCCAAAAATCAATCATAAAACAGTAGCAAC
This sequence comes from Abelmoschus esculentus, assembly GCA_035048815.1. Taxonomy (NCBI): domain Eukaryota; kingdom Viridiplantae; phylum Streptophyta; class Magnoliopsida; order Malvales; family Malvaceae; genus Abelmoschus; species Abelmoschus esculentus. The sequence goes on from JAUCBN010000009.1 coordinate 11,368,458, forward strand.
AATATCGAAGGATGCAATCCTTGAACAAACAATGACCCAAAATTGGAAATTAACCAACCTGTTGCCAGTCCAATTGTGAAAGTACTGCATGAAAGCAAGGGATAATATCATCATAACATATCACAATCAGATCGATACATAAAAAAAATGTGTAAAAAGGCATTTTCAAAATTTATATCCACAACAAACCTCATGACCAATAACACCCAAAATTGCAGCGTAATCAGCATCTGAAGCAGTTTCCGGAGAAGCCAAAACAAGCTTTGAATTGAAAATCTAAGATATCCAATAGAAACATATTTCAATAAGAGTAACAGAAAAATATGTTGCAAAATTTAACCAGATAAGCTAGAAGACATACATTCAGACTCTTGTTTTCCATGGCTCCCCTACATAAAAAAGAACAAAGCATATTGGTACTGATAGATATGAGCACTGCATGTAACTATAAAAGATGCAAAGAATAAGAAGAATGCATCTTACATGTTGAAATCTGGAACGGCAACGACATTGAAGAGATCCAGGTCATACTCAAGACCAAAAACCTATAAGAAAATAAGATTTTAAATAAGAAATAAACTAATCTTGATACCACAATAACAGCAACATAAGGCTATAATGACAGACATCTTCATCCCACTTCATAGCAGCTTTCAGTGAATACATGGCATGTGCAGTCTTGGGTACATCTTGTGCTGGGGTCCAGATCCTTAGGGACACTTTTCGGCCAGAACGGGTAACAAATATGTCATCTCTGCTCTCCAATTGGCCAGCTACCAAGGCAAACAAGTAAGATGGCTTCTTAAAGGGATCCTCCCATACAGCATAATGCTTGCCACCCTGCAATGTATCCAGAAAAATAACAATGAACAATAGTCCCATTGAACAAAGGATACTACCATAATAAGTGAAGCTTGCCTCAAGGTCTCCTTGCTCTATGAGATTTCCATTAGATAATAATACTGGATACAATGATTTGTCAGCTTCAATACGACATGTGTATTTTGCCATTATATCAGGACGGTCCTGTTCCCAAAGTAAACATGCCAATGAGGAATAAAATAGATTCATGCCTCAAAATGAAAATAATAAAATTCAATATATGTTTCGTCACCTTACCTGATAAAATGTAATTTTCCTGAAACCCTCTGCTTCACATTGTGTACAGAAATTTCCAGATGACTTGTAAAGCCCCTTAAGTGAAAAAATAAATTTAAAGCATGGTATTAGGGTAAAATTAACCATACATTTCAACCAAAATAATAATAATGCCTCACCTCCAATGATGTGTTCTTCTGAGGTTGTATCTCGGTATCGATTTCCAAAGTAAATTTGCCTTGAGGTGGGGATGTAAGCGTCAAATGTCGTGAGTCTAAACAATAATCTCCCTCCTGTCAATGACAAAATAAGCATATTAAAACATCATATTGTCAAAGTCATTTCAGCAATTATGGCATCAAGCCTAGTTCGAGAAATGTACAATAAACAATATACCTTCAGTTCCTTGCCTTCAACCTTGATTGAAATTAGCTTAAGATCTTCCCCATCCAGAACCAATGGAGAAAAAGAACCTGTTCTACAAAATAGATTAGCATAATATAAAGTATAACGACAGAAAGTGTTTTTCAACGTAGAACTTTGTAGAGCACTGCATTCTCAAGGAAGAAAAAATTCGTAAGTACCTCTTAGAGAGAACATTTCCAGTCATTGGTGTCAGAAAAATAGATATGATATAATAATGACAATTACATGTATCAGAAGAAAAGAACAACAATTACAATACCTTCAACACTGGGGAAAACAGTTATTTTAGAAGCAACAATAGTTTTCTCCTCGCCCAACGAAAATTTCAAATCCACCTGAAATGCTATTTGCATAAGTAAAAGGAGAGTACAAGGGCATTTCATATAAAAATGTTCAAAACCCAAGCTAAAGCATACGGGAACTTAATTAGTTGTAAGTCATACCGTATCAAAGTAGTAGGCAGGAGACTTGTAGTCCTTCAGAAAGATTTCTTTAGGTGTATCCATTTCAGATTCTTTAACTTTTTGGGGTGAAGATTCTGTTGCAACTGAACAAAGCAGCCTCCTGCAGGCTTCCCTTTCTCTCTGAAACAATTCAGCCAAAATAACAAAAGTAACCATAAGAGACCGCATCATATTTGATGATAGCAATATCCATGAAAATTGTGACTATACCACATTAACTGTGGGTCTTCAGATAAATGCATGCATGTAAGCATGTGACAATGTAATAGAGAAAAAAACATTTAGATGCAAAACATAGCAACTTACATAAGGTGAAGAATATGGAAACCAGTAATTCCTTCTATAGGTCACCTAAAAAATACATACAACAAAAGATTAAATAATAAAATTTTAAGCCATAAATACGTAATAGAAAGATAAAAAAAAATAACATTATTCCAAAAAGGGACCCCGGTACATTATGTTAGAACTAACAAAATGCACAAACCTCAAGAGCAGAGAAATGGCTATACGGGGAGATACTCTTCACTGAACAAACCCTCCTTTCAACCTGAAGCAGGAAAGCAAACAGCAGATAAATACTTAAAACTATGCATCCTCCCAAACTTGGCATTCCGTAATCACCCTTCAAAGTTTAAACTACCATCAATAGTACATAAAATTGCATATGCAGAAGCCAACTGTGCAATGTGTACAATTGATATACATTTATAAGTTTTAAAGAAAATAAACTGAAATCTGACAGGGGAAAAGAAAGCCGAACAATTTAAACAAAAATCCTCTATCCATTTATTGTGCCTCTTTCTATGTCACACCCTAAATACTTTAAACTTAAATTCTATACTCTAACTCTAATTTCCATATCCTAAACCTTAAACTCTAAAAATACACCCTACCTCTAATTCCCTAAACCCTAACCACTAACCTTGATCTCTAAACCCTAAACATACTATTTTGAAGTGGGACACCAAAGCAGGCATATACGATTTGCACTACCAACAATTTATAGGTGAGAATATACAACCAATATGTCAATGAATCCCAGAAAATAAAATCTACAAAAGTCTTTCCTAACAATCCAGTATCATTTCCCGCTATTGCAATGTAATCTTTATAATGAATTAAAAACCACTAGTTTCAATGGCAAACAACTCAAACACATAGAAGCGAACAAAGAGATATTCAGGAAAGAGTGATGAGAAGTGGATAATCACATGAGCAGAAGAGATCAAACCCAACAGACTGGTCCTTGCCAAACACGAGCTTTTGCAAGGAAGAATCAACCGAGACATTCAAAAATTCAATAACACCTCCTATAGTTTATAACCTATACCGAATACCGATTCACTATGAGAAAAAAAATAATCAATCAAAACAACAACTTTGATCTCAATCTGACTGATCGCACAAGAGAGAACCAGATCCCTTTTAACATAGTAACAAACATCAGTGTTCTTATGAAAAAGAAATGTATATCAGGTTAAATATATCCTATATGGACAAGAAATCAAGGAAAATGGTACATAAAAGATGAAATAAAACTGGTGACTGGGAAATATATGCTTCAAATCTAGACTTCAGTAGATTTACCAAATGATAGATCAGCTGGAGAAGAAAACAGAGGATTGCCGGAACTGAAAGAGAAAACCAGGGAATGATTGGTTTGCTTTCAAACAAGATCTATTTATTTACATGACTATAATAATTAAATTAAATTAATTAAAATTTACGTGTAATTTTCTTATTGGTTCACAGAAGACTTGTCGTGTCGGGTTATTTAGAGTGTTTTAAGAATTGAGGATAAGAGCCATAGAGAGATTAAATGGTAAGGGTGAGGAAAAACCCGATTACCCAGTTTTGTTCTCGGATTCGATAAGATTTGGTAGATTTTTATCTGTTATTGATTTTGATTGATCGGGATTAAATCCAAAATTTAGGTCTCGGTCATAATCGAGATCAGGACTGGTTCTTAATTTTTGGACCCGATATCAGGTAGGTAACCAATAAGATTGAGATCAATACCAAATATCCAATATTGATTTTCTTTTATTTATTTTTCTTACCAAACTTTCTCTTTATATATGGATATTATAAGTATGAGTAGTTTTAAAACTTTTATTTTCAATCCTACAATATTCTAATTTTATTATTTAATATTATTATTGGTGATTGAATGTTTTTTTCTTCGATTATTTAATTTTTTTAAGAATAAATTAATTTATCGGATACTTGATTTTAGAACCGATTTTTACCAGTAACGAAACAGGTTCATAAAATTTAGGACCCGATATGACCGGGACCAGGACTGATTCCAATTTTCAGGAACCGATGATTATCGGGACCAGAACCAATTCTATTAAAATTAGTCGGATACCCAATTTTGCCCAACCCTATTAAATGGACCAACCAAACCTAAAACTCAACTTAAATATTTATATTAGAATAATTTTTAAATAAAGTAGATTTTTTTTATATTTTAAATATAAATATCAAAATTTAAATTTATATAAAATAATATAAATATTTTTTTAGCGTTAATTAATTAATGAATCTCTATATCTTAACAATTTTACGCGATGCAATTTTATATTTTGTTCACAATTTTTTAGTTACACTGACAAAAAAATATATGTATGGAAGTATTTATTCAATTGAGTAATTTGTAAAAAGTTTGAGTCTGATTTAATTAAGATTTAATCAATGTTCGATTCGAATCAATTTGATTTGAATTTAATTTTAATTTGAAATCTTAATAAATTGAATCGAGTAAAATTTAATTTGACTCAATAAATTCACAAACAACTCATTATTTTCATATAAAATTATAAGCATTTTTGGTTACTATATTAAAAGATTTTGTTTCAAAAATCTAAATACTAATTAAAAATCTTAATAAAATTTAGTAATTTGTTAGGTAATTTATCAATAAAATATTTAATTTTTAAAAATGCATTTATTTTAAAATTCAAGAGTTAATTTGTATTAATAATAAATTAGATTATACTAAGTGAAAAAGGGAAAAGGTTTTAATTTTATAAAAAAAATAGGTTATTTTTGTTTAAGAACACTTTGAACGAAAACGATTAAGCTCTCGTGGAAAAAATAAGAGCATGTTCTATTTTCTTTTATCAAAAAATCATTTAAAAATTCTAGTACTTTTGATTTTAGTTCTGAACTTTAAATCGTCAAATTGATATATAAATGGTAGGGGTGTATTCTGTTCGGTTTCGGTTTAATTCGGTAAACTATTTTAGTAACTATCGATTTTTGGTTCGATTAATCGTGATTTTTGGTTTTTCCATATTAGCGTTAATTTATAAAAAAAATATATATTTTATCATGACAAAATAGCTTTATTTTAGGACTTTTAAACATTAAATGATAAATATTTTAGGATATTTTTTATAAATATTTATTTAAGTATATTTTTTAAGTAAAAAATAAAAAATAAAAATATATTTATAATATTTTTAGTATAATGTATATATATTTACCATATAAAAATAATTAAAAAATAATTAAAAAATTAAATTTGGTTTGATTCGGTTAACCGCGTTTAACCACGATTCATAAATTTATGAACCATAATATCTCGGTTCGGTTTTCAGTTTTGCGGTTAACCATACTCAGCCCTAATAAATGGAGTAATAAATAAAATGAAAATGTATAGATATTTTTTATATTATAAATAACATTAAATAGATAAATATATTATTATAAAAGTTAAAGATTAACTTTTAAAATCCAAAATTTTCAAAAAGCATAAAATCTACCAAAAATTTTAAATTTAAACCTATAAACCTTAACCCTAAACTATAAACTTTAAATCCTAATTTTTTATTCATAAATAAATAATATTAAAATATATAAACAAACAATATTACTCCAAAATTTTCAAAATTTAAAAATTCAAAAAATTCACCAAAATGATTTATTTTTGGCTACTAATGACTTTATGGTTTTAGTGTTTAGGATTTTAAGGTACATAGGTTAAAATTTAATATTTTAATAGATTTTAATTTTTTTAATTTTTGGGTTTTTAAATTATTTTCTAATTTTATTATAATCTATTATTAATATTATTGATAATATAATTTTTTATTTAATATAAATATTTTATATATTAGTTATATATTAATATATGAGATATGATCATGTTATATAATCTAAAACTCTCTAAGTTTACACGTTTTTTTGATCGTTGGACAATTAAAACGTGTAAAACTTAAAAAGTTTTACATTGAATAACTTGATCCTATCTCGTAATATATATTTTTATAATAAACTTATATTATTTATATATAATATATTATTTATATATTAATAAAAAATATGTTTGTTTAATCGTTTATGTTTATTTACTCGATTAAAATACCCTCGTTCATATTTATTCGGACCAAGTCAAATGGTACCACTTTTCAGCCTCATTCAATAATGCATCCCAATCCCATCAGGCTTCTGAAAGGCCTTTCCGTAGGAAACAATGTAGTGAAATGAATCACTGTGCTGTGACCACCTCAATCAAAGACATGCATTTCCAGGTGGATGGATACTTAGTTTAAATGTTAAAACAGGGGGATTAATGGACACAACAGACAAGGGGTCAGGAATTTTTCCTTGTAACCCTCGCGTTTTCACAAGTTTTAAATTATGTACAATACATGCTTCTTTTCTAGGGAGGAGTAAGGCATGGTTTGTTGCCTAAGGGTCAGCTTTTCCAGCAATTTCATCGTCGTCTGAGGCGGCATATTCATCTTCGCTAAGCTCTTCACCGCTGGACTTCTCTTCAGGCGCTGCTCCAATGTCTTCTGGTTTGGCATATTTCTCACAATACTCTGGGAAATGAAAAGAAATCACAAAAGCTAGAGATTCAGAGGAGGAAAAGCAATGCATGATGTTGCAGAAGTAAAATTGTTCATCACACGAGGGAAAACGATAATGGCAATTATGGTACACACTTCGGCATATTGTCGAGGGTGGTTAAAGAGATCTGTCAAAACTTTATAGTTATTACCGCCGAGCTGATTTGCTTAACCTTAATCGAGAAAATATATTAAAGAACTGAGAAAGTAAGTGAAATGGCCTCAACAAATAGATCAAGCGGGTCTATTGCCAGCTACCATTTATCTACTTTGACAGAAAATGGCCTATTATTAAAGCATTACCCCCTTTCCAACTAGAAACAAACAATTCCGAATTACTAAGGCGAAGTCTACAACCATGTGGAAAGGGTAGACAAACTGCATACAAAGGACTGCCAATGACAATAGATGGCAAGCAGAAAATGTATATATTTTTTCATATTATATAAAAATCTAATTTGTAACCCAACTTAAATGATTGATCAAATCATTGTTTAAAACACTAAACTATTTAGTCTGAAGGATTAATTTGACAAAAAATATGGAGTTGAGGGTAAAAGTGTCCTAAACAGTGTCAAATATTGGGAATCTTCCATTACCACTGTCAGGTAATGTTGCCAAACCAAGCAAGGTGATATCTCTTCCGAACAAGCAACGATTTCTTTCTAAGATGCGGAAGATGTGTTTGGAAACTTAAGTCACATTGTGCACCATATCCACATCCCTCTAAGCTTTTTAGAAGATGAAGCAAAAAAATTCAGATGGTCCATAGAGATCAAATAGATTCTACTTGATGTGAATTTGAATGTGACTATTCTAAAGTGAAATTGCAGGCAGCTTGAAAGCAACCAATAGAATCCGGACTTGCTTGCACTTATAGCAAGGATATGATAATAAAAGCAAATGATCCACAGCCATCCATTCAAATGGTATGAGCGGGATAGAAAAGGTGAAATCGACTAAGAAAACAGATTAGGAAAAGTTGTGAACGCCGTAGACCAAGCAATTTTCGAGCTTTTGAAAATACAAGTTGGTTTTGCCTACTTTAGACTAACAATAAAGTAGAAGATTGTTAACCAACTCAACAAAATGGCCATTAGCCAACTGAGTACAATTAAATAGGCTAGGTAGTTGCATGCCACTTAAAAAACAAATTCCATGCTTCCTAATACCTAAGATTGATCTCAAGTTCTTACAAAAACAGAGGTGATCAAGAAAAATTCTTGTAAGCTGTCTCAATTGCACTTAATTGGCTTCACAACAGCAAGAAATCCAAGCAAATACCTTAACTTTAGAGCCTTGTGAAAATGAATACATAAACAAAATATAGAAACTTATGCAGGAATGTTACCTTTCACTCTTTGTTCGTAGGATGTACGATCACGCATCATAAGGGCAGCAGCTTCTCCATTCAATGGATCAGAAGGATTGGGATACAAAAGAAGTTGTGGAAGGAACACTTCAAATACATTCACCAGATCTGAAATCCAACACAAGGGGAAAAACAATCTCTTAAATCGATTGTCGAGTTCCAAGGAGTACCAATTGCATCAACTTCCGAACAAGAAAGAACGAAATGAAGAAAACGAAAGAAATTTTCGAGGTTTACCAAACATGGGGCTCCAAGTCTGATTAATGACATCCAAACAAACAGACCCACACCTGATAATCAATTCAATGACAATGGAGCATTTTAAGAAGTCAAAACCAATTACTCATTTTAAATTACTTCATACAAATTAATATTACCACTAAGACAAAACTCAAACAATCAAATTCAGAACTAATTAACATCCAAAAACTTACATTTCATCAACATTTGGGTGGTAGATCTTGTTTGTAAAGCCAATTGAAGGGGATTTATAAGGATAAGCATCTGAGAGCTCCACCCTTATCTTCCACACACCACCATGATAAGGACCTGTCATGTTCCAATTCCATAAGATAATCAGTGAGTGGAAAACAATATAAACATCCTTATTTTGGTTAAATTCTAAAATACCCAGAAGCAAAATACATCAACAAACCTCATCCTTGATCACAAAATCCAATGAACCAAACATAAAGGGGCAGCTCATAAAAAAACACATAATTAAAATTACACCAAGATAAATTAGCCTACAAGTATAAAGAAGTTGATAGATATTAATCCTCAAATATCAAAATCATCAAACGAGAAATACCAATAACAAAAACCAACTGGTCAAACATATTTCCAGGGGGATGAATTTCTGAGAAAATGAGGAAAAAACACAGGAAGGAAAATTAAATCTTCAGCAGAAATACAGAGAAACTCATAGAAATAATAAAAAAAGGGGGTAAAGATGTGATCTTTACTGTCTTTTGGTCCATTGAATTCAACATAAAATTCTTGCATGCCATCATTGATCATCTCCACCTTGTAATCACTCATCATCCTATCAAAAATAAAAATGAAAACCCAACAAAAACAAATATAGCAGTAAATAACTTTTGTTGAAGATTATAATTTCAAAAGGAAAAGGGGAAATTATACAGTTTCATCAAGTCCATCTCTCGGCGTTTGCTTGGAGAAGACATTTTGTTTTGGTTTTGGATTCTTGAGAGAGAAACTGAAAAGAGAAGTTAAGAGGAGGAGAAAAGAGATTTCTTTCACAAAGAAACGCAACCCCAAAGAGTGGTTCAGGCATCAATCAATGAATCCAGCACCTTTATCTATGTGAATGTGTGTAGTCACCGCCGTAATGAAGTAATTTTGCTCGTTTTCTATTACTGAAAGGCAATAAAATCTGGTCATTGGGTGTGCAGTGCGGCAATTTAATATAATTTATTACCTTAAGATCGTTTGATTTTTTAAAAATTAAATTTTTTTTAAGTTTATTATAATTATATTAAATATTTTAAAAGTTTAATAGTTAAATAAGTGTTTAAAATATATTTTAAATTATTTTTGGTGTTTAAATTATTTTTAGTTTAATTTATTTTTTAACTTATTTTTTTAAATGATGTTTTAAGTCTTTATAAAATAGTCTTAAATCTCTAACTTAAAATTCTCAAATTATCATCATAGTCGTCGTTTTCTATCTTATCGAAGATCACCATTACTATCATTGGACTATTACGATTGTTTCCTCCAACTACCCATCGTTTGTAATCGACTGTAGGTGTACCGACAATGGGTGATTGCGGAAAACGATCATAATGGTCCAACGACGGTAATGATGATCTTAATTTTAGACTGTTTTTTTATTATCGAATAGATAGATTTTACCGAATGTTTTAATTTTTTATCTATTTAGATTGTTTCTTCCATAACGTAACTTCTCCACCCAGCTTTCCAACAATTTCACAGAACGAAAACTTAAACCAAACAATTTAAAAGTACTTTTTAAAATCACTTTTTAAAAGTATTTTCCTACCGACTTTCTTAAAACAATGTCAAAATGATCATAATATAATAATTAAATTGTCACGATTCGAATTCGGATTCGAGTATCGAGTTAACCCGAAGAGTTTGGGCTTCGATTTTGGGCCCTGAGTTTGTGTAGTTTAGGCCTTGTTGGGCCTTAGGCTTGTTGGGCTTATGAGTTGTTAGTTGAGGGTTGTTGGTAAATGTACAATTAAAGGACAAGAAGGGTTAAGGGTGTTAGTTTTCTGCAGAGAAGTGAGGTCATGAGTGAAGTTTTTTCGCTCTCATCTTCTTCCCTTTGCAACACAAGTAAGAGTTGTCTAAAGGTGTGATCTTTGTTGGGTTAGCTTTGGTTTTTCGTTTTGGAGCAGAAGGAGAAGTTGTAGGGCTAGTTGTGATCTACAAAACAAGGTAAGAATGTGTGTGTTTGGAGGAAGATGAAGGTTTAAGGGGTTTTGAGTTGAGTTCGGGATTTGATTTTTGGAAAGCCTAAATCCTAGCTTTTTAGTGTTTTTAAGCTCTAGAAATCATCCCAAACCGTTTTAAATCGTTGTGTATCCTTGCTTTGTAGACAAATAGCTTGGAGAGCCTTCACGAGCTTTGGGGAAGGAGAAGGTTTGAGGTTGCTTGGGAGTTCGGTTTGTTGTTGTTTTTGCTGAAGGTTGATACCCTTCCAACTCTTAATCATCATGCATATCATGTTTTAAGCTTATTGGCATGTTTGTTGATTGGTTGGGTATGCTTGGTAGCTTTAGGTGGCCTTTAATGGTGAATCATGTTTATGTTAATAAACCTTTGTAAAAGTGATGTAAAAATGCTTAGGATCACTCTCTTAAAGTCTAGGATCAGTTTGGTATTAAATGGATCAAGTTTGAGTAGAGTTCTAAGTGTTTGAATATGCAAAACTACACATTTCGTGCAGGGGTATCAGAACGCGGGCAGGGCGTTTCGATACCGAGTCGTCCAATGACCTTCCCGATTCGATATCAGTATCAAATCGGGTAGGCCCTATTTTGGTTGACTTTGAAATTGATCAAAGGGTTCGATACTTATATCGATACCGGTTGTTTCGATACCCCCTTGGTGAAGGTTTCGATACTTGGTGTTTCGATACTCCAAGTAGGGGTAGCGATACCCCAGGGCATTTTAGCCCAAGTTCTTGTGGAAAAATGATAAAGTCTCATAATGCTACCTTAGAAGTTTGTTTAAACTTTAAAATGAATATTAAACCGAAAAATAGACAGCTAGCCCCATTAAAGAGATAATCGAATAATAATTGGAGTCTAGTAGTATAAACTAGTATGTGGAACCGTTAAGGGTTCGTGTGACCTATTCGAGTCATGTGGCTTACTAGGAATCTTGCTTAGTGTTGACGGGTTGCCTAAAGTATATTATATGATTATGAGATAACCTAGTAACCTTGCTTAGTGCTGATGGGTTATCGGTAATATATTATGCGGAAGACCAGTTAGGACCTTGCTTAGAGCTGATGGGTTCCTTAGCGGATTATGTGGAGTGACGTGCCACGGACCTTGCTTAGTGCTGATGGGTCCCCTTACTTTTATAGTACTATGAGGTGATATGGACACCGATATATATATATATATATATATATATATAAGTATATATATATGAGATATAAATACGAGTTAAGAACTTGAGATGTTGTGTGGTATTCTCTTGTCATGCATATGCTATGTGCCGATATATGTCATCCTGATATCATATGTTTAGGCGGTTATGGTAGCGTCATCGTACTCATGCCATGCCATCATTCATGTTGCTATGCTTGTTTTATGTTATGCTTGATGTGGATCGGTTGGTCGAGTACCCACTAAGCTTTAATAGCTCAGCGTTTCGAAATGTGTTTTCGTGCGTAGGTTAAGAAAACTTCGGAGGAGCATCATCGTGGTGGGTTCAACGTCGACATCTGTTGTCAGAGTACTGTTATTAGGCATAGTGGGCATTTGTACTTGTAGAACTCTATATCTGTAATTTGTAACTCTGTTTTATTTGTTTGTCGAATGCTTTCAAACGGTTGTAATATTTTAGAGCTCCGCTACTTTAACTTATTCGGATTTATGTTTTTAAATGGATTTGGATTTTATTATCTTACGATAGAAAATGGATTTGGACTATCTTTTTGGGCTTTTAGAAAGAAATTTTGAAATACAGGTTTTGGGTCGGAGGCCCGATGTGGCACCGGATCGAGGGTGTTACATAAATAATCAAAAATTATAATTTTCTATCATTCAAATATATCAAAAATATTTTTATCCCCTCAAATATATTAGTTTGTTATTAAGGTTGCGTTTAGCATTGCGTTCTAAATCAACTTTTGGACCAAAAGCTAATTTAGAACACAGAAGTAATATTAAACAGTTAATTTTTGAAGAAAAAAAAAACTGCGTTTGAAAAGTATTTTTCAACTCAAACGCAAAAGCTAAAATTTTTAGCTTTTGTGATTGGAAAAATGTTTTTAAGAGTCAAATTGCAATTTTAACCTTCATTTATCATGTTTTATTATAATTTAAATTTTATAAATAAATAATTATATTTAACGTAAATTATTTTTTTAATTTAAAAATTATATATATTTATGTAAAGATTATATATTTTCAAAACTAATTTATATATATATATTAACATTTTTATATTTTATTATAATTTAAGTTAATATTATAATATGAAGAAATTTTATTATCATTTAAATATATATTTTTTAACTTATAATATCATGTTTAAAATACTCATTTATTTTCTCAAACACATATATCTCGAACTAAAAATTCTAAAAATATTTTCACCATATTTTTTCACCATGCTTTTCAAAAGCAATGTTAAATTGACTCAAACACTCTAAAAGGAAACACTTGCTATAAAAGTAGGAAAAACAAAACAGAAGTTGGAAGTAATACATAAAGCAGACAAACAGGGATTATTGGAGGGAGGGGATTAGCAAGAATGTGAATGTAAAAACTGGGTGGCTCATGAATTTTACATGCAGTGAAAATCTATAACCACACAACAGAGGAGAACAATCATGCCTTGAGAAGTGTCTCGATGGATTCGAAAAACAGTGGTGCCATTTCAGGATTTGGGGTCTTGATCGCACACTTCACGCCCGGGTTTCCGATTATCATCGTAAGTTCAATCAAGCAAGGTATACCTCGAGGGATCTTGGCAGAGAAGTAGAATACATCCTGATTGGCATGTTTGCGTTTTGCTATAAAGAACATGTTTGAAGCAGCTAGCCTGTCGATGGCTGCTTCAGCACTGGTCAACACAATGCCCGGGAAATCTTCTAGGACCTCATTCGAATCGGGTAGAGATCTCCATGTCTGCATAATGGGAAGAATATCATTCAATTCCAATTGCTCGGGATAATACTTTGCGATGGAGGGCTTTCGACAAATTTGTACCATTGAAACACCAAAGGAAAATGAAACAAACTTCTTACCTCAAGAAAACTAGTTCGTTCCATCCTCCCATCCTCGGTAAAGAACACATGCAATGGGATTTTATCATTGAAGTACCAGACTGGTTGCTGATTATTTTTAACAGCAACCTGTAGAAGGGAGTTTGGAGGACCAGCAGACATATTCTGGAACAATACCATTGGCAGCAATGTCCTTGCTGATGACCCTGGCACCAACGGGGGAACCTAACAGACGGTACCAATTAAATCAAGAAAATGCAACTAGCTGAAGTGTAAAAATCACACAAATTACGATTACCTGAAGAGGTCCGGCAGCTGCCAGACCGAACGAATTCTTGTTAAACTGAATCATGAATCCATCAAGAGTGATCTGTGTGTTATTCTCAAACAGTAAACTGTAAAATATTTGACCATCCTGTCGAGCTAACTGTGCACTGATTTGCAAACCCTGTCCAGTTGATGCTGGTAACAGAATAGGCAAAGGGGGGCTGCAATCGTGATGGTAAAAAAAATACAGTAAGTGCAATAATGTAGACTAAAAAAATTAGAGACTGCTTCAGTGTAAGGAACTTAATTATTTTTAAGAATATTTTATAACATTTGCAGGAAAAATGAGAATTCTATCTGGAAAACTAATTCATTCCAGTATACTTACCCAGAGGAAGTTGCATGCTGATCAGCGGGGACAATTTGATTGTTATCAAGGCCAATCAGATCACCTAGCAGATCAGGTACCGGAGAAGGTGCAGGAGCAGCTGGGGCTGGAGCTGTCTGCCTAGCTTCAGCATATGGAACACTACTTGAACTGGTCGGTGGCGATGCACCACCATTAGCAGCATTAGAAAGTGTTTCAGAATACCTAGTTTCATTTCCATCAGGATAGTCATCTTCTTCAGTTCTCGGAGTTGCAGTCTTTGTGCGGGTCACAAAAGCATCTGGAGGTTTGTGATAAACAGAAGATAGTGTAGCGATGTTGGCAAGAAGCTCATCAAGAAGGGATGAATCTAGTTGGTTTGAGTCATCACTGATCACAGGTTTCTCAGCTAACACAACATCCTTGGCAGCCTAAGAGAACAAATACAAAGTTAAAAACACCCTCCATGTGGTCTATATGTATTTTACATTTAATAAAGATGCATTCAAGTCAGCAAAGACATCTACATCCAAATATTTATTGTACCCCCACGGCCCCACCCACCTCCCCGGCTACTGAGACATGCTAGATTCCGAAGAGAAGATGATCACATGGAAACAGTAAAAAATCCTCAAGTAAAAAGACACGTGCTAATCATCCAAACATGGTGAAAGGCAATCTCGACCTCAGCTTAATCATATAGTATGCCCATTTTAAGAGTGGTCTTCAGAATGGAGATGAAGGAGATTCAAGCAAACAAAATACTTATCTAGCCCTTCCCCTCCAAGGTAAGAAAGGAAATTAAGATTAAAAACGGTTCCTCAGATTTTTTTTAAAACTAAAATCATTGAATAGTGAACTGCCATTGGTTAGAATAAAAACATACCTCAGGATCAGTAGAAAGAAGGCGCCAATAAATGTATGCACGGTCGCGTAAATCAGGATTGTCAGTTTCCAAAGTAGCATTATTCAATACAACCTATAAAAATCCCAAAATAGAAGTTAGATAAGATATGATGTCTCCAATTGAATAATCAATCTTTCTGCAATAGACAGACATAGATGCATGGTCTATGTAGCTTGTATAACCAGAAAACTATGGCAAAGCAAGGTCATATATCCAGTAGTATTCATACTATGACAGAGTCTGCACTCCCTATAAAAATGATACAATCTGCATTCCTCTAGACCTATTTTCTCATAGGCAATTGCATATAGAGAAATCAGACAAAATGAATTTGGAAAGAAGTATAATGCATAATAAAAGATAATAAATGTGAAGACCTTGCAAATGCAAACGTGAAGCAATAACTGAAAACATGCATGAAGAATGCAAAAAAGACCTGAATCATCTGTTGTGGGCCTTCTGTTGGCTTCTTAAGAAAGAGTTTGACTGTTGCAGTTAGAAGCTGCAGTTGGACTTGGGGAGGTTCTTCAGGGAAACTCTCCAAGAAGCTTTCAAGGAGCTCATCAGCATTGTCAATTCTTTCAGCATATTCTCCAATTATCCATATCATTGATGCCTTAGCAGGTAGAACAAAGTAGAGAAAAATATGAGCTAAGGTGAAAATATAACAGTAGTAACTGAAAACGATGCTCTGATTTAGTTTTAGCTTTCTGCAACTTCTGAGACAAAAGTACCTTAGCTTCTGGCTCATCTAAGGTATCCAAGCTCTCACAGAGGGTTGCAATGATAGATTCATACCTGTGAAGGTTATCAGGAAACCATCAAAGGGGAATCAAATATTCCAACACACAGGTGTAAATAAATGATACATACGTGTTAGGATATCTTCTAAAGATGTCTTTGATAACTATAATAGCCTCTTGAACAACATAGTTTACTTTAATCTTGATCAACTCAAGCAGAACACTGATGCACCGTTCAGCTGCTCTGTCTAACTTGATAGCACATCGACCAATGGCACGAACAGCCTTTCTAACGAAATCTACATCTACTTCTGTTGCATATTCTTTGAACTCCAATAAAACCTACATAGATATCGTCCAACAGACCATCTCAACATTTATGGCTAAAATGCAGGCAAAAATAAACTACAATGTAAATAAGACAAAAATAAGTCCACACACAAAAATTTGGATACCTGGTCTATATTTCGGTCGGAAGCAAGCTTTATCATGATTTCTAGCTTCTCCATCTTCACATAAATTGGATCATTGTACTTGCAGAAGAATACCTAGCAAGAATAAGCATCTGATCAGCACACATTCAATGCCACTATATTGATACAGAAGCATACAAATCAAGCTATCATGCGAAAGCGTGAATGATCTGTGTGGGCAAACATGCACGTGTTTTACTCAATATAAATTCACCTTGATTTCATGCGCGAGAATTGTAGGCCGCCTTTGTACTATGAGGTTGATATTCCGCAATGCAACATATTGTATCTCGGGTTCTGCAGAGAGCAATGTCACAAGAGGAGGAGCCATCTTTTTGCAAAGATTTCGAACAACATCAGTGCTAGTGATAAGTTCCATTTGTTGAAGAATCATCTGGAAAGAACAAAATTAGGGAATGCTCACAAGTGAATTGATAAAAGAAAATACTTGTGCAAAATACTGAACAGTACACAAAATCACCTTAACAGCTGAAAGTACAACAGCGCAATTAGCATGTTGAAGTCGTGGCGTAACTCTTTCCACAATATTTTCTGCTTCACGAGCATCAGCTGCCTTATATCTGGAGAGAGCATCAAGCATGAAAACTTGACCCCACCTGAAATGAACATTATAAAAATGAGCTGGGTAAAGCACAAGGTTCCCAGACAAAGTTCAGCACACAGACACTAGATTTGTGATTTGTTCAAGCTATCATGTCTTGAAATGGAAAATATAAAATACCAAAATCTTACTGAGTTGCTTTTTATATGAATCAGAAAGACAGCTCAACCACATAGCAATAACCTGATTTTAGGTAATCATTTTGCATTATCAGAAAGACCATTTCAAACATCTGAACTTACTCTGTACATTCATTAAGAGCAGTAAGGAGCTTTGTAAGTGTAGGAGTAGTGATTTCAAATATTGGTCCACTACTATTCTCTTGTATCTCAGCAAGAGCTGCCACAGCATTAGCTACAACCATAGGATTGTTGTCAGATATCAAATCCTTGAGAGATTCCAGAAAACCCCTATCCTCAACCAACTCAGCATTTATATCATAAAGCTTAGCAACACAAACGGCAGCCGTCTTACGAACATACGGATCATCATCCTGTTAAAAAATTATATACAGTAAGGGAAATACATAATAACTTGTATGACTTGCATAAAGCAAGTCTATGATGTTCGAAAGTGGAAACTAAAAAACCAAAAGCATTGCTAAAAATTGGAACTATATACTGTGACAAGAATCAACCTTGAGGCACCTCTGAAGGGGATCACAAAGATATTCTGTTATCTTATCAACACGGATGCATCCCATCGTCCGAACAGCCAAAGCACGAATCAGAGGGTTCGGATCCTGTGAATCCTGCATACATATTCATAAAGCCAAAGATCAGTAGAGATTCCTAAAGCATCATTATGAAAACCTTCATACAAACATTACTCAGAACAGAACAATATCGTGAAATCCCTACAAGGACTCTATAATGCTTTATATCCTTTGAGGAAGATAGAAAGAAAATATATAGGTTAGAATAGGCACATTTTTAAACTTCTTTTACTTACTAAATACACTATCAACCAGAAACATCCGCAAAAATATGTAAATGCACAATGTGCTCATATAAGAAGAGACATCCTTTCCCCTGTAAGTAAAACCAAACTAAAATAAACACACCTCACATAAATTATTTGCAATCACTTAAAAACTTTGGGGAACCCGCCCATAACCACATTTTCATATCAAGCAACAATACATCAACATCCACGCCAAACAAAAAGAAAATAGAAGAAAACAGAAAACAGAAAACACTCTCTTTTTAAGCTATGATAAATAGTAAAGATAAAGGGCATAATAAATTGCACACCTTTACAAATGTATTTACTGCAAGAATGGCAAGGTCGGGCTGGCTTTTAGCATAATTTATAAGATACAAATACACAAGCTTTTTCAGTTCCAAATTCTCTGTTTGCATACAATTCACCACGTCTGTGAACAGCGATGACACATCCTTCCCAACCGTCATTGCAGCAATAACCTTCTTTACAGCATCTTTTCTTTTATCCTTCACAACATGGAAAACGTAGGCATGATTACAACCCAATAACCATAAGGCACAAAAATAGAGATACAAAAAAAATTGCTTTCAAAATCCAACGGGCACATTTCTAGTCTTTCCCCGTGCCAAGAGAGACAGGGTTAGAAAAGTTCTCCAGAAAACTCAATGAACAAGCCAGATCAAGGGAATTAAAAAACAACTGTGCAACGGTTTATAATCAATTTAGAATTAGATAAATATAAGTTCCTCTCAATAGAAACTTCACGATAGGCAAATCATACCGAAGAATTTTTTTCACTTGTCCTCTTATTTTTTTTAAAAAAAAATAGTTTATTTATGAATTTGCACCACTTTCAAACATTTAGGTTTTACTGCTTCCGTCCCCGACCATAATCCAACGCTCGAATCAAGTAGCATGAATCCAAATCAAGAAAAATGAATCTCTCTTTTCGATTCCAGCTCATTTCCCAAAATCCTTGATTGATCCAAACAGAAACCTAAAATACAGCTAACAGAGACGTAATTCATTCGATTGACCGCTTCAAAGAACAAGTAAAAACGGAAAAACAATAGATCTGACGAAAAACATGAACTACATAACTTCAAATACATCAAATCGAAAACCTAACAAATTAAAACAAGCAGATCAACAAAGAATCCACAGGAAACACGTCCGGTACCTTATACTGAGAATTGAGCTCTTCCTTGAGTTCAGGGATTTCTCCCTTCTTCGTCGTCGAGAAGTACTTAGAATCGTGACCGCTCATTTCTCACTCTCCGGACCTCCTCTGGATGTTGTTGCTGATTGGAATCGACCAAGAAGTGAAAAAGAAACAAGGCGAACAATTGCTTGCGAGAGAATCAGATATACGAGATGAGATCGAGTATTAAACAAAAGGGTAAAATACAATCTAAGTCACTGTACTCAGTTATACATATAAATAGATCACTTATTTTCTAAATATATATTTGGGACATAAATGTCTTTTGACTATACCTCAATTATCTTTTACATCCCCTAACTATCAAATGTTACAAATTGGTCCATTGACTTACTTTTTTATACAAAGTGGTCCTATGTCGTTAAAAATTTGACGAAAAACTGATGTGGACGTTAACATGCTGACTTGGATTATAAAGATCGGGGATGTCACATGGTTATCCAAGTCAGCATGTTAATGTTTACATCAGTTTTCCGTCAAATTTTTAACGACACAGGACCACTTGTATCAAAAAAGTTAGTCAATGGACTAATTTGTAATATTTGATAGTCAATGGATGTAAAAGATAATTGAGGTATAATCAAGGGACCATTTATATAATTTACTCTACATATTTTAATCATTTAATTATAACTTTTATTATAAATATGTCACTTGGAATTTACGATATAATAATAATAATTTTAGTTTTAAAATTATATATATATTATCAAATTTGTCTTAAATTAAAATGATTTAAAAATTTTAACTTTTAATATTTAAAATTTTTAATATTGTATTCTCTTGATACATTATCTGATCATTTATGATACTCAATTGTACTATATATTAGTTTAATAATAGATCAATGAATAACTTGACATATATAATTATTTTACTATTAAATAATTAAAAGACTAATAAAATATATATTATGACTCTAATATCACCGGTTAATAAACATAATCAATTTATAAATAGATTTTTAAATATAACATGTTAAATTTATTAAGTTATGTTAAATAATTATTATATTAAAAGATTATATAAATTTAAAGATTATAATATTATTATATTAGATATTTATTTCAATTACAAGAGTATAATAATATATTTATAATTAAATTAAATTGAGAGATTATATTATATTTTTTAAATAAATAACTTTTCGGTAATAAATACATAATTAAGTGATTTAGATTGTGCTAATTTGAAGTAAATTAACATGAGGTGTATCCACGTTGGGATTATAATTATAAACGTCGGAGCTTATCTTTCCACCATAATGCATTTCTGCAACCTCTAGTATCGAAATATCGGTTACTTGTTTCGAAACAGTACCAAAGAAGAAAGAGACGTTGTGCATTTATTATAGGATTCCGAAACTATAGGTCATGATATCTAAACGCTTGATCTTTAAAACATGGGGTGTATCGAAATGTGTATCGAAACATAAAGTAAACTGTGACCCAACGTATCGAAACGGGTCAACTAACATTTAAGGCTTAACTGTCACCAACAGTCAAAAACATTTAAAACTTAGAGAGACGTTGGGGATTTTCAAGGGTATCGAAACGCTGACTAGGAGTATCGAAACACCTTGTCATTTTTAAATTCTTTTAAATAAATAAAGCACGGTTTCGATATAAGGTTCGAAACACAACTTGACAGATTCATTCCGGTATCGGAACATGTTTCGAAACGGGTGTTAAAACTCAAGAATATTCTTCGAGAATTAAAGTTGGGTATCGATAATAGTTTGAATGGTATCGAAACTGTAACCCCCTAAATCGGCCTATGCGGGAAGCCCGACTAGAGTGGTCACATTGTTTATTTTTATAAATCATATGGCATGAAAATTTATTTAACTTGAGCTAATAAAGGTAAATATTGTCTAACAATTAAAATATATAAAATATCACCAAAACATGGTGTCTGGAAAACATTATTCACAAAATAATTCGTAAAACCAATAGCAAAATTAATACATTTAAATCACCAGTAATATAATATGTATAGGCACCTGTCACCTTAAACGAAAACTAAAAAAAAGTTTAAAAATGTTACATCAAAGTGTAACTAGATAATGTGTAGATCCTCCAAATGCCAAGTCCGGGATGTCTACCTACGGATATCTGAAAGGGGGAAAAACAAATATGAGCTATGAAGCCCAGTGTGTTCCAACAGTACATATAAAATACGGATAAAAATAATTAAACAGTAATACAGAAAATCAGATTATGTATATGCATGATATGCTACCCTCCATCCGAACTCCTAGATACAGTTCCCCCGAACAGTATCTGATACAGACATTAACCTAAGCCCTTAGGGCGAAGGTACCGACCTAAGGAATTACCTTAGGGAACAGGCGGAATTACCCCGGCTAATGCACGAGAACCAATAACAGGCGGAATTACCCTAACTGAGGTTAGGAACATTAAACAGGCGGAATTACCAGCTGGATCAAGGCTGAACCGGATATTAGATACTACTCATCATCCTAATACTAAGATGACAGGCATGCAATAATAACAGGAATCATGATGGTAGTAACGGAAATTAAGCAGACAATATGTACACATAAATCAGGAAATATCAGATATACAGTAAATCATAAAGTGATGTATCTTAAAGTTTAAAATAAGTGTTTATGTAAATCTAGAAAACAATCATGTGCACATACTTGACTCGTTTAAAACGTAAAACAGTAAGATACAATTATATAGCACACAGGAACACACCTCAATGGCAGAAACAGACAGGTGATCTACTGGGGGTTCGAGCCTCGCTCTGTAGCAGTATTGGACCCTAAAAATATAAGATAGAATTTTTATTAATACTGGAGTTAAATACTGATTTGATTATTCACGGGTAATAAAAACATACGGGTCACGATCGGATCTCGGGATCGGTCAAAGCGGGAGGAACTGGGCTGGGTCGGTACACGATCGGGAGAACTATGAGGTCCTACAAACAAACAGATATCAATTTTAGACCTTAGATAAAACTCTGGACTTAACTTAACTTAGAAGAAAAGTTTGACTCGAGACTTTAAAGTCCAATTTGGAGGCTTTCGGGTTCGAATTTCAAAAAACGGACTTCACGGATGGACTCAGGACGTCGAAAAACATATAGTAAGAGTTTTTGAAAATTTTGACTTTTTGGGTCAAAGTCAACGATGACATCAGCAGTCAAGGTCAACGGTCAGCGCTGACATCATGCTAACGTCACGGTCAACGGTCAACGGGTCGGGTCGGTCAACGAGTCAACGAGTCGGGTCGGTTAACGTGTCAATGGGTCGAGTCGGTCAATGGGTCAACGATTGACCGGGTTGGACCGGTTCGGTTCGGTTGGATTGGTTCAATTTGAGTTGATCGGTTCAAGGCTGGTTTGGACCGGGTTTAGGCCGGTTTGGACCGGCCGGCTCCAGGCCACCGTCCAGGACGATCGGAAACCGCCCCGGCGGCGCGTGGAGGCCACGCGCGGCCCCAAACGGCCGGAAAACACCCCCTGAGACCGGATCTTTCACTGATTCCACCAAAAACACATTAATTCTTAACCAAAACACCAGGAAACAAAAGTATCAAGGGTTCGAAACTTACCCTTTTAGCAAAACGGAAAGATTTTCCTATGAGGCCCCGGACGACGTCAAACAGAAGCAAGGTGAGAGGGGTTTTGGACGGCTTCGAACGGAGAGCACGGTGGTGCTGGCGACGCATCGGTTCGGTCACTGGAACGGCCAGAATCGACGAAAACAGTGAGGGTTTAAACCCTAACCCCGACGAGGCTTCGTGCCTCGATTCACGACGAAGGCAACAGCGGTTGCGCGCGTCGGACGATGGGTTGTGACCAGCGGTCAACGACGGACCCAACGGCAGGGGCGGTGAATGCCACGGACGACCGGAGCCGGAGTCGGGACGGTGGTCGGGGTCAAAACGAGAATGAGGGGAAATAAGAGAGATGTAGGGTTTATTTGGTTCGAAAGAAAAAAAAAGAGTTGGTTCCAGATCTAATATTTACTTATATATATTTTTTTTCCTTAAATTTCGAATTTAATATTATTATTTATTTATTTCCTTTTTTTTAAGAGTGTTACAGAAACACCTGGAATTAAATCACTTAGAAAAATATTTTAATATTTTTTGTTTGACTTGAAATTTATTTTTGACTTAGAAACTTAAAAATTCATTTCAAAATAGTCTTTTAACATATTTGTTATATCAAAATCAATTTTGATTTTACAGTCACTCTTTAAGGGTCAGCAAAATTATCTGACAATTGATTTGCTAAATGAATTATCTTTTGAACTTATAGTTCACATTGTGTAGTACGTAGACCAAAATGAGAAAATGATAATTCATTCCAACTTATTTCTTTCCTCGACCATTTATTTCCTCCCTTAATGTTGGGTAAACTGACTCATTAAAATGATAGTAAATCGGGTTGTAAATAAATCCCCTATCAGAAGCTCAAGATATTTAAATTTGATATATTCCCAACAAAACTCATCTCTGTGTGTTGTGGTGGAGCAGTTAGAACATATATCACACACCCAGAAAATCTAAGATGAGAAATATTTGGTCCCTAACCAAAAAACATTTATAATGGGAAGAACTTATGATCATTTGTTGGCTTGATGTAAAATTAGTGATACTACATGTAAAATAACATGTTATCAACATTATTAAGATCGATTGTCTTTATAAAATAATCTGGAAAATATGCTCGTAATTTTATCAACTGAGCAAGTAGCCTCGCAAACACCAAGTTGCGGGTTAATAACAATGATACATATAATTATCTAGTCGATGCATTGATAAAAATCGTAAAATATCTAGATGAATTGTATGAAAGGTGTATGGGCCCACATATATCACCTTGTATTCGTTCTAGAAAATTAATAGATTTGCACTCTATCTTAGTTATTGATGATTGAATAATCAAATTGCTTTCATAGCAAGTATCACAAGAAAAATTATCTTGAATAAAATCTTAGTTATTCAATAAACGACCACATGAAAGTGTCAACAATGCATCATAATTGAATTGGGATGGTCTAACCGATCATGCCAAACAAAATTATCAATAAATAATTCTTCTGTAGTACAACATGACAATAATTTGAAAAGGAAAAGGGGAGAATATACAGTTTCATCAAGTCCATCTCTCTGCGTTTGCTTGGAAAAGACATTTTGTTTTGGTTTTGGATTCTTGAGAGAGAAACTGAAAGGAGAAGTTAAGAGGTGGAGAAAAGAGATTTCTTTCACAAAGAAATGCAACCCCAAAGAGTGGATTAGGCATCAATCAATGAATCCAGCTCTTTATCTATATGAATGTGTGTAGTCACCGCCATAATGAAGTAATTTTGCTCGTTTTCTATTGCTCAAAGACAATAAACTTTGGACATTAGGTGTGCAGTGCTGCAATTTAAAATGCTCTTAATATAGGCGTTATTTGTTTTTTCCAATTATAAGTAACCGACTAATTTAAATAGGCTTTTTGGATAATATTTAAAGTTTTTTTTTAATATTTTATGAGTAGTATAATATTTAATTTTGATTTGAATATGAAGTATTATATTTGAATCTTAAAATTTGATCTAACAAAATTTTGGGTTTTATTCGGTGTAGTTTTGGGGCTGTTTTTAATTGTCGAATAGAGAAATTTTACCGAACAACTCCATCGAGCAGAACCTTAAATCAAATAATCTAAAAATATTTTTTAAAATCATAATTTTCTATCGCACTTTCCAATAACAATATCAAACTAACTCTTAGGGTGAGTTTGGATCGCGAAATACAACATTCCCAGGGGTAATGCAGCATTCCAGAATTTTATTCTCATGTTTGGTTTGCTCTCATTCCCACCAACCCAGAAAAGATGATTACCAACAGTAGCGTGTTTTTGTGTTTATTCCGGGAATCCTATTCCCTTGCTTTTCTTAGGTATTTGGGGATGCCGAGTATTTAGGATAAAAATACCCTTGATAAAATAAAAACATTTCAATCATGTCCTTTCATTTTTAGGTTAATTTACTATTTTAAATTATTAAATAAGGCATAATTACATACAAATAAATAAATATTGAATAAGATACAAAGTTAAAACATAAAATAATAAATGAATCTATAGATATTTTTCAAAAAAATATATCTACAGATTTTTTTATAGAATAAATTATATATTCTAAACAAATATAATATAAAATATATAATTTAACGATATTTCTTCAAATTTATGAAGTTTGATAAAATTGATTGATCCATTAGAATTATTTAATGACATTCCTTCAAATTTATTAAAGTTTCGTCTAGATAAATTTATACATTCTTCCTAAGGGTTTTCTTAATTAAATAACAAAGATTTACTTATTACACAAATAAATCAAACAACGGTTAAAAAATTAAAAAAGAAAGAGAAACAAAAATAATTCTTCAAAGGTAAAAAAATGATAAATTTAATTTAAAAAAATAATCCAGATACAAACTTTAAACAATAAATAATAATAAAAAACCAATCTTCTTTGATAATATATTTTATGAATTCTTATATAAATGTTTTAACTTTAATATTAAGAATTTAACTTGTTAAAATGAAAAATATATTTCAAAGATAATTTGGTAAAACATACATTTATTATCTTATATTCCTTTAACCAAACACTGTAACCTTACATTAATGTCAAAAAAATCAAACAAGATAATACAACATTCTCAGTAATAGGATAAGTAATGCAACATTCAGTAATCTTATTCCCAACAGTAATCTTACTTTTGAACCAAACGCACCCTTAATATAATAATTAAATAATAAAAAATTATAATTTTTTTTATCCTTCAAATGTATCAAAAATAATTTTATCCACTCAAATATATTAGCTTGTGTCATTAACACTCTAAAAGGGAACACTTACAATAAAAGTAGGAAAAAGAAAACAGAAGTTGGAAGTAATACACAAAGCATACAAGCAGCGATTACTGGAGGGAGGGGGGATTAGCAAGAATGTGAATGTAAAAACTGGGTGGCTCATGAATTTTGCATGCAGTAAAAATCTAACCACACAACAGAAGAAAACAATCATGCCTTGAGAAGTGTCCCGATGGATTCGAAAAACAGTGGTGCCATCTCAGGATTTGGAGTCTTGATCGCACACTTCACACCCGGGTTTCCGATTATCATCGTAAGTTCAATCAAGAAAGGTATACCTCGAGGGATCTTGGCAGAGAAGTAGAATACATCCTGATTGGCATGTTTCCGTTTCGCTATAAAGAACATGTTTGAAGCAGCTAGCCTGTCGATGGTTGCTTCACCACTGGTCAACACAATGCCTGGGAAATCTTCTAGGACCTCATTCGAATCGGGTAGAGATCTCCATGTCTGCATAATGTGAAGAATATCATTCAACTCCAATTGCTCGGGATAATACTTTGCGATGAAGGCTTTGGGCAAATTTGTACCATTGAAACACCAAAGCAAAATGAAACAAGCTTCTTACCTCAAGAAAACTAGTTCGCTCCATCCTCCCATCCTCGGTAAAGAACACATGCAATGGGATTTTATCATTGAAGTACCAGACTGGTTGCTGATTATTTTTAACAGCAACCTGTAGAAGGGAGTTTGGAGGACCAGCAGACATATTCTGGAACAATACCATTGGCAGCAATGTCCTTGCTGATGCCCCTGGCACCAACGGGGGAACCTAACAGACGGTACTAATTAAATCAAGAAAATGCAACTAACTGAAGTGTAAAAACCACACAAATTGTGATTACCTGAAGAGGTCCGGCAGCTGCCAGACCAAACGAATTCTTGTTAAACTGAATCATGAATCCATCAAGAGTGATCTGTGTGTTATTCTCAAACAGTAAACTGTAAAATATTTGGGCATCCTGTCGAGCTAACTGAGCACTGATTTGCAAACCCTGTCCAGTTGATGCTGGTAAAAGAACAGGCAGAGGGGGGCTGCAATCGTGGAGGTAAAAAAATACAGTAAGTGCAATAATATAGGCATGCATGTACAGATGAATAAGCTACAAGCATAACTCCAATAACATAAGAAACTATATAAAAAAACTACAGATTGCTTCAGTGTGAGGAACTTAATTATTTTTAAGAATATTTTATAACATTTGCAGGATAAATGAGACTTCTATCTGGAAAACTAATTCATTCCAGTATACTTACCCAGAGGAAGTTGCATGCTGATCAGCAGGGACAATTTGATTGTTATCAAGGCCAATCAGATCACCTAGCAGATCAGGTACTGGAGGAGAAGGTGAAGGAGCAGCTGGGGCTGGAGCTGTCTGCCTAGCTTCAGCATATGGGACGCTACTTGAACTGGTCGGTGGCGATGCACCACCATTAGCAGCATTAGAAAGTGTTTCAGAATACCTAGTTTCATTTCCATCAGGATAGTCATCATCTTCAGTTCTCGGAGTTGCAGTCTTTGTGCGGGTTACAAAAGCATCTGGAGGTTTGTGATAAACAGAAGATAGTGTAGCGATGTTGGCAAGAAGCTCATCAAGAAGGGATGAATCTAGTTGGTTTGAGTCATCACTGATCACAGGTTTCTCAGCTAACACAACATCCTTAGCAGCCTAAGAGAACAAATACAAAGTTAAAAACACCCTCCATATGGTCCAGGTGTATTTTACATTTAATAAAGATGTATTCAAGCAGCAAAGACATCAACATCCAAATATTTATTGCCCCCCCCCCCCCCCAGCTATTGAGACACGCTAGATTCCGAAGAGAAGATGATCACATGGAAACAGTAAAAACTAAAAAGACACGTGCTAATCATCCAAACTAGAAAGGCAATCTCGACCTCAGCTTAATCATATAGTATGCCCATTTTAAGAGTGGTCCTCAGAATGGAGATGAAGGTGATTCAAGCAAGCAAAATACTTATCTAGCCCTTCCCCTCCAAGGTAAGAAAGGAAATAAAGATTAAAAATGGTTCCTCAGATTTTTTTTTCAAACTAAAATCATTGAATAGTGAACTGCCATTGGTTAGAATAAAAACATACCTCAGGATCAGTAGAAAGAAGGCGCCAATAAATGTATGCACGGTCGCGTAAATCAGGATTGTCAGTTTCCAAAGTAGCATTATTCAATACAACCTATAAAAATCCCAAAATAGAAGTTAGATAAGATATGATGTCTCCAATTGAATAATCAATCTTTCTGCAATAGACAGACATAGATGCATGGTCTATGTAGCTTGTATAACCAGAAAACTATGGCAAAGCAAGGTCATATATCCAGTAGTATTCATACTATGACAGAGTCTGCACTCCCTATAAAAATGATACAATCTGCATTCCTCTAGACCTGTTTTCTCATAGGCAATTGCATATAGAGAAATCAGACAAAATGAATTTGGAAAGAAGTATAATGCATAATAAAAGATAATAAATGTGAAGACCTTGCAAATGCAAACGTGAAGCAATAACTGAAAACATGCATGAAGAATGCAAAAAAGACCTGAATCATCTGCTGTGGGCCTTCTGTTGGCTTCTTAAGAAAGAGTTTGACTGTTGCAGTTAGCAGCTGCAGTTGGACTTGGGGAGGTTCTTCAGGGAAACTCTCCAAGAAGCTTTCAAGGAGCTCATCAGCATTGTCAATTCTTTCAGCATATTCTCCAATTATCCATATCATTGATGCCTTAGCAGGTAGAACAAAGTAGAGAAAAATATGAGCTAAGGTGAAAATATAACAGTAGTAACTGAAAACGATGCTCTGATTTAGTTTTAGCTTTCTGCAACTTCTGAGACAAAGGTACCTTAGCTTCTGGCTCATCTAAGGTATCCAAGCTCTCACAGAGGGTTGCAATGATAGATTCATACCTGTGAAGGTTATCAGGAAACCATCAAAGGGGAATCAAATATTCCAACACACAGGTGTAAATAAATGATACATACGTGTTAGGATATCTTCTAAAGATGTCTTTGATAACTATAATAGCCTCTTGAACAACATAGTTTACTTTAATCTTGATCAACTCAAGCAGAACACTGATGCACCGTTCAGCAGCTCTGTCTAACTTGATAGCACATCGACCAATGGCACGAACAGCCTTTCTAACGAAATCTACATCTACTTCTGTTGCATATTCTTTGAACTCCAATAAAACCTACATAGATATCGTCCAACAGACCATCTCAACATTTATGGCTAAAATGCAGACGAAAAAAAAAAACTACCAATGTATATAAGACAAAAATAAGTCCACACACAAAAATTTTGATACCTGGTCTATATTTCGGTCGGAAGCAAGCTTTATCATGATTTCTAACTTCTCCATCTTCACATAAATCGGATCATTGTACTTGCAGAAGAATACCTAGCAAGAATAAGCATCTGATCAGCACACATTCAATGCCACTATATTGATACAGAAGCATACAAATCAAGCTATCATGCGAAAGAATGAATGATGTGTGTGGGCAATGCAGCATATTGTATGACGAAATATAAATCCACCTTGATTTCATGCGCAAGAATAGTAGGCCGCCTTTGTACTATGAGGTTGATATTCCGCAATGCAACATATTGTATCTCGGGTTCTGCAGAAAGTAATGTCACAAGAGGAGGAGCCATCTTTTTGCAAAGATTTCGAACAACATCTGTGCTAGTGATAAGTTCCATTTGTTGAAGAATCATCTGGAAAGCACAAAATTAGGGAATGCTCACAAGTGAATTGATAAAAAGAAAATACTTGTGCAAAATACTGAACATAACACAAAATCACCTTAACAGCTGAAAGTACAACAGCGCAATTAGCATGTTGAAGTCGTGGCGTAACTCTTTCCACAATATTTTCTGCTTCACGAGCATCAGCTGCCTTATATCTGGAGAGAGCATCAAGTATGAAAACTTGACCCCACCTGAAATGAACATTATAAAAATGAGCTGGGTAAAGCACAAGGATCCCAGACAAAGTTCAGCAGACAGACACTAGATTTGTGATTTGTTCAAGCTATCATGTCCGGAAATGGAAAATATAAAATACCAAAATCCTATAGAGTTTCTTTTTATATGAATTAGAAAGACAGATCAACCACATAACAATAACCTGATTCTAGGTAAATCATTTTGCACTATCAAAGTAGTAGGATGAAGCAAGACCATTTCAAACATCTGAACTTACTCTGTACATTCATTAAGAGCAGTAAGGAGCTTTGTAAGTGTAGGGGTAGTGATTTCAAATATTGGTCCACTACTATTCTCTTGTATCTCAGCAAGAGCTGCCACAGCATTAGCTACAACCATAGGATTGTTGTCAGATATCAAATCCTTGAGAGATTCCAGAAAACCTCTATCCTCAACCAACTCAGCATTTATATCATAAAGCTTAGCAACACAAACGGCAGCCGTCTTACGAACATATGGATCATCATCCTGTTAAAAAATTATATACAGTAAGGGGAATACATAATAACTTGTGTGACTTGAATAAAGCAAGTCTATGATGTTTGAAAGTGGAAACCAAAAATCCAAAAGCATTGCTAAAAATTGGAACTATATACTGTGACAAGAGTCAACCTTGAGGCACCTCTGAAGGGGATCACAAAGATATTCTGTTATCTTATCAACACGGATGCATCCCATCGTCCGAACAGCCAAAGCACGAATGAGGGGGTTCGGATCCTGTGAATCCTGCATACATATTCATAAAGCCAAAGATCAGTAGAGATTCATAAAACATCATTATGAAAACCTTAATACAAACATTACTCCGAACAGAACAATATCATGAAATCCCTACAAGGACTCTATAATGCTTTATATCCTTTGAGGAAGACAGAAAGACAACAGATAGGTTAGAATAAGCACTTTTTAAACTTCTTTTACTTAGGCTTTGTTTTTCATTGAGTTTAGCTTCTCAAACCAGCTTTTTCACCCAAAAATTCTAAAAGCAACAAAAAACACTAAATTAGAGAATAGCTTTTGAGTGTAAAAGCTTTTGTCTTTTTCCCAAACTAGTTTCTCAAACCATGGTTTTGGAGAAGCTACTTTTTTTAGCTTTTGCAAAACCTTGGTTTGGGGCCAAACCAAGGTTTTCCAACACAACGAAAAACAAAGCCTTATAAAGACACTATCAACCAGAAACATACGCACAAACAAATTTGTAAATGTACATTGTGCTCATATAAGAAGAGACATCTTTTCCCCGTTAAGCAAACCCAAACTAAAATAAACACACTTCACATAAATGATTTGCAATCACTTTAAAACTTTGGGGAACCCACCCATAACTACATTCCTGAAATACTTATGCTGAGTGTGCAGTCTTAGCTTCAAATAGGCAAGCATCTTTGTCAACATCAAATTTCAAATTTTACATTTTCATATCAAGCAACAATACATCAACATCCACGCCAAACAAAAAAATAGAAGAAGACATAAAACACTCTCTTTTTAAGCTATGATAGATAGTAAAGATAAACGGCATAATAAATTGCACACCTTTACAAATGTATTTACTGCAAGAATGGCAAGGTCAGGCTGGCTTTTAGCATAATTTATAAGATACAGATACACAAGCTTTTTCAGTTCCAAATTCTCTGTTTGCATGCAATTCACCACATCTGTGAACAGCGATGACACATCCTTCCCAACCGTCATTGCAGCAATAACCTTCTTTACAGCATCTTTTCTTTTATCCTTCACAACATGGAAAACGGCGGTATGATTACAACCCAATAACCATAAGGCACAAAAATAGAGATGCAAAAAAATTCTTTCAAAATCCAACGGGAACATTTCTAATCTTTCCCCATGCCAAGAGAGACGGGGTTAAAAAAGTTCTCCAGAAAACTCATTTAACAAGCTAGATCAAGGGAATTAAAAAAACAACTGTGCAACGGTTAATAATCAATTTAGAATTAGATAAATATAAGTTCCTCTCAATAGAAACTTCATGATAGGCAAACTATACCCGACGAATTTTTTCACTTGTCCTCTTATTTAATTTTTTTTTTTAAATGGTTTATTTATGAATTTGCCCCACTTTCAAACATTTAGGTTTTACTGCTTCCGTCCCCGACCATAATCCAACGCTAGAATCAAGTAGCATTAATCCTAATCAAGAAAAATGAATCTCTCTTTTCGATTCCAGCTCATTTCCCAAAATCCTTGATTGATCCAAACAGAAACCTAAAATACAGCTAACAGAGACGTAATTCATCCGATTGACCGCTTCAAAGAACAAGTAAAAACGGAAAAACAATAGATCTGACGAAAAACATGAACTACATAACTTCAAATACATCAAATCGAAAACCTAACTAATTAAAACAAGCAGATCAACAAAGAATCCACAGGAAACACGTCCGGTACCTTATACTGAGAATTGAGCTCTTCCTTGAGTTCAGGGATTTCTCCCTTCTTCGTCGTCGAGAAGTACTTAGAATCGTGACCGCTCATTTCTCACTCTCCGGACTTCCTCTGGATGTTGTTGCTGATTGGAATCGACCAAGAAGTGAAAAAGAAACAATGGGCAATGGCGAACAATTGCTTGCAAGAGAATCAGATATACGAGACGAGATCGAGTATTAAAAAAAAGGATAAAATACAGTCTAAGTCACTGCATTCAGTTATACATATAGATAGATCACTTTTATTTTCTAAATATATACTTTAATCATTCAATTATGACTTTTATTACAAATATGCCACTTGGAATTAAATCATGATATGATATAAATAGGGGTGAGCAAAACTCGAATCGAATCGAATTGAAAAAACCGAATAACTCGACTTGAGGCAATAATACTCGACTTGTTTTGACTCGACTCGAAATTTCATAGACTCGACTCGGAAAAATTTCAAATAAAGTTCGAGTTGTAAAATTGAAATTTGAATAACTCGAAATTTTTAGTAATTAAAGGATTAATTTTTAAGTTTGAGATGAATCTCTAAATTTTTTATGATATATATACATTGATATATAAAAATATAAAGAAATATTGCTACATATGAAAAAAATCTATATATGCATATCTTATATGATTAGAGAAAGTTGTTTAAATTGGAATCAAATCATATTATAACTTGATAAGTAATTATAATTAAATATTTATAGGAACTCAAAAACTTGACTCGACTCGATTTTTTTAAACTCGACTCGAACCGAAAAAATTTTAAATAAAGTTTGAGTTGTAAAATATAACTCGTTAACTCGAATAACTCGAAATTTTTTGATTCGACTCGATCGAATACTCACCCCTAAATATAATAATAATTTTAGTTCTAAAATTTTAGATATATTATTAAAATAGTCTTAAATTAAAATGATTTAATAAATTTAACCTTTAATATTTAAAAATTTTAATATCATATACACATCATCTGATCATTTATTATACTCAATTGTACTATATATTAATTTAATAATCGATCCATGAATAACTTGACATGTATAATTATTTTACTATTAAACAATTAAAAGACTAGTAAAATAGATATATTACGACTCTAATGTCACCTGCTAATAGGCATAATCAATTTATAAATAAAATTTTAAGTATAACATGTTAAATTTATTAATTATCTTAAATAATTATTATATTAAAAGATTGTATAAATTTAAAGACTATAATATTATTATATCAAGTCGTATTAGATGTTTATTTCAATTACAAGAGTATAATGATATGTTTATAATAAATTAAATTGAGAGATTATATTGTTTTTTAATAAATAATTTGTTCGTAATAAATGTACAAGTCTTCTAGTCCAAATGATTAAAAGAATTATTATTGTTTTTATAGGTTATAGGATTGAACACCAGTGTGTCAGAATAAAATTTTTAGTATAATTTAAGGTCAAATAATCATTAATTTTCAAGGTTGTCTATGGTCGTCGATGATAACAAATGACAACGTTTATTAAATTAAATTTTTTAAAGTTCTTAATCAAATTAAGAGTGAAAAAATTGTTATTGTGATAAAATATTATTTTATTATTTTTAAAATTAATTTTATATTTAATAATATTATTTTAAAAAAATAAATTATTTATGAGTAACCGAAAGCATTTAATGTATAAAATTTAATTATTAATTAAAAAATTTTAAAAATTGAGCGACAAGAACA
This sequence comes from Abelmoschus esculentus, assembly GCA_035048815.1. Lineage (NCBI taxonomy): Eukaryota > Viridiplantae > Streptophyta > Magnoliopsida > Malvales > Malvaceae > Abelmoschus > Abelmoschus esculentus. The sequence continues at coordinate 11,402,764 of JAUCBN010000009.1, forward strand.
AAAATAAAAAATATTGAATGACCGTGTAATTTACCCAAATACGGAACTTTTCATTCTAATAACAATACCAATAAGCCAAACATACATCAAAACGCTGCGTTTCTGGTTTGCACCGTCTTCCACGAAACCAGAGGCAGAGTTGGTCTATAAATACAGTTACCCCTCCCAAAATTTATCTTCGTATTTCTCAATTAGAGCGTTCCGAAATTTTCTAGTCGGCGAAAGCAGTTGAGATATTGAAAAGAAAGAGAAAAAAATAACGTTTCGATCTCTGAAGTCTGACGAACTAAAAAACCGAAAGGGAAATCGATTTTTCTAATACACAGAGAAACCAAACATGGGGCATGGTAACGAAGGAAAACCAAAATCTGTGATCCATTGATTTTTTTTTAAGATTTTGTGTAACTTTTTTTATGATTCTCAGGTGAAAGAGGCCGACCCAACAAAAAGATGAAATTTTCTGTCAAGGTTAGATAAATTCGCTTATTTTTGGTCTGAATTTTAGGGGATTTGTTTCTTTTCCCTCACAGAAGCAAGATTCGTTTTGGGTTTTCGTTTTGCAGGATGATCATCGGAGTTCAGCTATTGAAGATGATTATTCTTTTTATCCTGATGAAGGCAATGATGAATCTCGTGATGGTACCCATTTGTTTGCTCTCCTTGCTTTCTAATTTAATCTAGATTGAATTTGAGTTGTATTTGGGCAAACTTTTTTTTAAAATTATTTTTGCGATTAATTTTGAAGGTGAACATGAAGGAAAGAAACGAGATTTTACCAAATTAGAACTAAAGCCCGATCATGGGAATCGCCCATTATGGGCTTGTGCTGATGGGCGTATATTTTTGGAAACATTCTCTCCTTTATACAAGCAAGCTTATGATTTTCTCATTGCTATAGCTGAACCTGTTTGCAGGTACTGATTACATAAACAAATTGTGATTTTAGATTTTGTTGCTTTGATCCTTGGGTGTTATCTTAATGTGTATGAATGTGGATTTTCAATTTTTGTAGGCCGGAGTCAATGCACGAGTACAATCTAACTCCACATTCCTTGTATGCTGCGGTATCTGTGGGGCTGGAAACAGAAACTATTATCTCGGTGTTGAATAAATTATCCAAGACTAAGCTTCCTAAAGAGATGATTGATTTCATACATGCTTCTACTGCTAATTATGGCAAAGTGAAGCTTGTGCTTAAGAAGAATCGTTACTTTATTGAATCCCCATTTCCAGAGGCAAGTTTGTTTTTGGGTAACTTTAGAATTTCAGTGGAATTTAATGGTCCTTTGGGTGTTAATTGATTGGTGATGTTGATCCTTGCAGGTACTGAAGAAACTGCTTCACGATGACGTTATAGGTCGAGCAAGGATTATTTCTGAGGTTTGTTACATAACTTGAATTGAACGTGTTGATTTTTTCTTTATTGCTGTTGAGATTGAGCCCCTTCTTTTAGTGGCATTATTATTTGTTCACTGTTCTTCACTCAAAGGTCTTAAGCTAATTCTGCAAAGTGTTTTCTTAGATGCTAGCTATGAATAATGGTTCATGACAAACATTTGGAAAGAATAATTGAGGCTCAGTTGGATTCATTTGGAACTCTATCTGCAGACGTCTTTCTCATGAGTTTCCTTGTGGGATTCTTTATTGTTAACTTGCTTGGTTCTTTGGTTATCATATTTCTTCTAGATGCTTGTCAATTATTTTCTTGATTTCCATTTTCTTTTCTTTCTAAGGAGATGTCCCCTTCTTTCTTTTTATTTATCCCCTTCTGGATTGCTGTTAATCAATCCGTCTTGGATAAAAAATGCTCAGGGAAGTGATGGATTTACAATCAGCAAAACTGCTGGTGAAATTCATTCAGGCCATGATGGTTTGCTTATGGAATCAGAACTGGCAGCTGCTGCTGAAGAGAAAGAAACTCATGCATTTGAAATTGATCCTGCTCAGGTATTTTATTTTTTTAATCTTTCTTTGACATTATTATATTTCAATTTTATTTTGCATAATTTCCTTGAGGATTAGTGTATTAGATCTCAACTAATTAGAATTAAAACACCTAAGTAGAGCATGCCTTATTTTCTGTTGCTGTTATGGCCAACCTATGTGTTGATATCTGAGTTTTGTTTAGCCATATTTTAGCTTGTGGCATGCCTATTTGGTGATATGATGGTAGAAATGGGTCATCTATGTCATTATATTCATCATTCTATTGGAAGATACTTTGCTTATAGTTCGATGAGACCTGTCAGTATTGAACCGGAATGAGATTATGCTGCACATAAGATTTTACCATTTGCTTTGTATTTTCCAGGTTGAAAATGTGAAGCAAAGATGCTTGCCAAATGCTTTAAATTATCCAATGTTAGAGGAGTATGATTTCAGAAATGACACTGTGAGTAACATTTATCATTTTCTTGACACTAATAAAAAATGGCTTTCAACAAATGGTGAAAACTGAATTCCTAATATATAGATCTGGGTATAGTCCTATAGTTCTTATTTCTCCTTTGAATTGCAGGTCAATCCTGACCTTGACATGGAACTGAAACCTCATGCACAGCCACGACCATATCAGGAAAAAAGTCTTAGTAAAATGTTTGGAAATGGTGAGATTATCTAGATTATAATTTGTTCAACTAATTGTTATTGTGCTTAATATTCTCATATGTTTTTATTTTGTTGTTGACGCCTTAACTTCTTGAATGTAAGAATTATACACTTCCTTTAAGTTCCAATATTCTGAATTGTTGATCTCACTGAAAACATACAAGAGCAATGAAATGATAAAATTTTGGGTTGCTAGCAGAGAGCACTTTTAGCATCCTATTTCAGAAAATTCTGGAAATAATATAACCTGTTTTTGTTGTCAAGTTTCAAAAATATATAAAACAAATAAACTCTCATTTGTATGAGTGCTGTATTTGAGACAACTTCACCTGAGTTTCATCTGTGCAGGTAGAGCCAGATCTGGCATTATTGTGCTACCTTGTGGTGCTGGTAAGTCTCTAGTCGGTGTCTCTGCAGCAAGCCGGATTAAGAAAAGTTGCCTTTGTTTGGCTACAAATGCGGTTTCGGTGGATCAGTGGGCTTTTCAATTTAAACTTTGGTCAACCATACGGGACGAAAATATTTGTCGTTTTACATCCGACAGCAAAGAGAGATTCCGTGGCAATGCTGGAGTGGTTGTGACAACATATAATATGGTCGCTTTTGGTGGTAAGAGGTCTGAAGAATCTGAAAAGATTATTGAAGAGATAAGAAACAGAGAATGGGGATTGCTTCTCATGGATGAGGTAATTACTAACTAATTGTTCTTGTTCTTGTCATTTATGTACCTTTAAAGAAGTTTTCAACTTTATATGCAATGACTGCATTCTTTTCTTGGCAGGTGCATGTTGTCCCTGCCCACATGTTTAGGAAAGTCATTAGCATCACCAAATCCCATTGCAAATTAGGGCTTACTGGTAATTCTTCATTTTTCTTTTTCTTTCCTTCGATGCATCTCTAGCTCTCAGGTACCTCTTACTTGTGAATATGTGAATCCTTTTCTACAGCTACACTTGTGAGAGAGGATGAAAGAATTACAGATTTGAACTTCCTTATCGGTCCCAAATTGTATGAAGCAAATTGGCTGGATCTAGTAAAAGGAGGATTTATAGCAAATGTTCAATGCGCTGAAGTATGGTGCCCAATGACGAAAGAGTTTTTTGCTGAGTATTTGAAGAAAGAAAATTCCAAGAAGAAACAGGTTCAATTATCTAAACAATTCATCTTGTTTTGTTGGTTCTTAATGAGTTTTCCAGTTAGTTTGATTGCACGTATTTGAAATTCGATATATTAACTTGCTCATTTTGTTTTTTTCTTTCTATAAGAGAACCAGGATGTTGGTTTATAAGTTGTCAATGGTTAACCTTATTGTTCCTACATACACATGTAATACTTGCCTCTTGCATTTCAGGCACTTTATGTGATGAATCCTAATAAGTTCAGGGCATGTGAATTTCTCATACGGTTCCATGAACGAGAGCGTGGTGATAAGATAATTGTCTTTGCCGACAATCTTTTTGCACTGGTTGAATATGCGATGAAACTACGCAAGCCTATGATCTATGGTGCTACCAGGTTATTTGTGAACTCCAATTACTCCAATCTTTTGTGTTGTTTTTATATTGTTGTGTCAATCTTCCCTTGTAACGTGCAGCCATCTTGAGAGGACAAAAATTCTCCAGGCATTCAAGACTAGTCGTGATGTGAACACTATTTTTCTCTCAAAGGTATTCATCATCAGCAAATTATATTTTAGTCAGTATTGTAGGTGAACAAAGAAAAATGATATACAATTTTGATTGTTATGAACTACTATTGCACCCTATAGAAAACCAAGTTTTACTTCTATTACCCCCTATTATGGTTGCTGTAATATTTCGGGTAGAAATGTTGTGCATTAACTGCAATATTGTCTTAAATGCATGCTTATAGGTAACATCTTCTTTAAGACGCTGAGACTGCTAGTTTTGTTCTCAAGTGGATTCTTTCAAGAAAAAAGTTATTATGTATTTCTGTTTCTATCTACAGGTTGGTGATAACTCTATAGATATTCCCGAGGCAAATGTAATCATTCAGATTTCATCACATGCTGGTTCAAGACGTCAAGAAGCCCAGCGATTGGGACGTATTCTTAGGGCAAAGGTTGGTTTTACAGTTTTAATTTGCTTCTGATTTTTTTGTATCTTTGCTTTACTAGTTGGCTGATACAAGTATAAAATTGAAATTCTTTATGGCTTCCAACAGGGTAAACTTGAAGATAGGATGGCAGGTGGTAAAGAGGAGTACAATGCATTTTTCTATTCCCTTGTTTCTACTGATACACAGGTAAACATTTGTTGTCTTTCCAAGGCCATAGCTATTGCTAGGCATTGTTGCATGAATGGTGGTTTCTTTAACGAAAATAATGTTTAACCTGGTGGATGCTTTTTGCAGGAAATGTACTACTCAACAAAAAGGCAGCAGTTTCTAATTGATCAAGGTTATAGCTTTAAGGTATATCATTTAATACTTTGTTGTAATACAAACTATGCATATTCTACTTGTGAATGGTTTCTTTGCTGTAATTCTGGTTGAATTGGCAAAATTTAAAAGCAAATACTTTAGCATAACACTTGTATGGTGGATTTTTCTGACAGGTGATAACAAGCTTGCCTCCTCCTGATGCTGGTGCCGACTTGAGTTATTACCATCGTGATGAGCAGTTGGCTCTTCTAGGAAAGGTACTTGTTTTCCCTCTTGTAACTTTTAAAGTTCAATAGATTCTCAAAACTTGCAGTGACTGACAAGTTCTACAAATCAGGTGTTGACTGCTGGTGACGATGCAGTTGGTTTGGAGCAGTTGGAAGAAGATGCAGATGATATAGCCCTTCATAAAGCTCGCCGCTCTATGGGATCCATGAGTGCCATGTCTGGTGCAAATGGAATGGTCTACATGGAATACAGGTATAAGCAATGTCTCTATTTCTTTTTCTTGCTTTATTTCTGTCTACCTGGCGCAAACCCTTAATTCTGTTGGTCTATCATAAACCTTTGAGCAATAAAATTTAATTTATTCACCTTGTTTATCCGTATAAATGAATCTTTTTCATTTTCAGCACCGGGAAACATAAGCTTGTTGGTCATGGCCAGAAGAGTAAGCCGAAGGACCCGTCCAAACGGCATCATCTGTTTAAGAAACGCTTCGGTTGAGATGAAAACCAGTGTTGTTTTGTTTCAAGTCCTGCTGTGTCCGAGATGAAATCAAGCTCGGATTTATATACCATCTAAGAAGTGAAGCAGAAGGGAGGGTGTTATATTCCTTGAGGGCATAAATAAAACAAGTTGCATGGAAGTATAGAATTTGTAATCTATAAGCTATCTGTTTTATCTTCAGTACGTGTTTTTATGAACATGGCTGGCTGGCCATAACCTATGTTATTTCTCGAAATTTCAACATTTTGGAATAATTTTGCACTTTGGTTCTTCAACTGAGGTTGTGCCGATTGAAACATCAGACAAAGAAGTCAGACCAGAAATAGATGATAATTAATTGGTGGATAAATGCCGAACTGCTAAATTGAAATAATTTATAAATTAAATGTCAGGTTGACTGTTTAAGCAAAGCAAAATAATATAAAAATGTGCACGTAGGAATGCGATTGTTTATAATAATAATAATAATAATAATAATTTATATTATTAAATATGATAGAGAAATAAATTGTAAGATTCTAGGAAATATATTTTATTTGCATAAAAAATTATTTATATAAATTATTTAATATTTTTATTTTAAAAATCTCTCCGTATATTACAACGTGATAGATGATATAATGAGTCAAGCCTATTATATAATTTTTTTGTTTAATATTAGTTTTTATGACTATTTTTTTAATTTGATTATAATTATTTTAAACTTTTTGATTCATATATTTTAAATTACTTAATTAAATATTTTAATATATATATTTTTTATAATAATAAATTTAAAATAATAATAAATTAAAATTCAAAAAATTTACTCAAAAAGCACGACTTGCTCCAAAACAACCCCTTATTCTACAGAGAGAAGAAAACGTAACCAAACGCTCAGCCACGTTCACTCTCTTTCTATTTTCCAACGCAACAAAAACAAATCCTTCGCACTTTTTTTTTTGGATTTTTTCTTCTTTGCAGAGAACAAAAGGAAAAGAAGAAGAATATCGGGCGGTTCTAGATTTCGAAATCCATTGATTTCTCGGACCGATCTGATTCGAATTTTTAAAAAAATATATTTTCATTAGGGGAAATTTTTGAAAATTGTAGATTTAGTTCCAGCTTCGAGATCTTGATCTAGTCTCCTGTTAGATCCCTCAGGTTCGTGCTTTAACCTACATTATGTTCGTACATTTTCTTTTTGTTGATTTATTTTGCTTTCTTTGGATCTGAATGAGTTTCGATTATTTTCAGTTCAGCTTTTAATTTTCATTTTTAGCTAAGGAATTACCAAGAATCGGTAATGTTGCATTACTTTTTAATTATGATCTGTTTTTCTCTCTTTATTTTGGAATTGTGGTTGTTTGGTTGCTGAGAAAATTGCGAAGAGTGTAACTCTGAGTTTCTTCTCTTTTATTTAATTTTGTTGTTTGTTCGAAAATAGAACACTGTTAGTGTCTACTTAGCTGAGTGATTTTATGAAGTGTAAAATAAGGAAAGAATCTCTGCTCTCTCTCTCTCTCTCTCTCTCTCTCTCATTTTCGCTCTTCTACTTTCCTTCAGTTTCCTTGTCCAAAAAATAGAAAGCTCGACACTCAAACTACAAATGACCTTTCTTTTTTCTAGTTTCCCTCTAAATGTGAGCTAAATTCGTTGAAAACTCTACTTTTATTTAAAAGAACGATGAAGTTCCAAACTACCATTACAAAATGCGTACTTTTACTTTCTGCATTTAGCTATGAATAGCTTGGCAATGCATATATATATATAGCTATGAATAGCTTGGCAATGCATATATATATATATTCAGATAAATATTGTTATTCCCCTTGCAGGATTGAGTCCTATGTTATCAGAAAGATAATTTCAAAGAAGTCAGCTCCAATATGCAGCCATTGATGCGGGATGAAGGAAAACGCTACAGTAATGGCTTGCATAGAACTCATGATGTAAATATTGAACAAATGGAAAGCTTTGAAGGCTTGATTCATGGTAAAATGATAACATACTTTACCACATTCAGTGTTTAATCATCTTCCACTATTAAACTTTGAGCCTTGATTTTGCTAGATGATTGGATGTCTTCTTTGGTGGACTGGTTAAATGCTATGCTTCCTGATTTAAGGTTGCCATTGGATTCGACAGAAGAGGAGCTGAGAGAGTGTCTGATTGATGGAACTATTTTTTGTACCATTTTGAACAAGCTACATCCTGGTTCTGTTGAAATGGTTTGATCACTCTTTTGTTATTACTTCACTGGATTAATTTTCTTCAATTTAATTCACTTTTTTCTTCACTATTTGAGCATGTTCCTTCTTCAACTTCAGGATGGTGGTTCCGAATATGGTCCTACAAATGTCAAGAAGTTTCTGACTGCTATGGATGAAATGGGGCTGCCCAGCTTTGAATTGTCCGACATTGAGCAGGTATCAGTTGATTTGAAGATGGTTTTTCTTTAAACAATATTCGATTTCACGGTGCCTAACATGATAGGTTGAGTGAAACTGAATTTTTTTCCTACTCGTTGATTTTCAAACAAAAAAACTATTTTGCCTAAAACTTGATATTATCTTGTGCATGATGAGGAGTAAGCTAAGATTTGCTCATTTTGGATATATGGGGTTTGGTATAAGTGAAATCAGCGCTATTGTATTTAGTTATATGTCTATCACCCTGAAAAATGTTCCTGTCTTGGCATGTAAACTTTTATTTCAATCCTTTTTATGTCAATTTTTAAATAGTTTTTGGTCAGAGTGGAGACATGTTTCCCCTCTCTTCTAGATGGATTGATCATTTAATCATGCAATGAAATATCTGGTTAAATGTGCAGATGAACTACCTTTTTTTAGAGAACGAATTACTAGAGTTGGCTGGGTTCAAAGTCCAAGTTAACATTTTAATTGCTATTGTTTATTTTATTTCTACCTTTGGTTAATAATATGAGATATGTGCAGAGCCACATGATGCCAGTTTTAGAGTGCCTTAAGACACTTAGATCATGTTTCAATTCTAATGACGAGGCCAATACCTTCCAAAATCCTTCTAGAAAGAGATGGAATCTTTCTGGTGAATTTGAGAGCATTCAATTGAAGCAAGGATGTTATGCTGATCTCTCTGATGCAAAAGTTTTGGAATTAATCAAATCTAGCAGTTTAGATGTAAGATCCTTCTATACATGTGTCTGTGACTATTATGTGCTCAAATTTTTTACAGCAGCTCTTAGTTTAATTTACTCTTATGCGCCTTATTTTGTGCAGAATATCTCTACTCAATCACTATTCAACGTACTTTACAGGATTATGGATGAAAGTGTTGAAAGAAAAACAGGAGATGTGCCTCATGTATGCCATCAATAGTACTTACATTTGCTGTATTTCCTTAGCATGCATGGATGTTTTTCTTTATACTGGTCTTATTGCACTTGGCTTGCTATATTTTTTCTGGTACCTTTTATTAATTTGTGGTTCCCTATTGTTGCCTTTTTGCTCAGCGTGTAGCATGCCTTTTGAGAAAGATTGTTGAAGAGATAGAATGGCGAGTTTCAACTAGGGCAAAAAACTTAGAAAAAGTAAATTGCTTTGGAACTTTTTTCCCCTCCAAGAGAATCTTTTCTCATGTGCTGTGCATGAACGATGAATATTTGTTTCCTGTAGCAAAACAAACTTTTTAGGGCTCGGGAGGAAAAGTATCAATCAAGAATGAGAGCACTTGAGACCCTAGCAAAGGGGGCCATGGAAGAAAATATGGTATTTGACTGATAGTTTAGGCATATGCATTAGTTATTTTTGCCCTTACTTGGTCCCAGTCTCAATAATTATGCATATGGTTTGCTTCTTGTAGGTTCTGCTAAACCATCTACAACATGTAAAGGTGCAATTCTTATCCTTTCCCCTCTTAATTCATTGATGATTTTTCAATTTTACTTTCTTGTTAATTCTGTGACTTTGGTTTTCAAAAGACTATCACTGACATATTGTTCTATGAATTTCATGTCTGTCAATAGTTTGCTTTGTTCATACTTTTGAAACACATATTCACTAATGCTTAAAGTGTAAGAAATAAGGATACAAAATGTATATTTTTTGCATGAATTTTCATTTATATCTTGTGTGAAATTCAACTAATGTACTGATAAAGAAAATATGATATTTGATTTTTTATTGCAAAGGAAAACCCATTTAATTTCAGAAGAAAATAATTTAAAGGATGGTTTAATTTTGTATTATTTAGTTTAAAATATTTAGATTAATTTGTAAATCTGGTATTGAGTACAACTTAACTAGTTTGGGGTTTCTGTGTTAGAATTTGGATAGTAGATAACTCAATTAGGCTGGCTATTTTGTTTTTCCCATTGAAAGTCTTTACTATGCCACTATGTGGTGCTATCCAAGCATTTGTATCTCTCTCCGTCTTCGTTTTTTTCTTTCTTTCTTTATCCAAAAGCCAATTTTGTCAGTAGAAAATCTAATATAATTGCTTTATATGTTTATTGATAATTGCAGTTTGAAAAGAGCAAGCTGGAGGAGAAGGGGAAAGCTGAGGAGCAGGGTGTGCTTATGCTTAAGAAGGAGAAGGTTCAGAAAGACCTTGAGATTTCCAGGCTAAGAGAGGAACTAGAGAGCAGCAAAAAGATGCATGAAGTACATTGTCTACAAATGGAATCCCAGGCTAAGGATAATAAAGTGTTCTTAGAAAAGAAGTTAAAAGAACTCGAGTGTCTTTTAAGTGACTCCAGGAAAAAGGTGGATGAGCTTCAGTCATTTTCAGAATCTAAACAAAAGAGATGGAAAAATAAGGAACGCATTTATCAGAGTTTCATTGATAAAAAATTTGGGATTTTAAAGGTTTGTTGTGTTTGCAATTTTCCTATAACAGGGTATTGATTCATATTCCTCTAACTTGAAGTTTTACACTATATAGGAATTGAGGGATGCGTCAAAATCTGTCAAACGTGAAGTCCTAAAGACTAGGAAGAGCTACTCAGAGGATCTTAATTTCTTAGGTAGTGTTGGTTATTCTTGCTGTTTGTTTTGCTTGTTTGGCTCGGTCTTCCATTTAAATTTCATTTCCTTCTATTTTGGGTTTTGAACCACTTCTCATTGTGTATACCTTTTTTCTTTGGGTAGGAACCAAGCTTAAAGGACTAGTAGATGCTGCCGAAAATTATCATTCTGTTCTTGCTGAAAATCGAATATTGTACAATGAGGTTCAGGATTTGAAAGGTACATTGTATATTTTAGTTTGCTTAGGTATCTTTGCCAACTAAGTGGCTGAAACTGTCTTTCTGTGCAGGAAATATCAGAGTCTATTGTAGGATAAGGCCATTCCGTCCAGGGCAAAGCAAGAAACAAACTGCAATGGAGTATATTGGTGAGAATGGTGAATTGGTTGTTTCAAATCCCTCAAAGAAAGGGAAGGACACTCATAGGCTCTTCAAGTTTAACAAGGTTTTCAGTCCAGCAGCTACCCAAGGTTTTAAATTTGCATAACTTCATTCATTGTTGATTTTCTTCACTGTTTCTTATATATTACATGTTTCAATGTGATGTCTGCAGAGGAGGTATTTTTGGACACCCAACCATTGATTCGATCTGTTCTTGATGGATACAACGTTTGCATATTTGCTTACGGTCAGACTGGCTCAGGAAAAACTTATACAATGGCGAGTTTTTTTACTAATTTCTTTCCATTTGAATTATGTAGTTTATTTTAAACTTATAGGCTATATCTTATGCATTTCTATCATCTCTTTCCAGAGTGGACCTAATCTGTCTTCTAAAGAAGATTGGGGAGTCAATTACAGAGCAGTAAATGATCTTTTTCAAATCTCTCAAAGCAGGAGAAGCTCCATTGTATATGATGTTGGCGTTCAAATGGTTGAGATCTATAATGAGCAAGTTCGTGATCTGCTTGTCGTCGACAGTTCCCAGAGAAGATATCCTTTATTTTAATCTATTGAATTTTGTTTCCTGTGCTTCCAATTCTAGTCAGAAATTTGGGTCTATAGCTTTTGTTTTATTCTTATTATTTCTGACTAGGTTCTTTATGTTACCCTATTAATTTATGAATTTTTAATCCTCCTTTTATAATTGATATATTTTACTTCCTTTGATTTCCTTCCTATTGTTAAATATGTTATATGTTTCCTTTGACTTGCACACACTTGGGATTTGGAGCACCACCCAACCAAATGGGTTAGCTGTCCCTGAAGCAAGCATGCATTCTGTAAATTCAACCACTGATGTTCTGGAATTGATGAATATTGGTTTGATGAATAGGGCTGTTGGTGCTACAGCCCTAAATAAGAGGAGTAGCAGATCCCACAGGTTATACTTTCACTTTCACTTTCGACTTTGCATGTTGCTTGTTATTTGGAAAGTTGGAGTTTTGTGTCAAATGCATCTAATGGATTTCAGCGAATTATTGTATGCAGCATTCTCACTGTTCATGCTTGTGGCACGGAGTTAAAAACTAAAGCTGTTCTGCGCGGTAGTTTTACATCTGGTGGATCTTGCTGGCAGTGAACGAGTAGATCGTTCTGAAGCAACTGGAGATAGGCTTAAGGAGGCTCAGTATATAAACAAATCTCTGTCAGCTCTTGGGGATGTAATCTTTGCTCTGGCACAGAAGAATGCTCACGTCCCTTATAGAAACAGCAAATTAACGCAAGTTCTACAGAGTTCTTTGGGTACATTTTAGTGTGTAGATTTTAATTTGCTATTGTGATTTTAATCACGTCCAATAATAATCTACATACCTTGAATGTCCCTTTTTCTCCTCTCTTACTAATTAATTATCTTTTTTTTAATATAAAAATTGCAGGTGGCCAGGCAAAAACCCTCATGTTTGTGCAGCTTAATCCTGATGTTGATTCTTATGCTGAAACAGTAAGTACTTTGAAGTTTGCTGAAAGAGTTTCCGGTGTTGAGTTAGGTGCTGCGCGGACCAACAGAGAAGGGAGAGATATCAGAGAACTTATGGAACAAGTATCCTTCTTTTCACTTCCTCTACTCATTTTCCCCTTTCACCGAAAGTTAATTTAGCATAACTGTTGAAACCAAGTAGTGGTTTTCGACATTAGTTAACTTATTTCTGTGGCAATGGGGAAGTCACAGAGTTTAATTCCTAAGTTGGACTATGAAAATCTCACTTCCATCAATGAGCCTCTCAACTGGCATCCATGCAACCGTGTAATCTAGTTCATTTCTGATCTATTCGATCTTACAGGTTTCATTCCTCAAAGAAACCATCACAAAGAAAGATCAGGAGATTGAGCGTTTGCAGTTACTCGAGGGTAATGGAAATGGTACTAAGCGTGGTATGAGCTCACTGAGATATGGATCTTGCTCTCCTAGGGGACACTCTAGTGAGACTCCTCGTCAAAGCCTGAGCCTCTCAAGACAGCCGAGCTTGGGAAGTTTTGACAAAGCAGTTTTTGATGTTGGCATTTTCTCAGCTAATGGTGATAAGAATTCTGAATCTGCCTCTCATTGGGCAATGGATGACTCCAGGCATCACAATGAATCAACTGCAAAGACAAACCTTGTAGGAAGAGATTTGGGTCAGAATACTAGAGACAATATTGAACTCTTAGGCTTTGGAAATGTAGATTCAGAAGAGAGATTAAGTGATATATCCGATGGTGATCTACCAATGGGGGCTACAGATACTGATGGCTCAATATGTAGTGCTGTAGAGTCCACTCTTGTCCCCGAAGTTTCAAAACCTTCAATTAAACCAGAGAAGTTTGAGAAAGCAAGCAAATCTGAAAAACCTGACAATGTTGGGAAGTGAGTATCCTTCAACTCTGCTTTTATTTTCCTCATGATCTTGCTAATAGTAGTTGTAATAAATTCAAAATCACCAAAATAACATTTTTATCCGACTTTCCCGGTTGGTTCATCTGTTTCTTGAAAATAGGCCCATCATCCCATCACTCCCGGCTAAGCTTCAGAAGCTCTCTCACAAAGTGGTCGAAACAAAACCTGCAGCTCGATTCTCACCGTCCAGGAGCACCTCAAAGATTCCATCAAGTATGTAACTTTTCCGTAGTATTTCTATAACCAAACTGTTTTATCAGTCATCAAGCACAAGTCCTTACAATTCCGTTCTTCTTTGGAATGCATATCATCAGGTTCTAGGAAAATAACCACTGCTACCACAAGCAATTATTCGATCAAACCCCCAAAACGACGTCAGTGATCTGAAATTATATTAGGTATTAGATGAAATTTGAATCGGTGTAGTTCTTAATTTATATTGAAAACTTGCTTTCCTGTAGGCTGTAGGTTGTATCTTGCTTCCATTTACCTTATTTGTAACATACATGCATGCTCTAGGGTGCTATCAGCCCTTCACCTGGGTTCTGGTCATGCTGCTCATCTCTCTCTATACTAAAAATATGTGATTCTTTTATACAATCTTTCAAATTCTGGTCTTAGATTGAAAGAGAGGGCATGAGCTACGGAGTGGCAGAGAACCGAGGGGAAGAGAATTGGCTGCTTATTATTTTTACTTTGGAAAAAAAAGTGGACTATGAAGTTAATTAATTAGATATTTTGTTGTTGATTGAGTTTAGTTTGTTTAGTATTATTATTCTTATAATACATAAGAGAACATGAAATTAAATATATCTTAATATAAACATTTTATCAAAAGATATTGGTGTTTGAAGAAAAAAAAGGTATTTTTTTATAAAAAAAAAATATGTAACCTTTTATATTCCTGCTTGTCACCTGGGTTTGATCCCTGGTAATGATGAATATTTTTTTTGTCTTTCTAATATCTTCACTGTAACTGTTTCTTTAACAGTTTTTAATATTTAACTCAATATTTCTGTTACAACTGCAAAGCATCTCAGTTCCCTAAAAGGAAAGTAAATTTGCAAAGTTAGACTTATTCTGAAAGTGTGTTTTGGATTAAAAACCATGAAATTTGTTAAGATTGTTATTAGGGGTGCATTTGGTTTCGGTTTAATTCGGTAAATTATTTTAGTAACTACTAATTTTTAGTTTGGTTTATTGCGGTTTTCGGTTTTTCTATATTAACGTTAATTTATAAAAAAAAATGTATTTTATCTTGACAAAATAGCTTTATTTTATGACTTTTAAAAATTAAATGGTAAATATTTTAAGATATTTTTTATAAATATTTATTTAAACATATTTTTTAAGTAAAACATAAAAAATAAAAATATATTTATAGTATTTTAAGTATAAAATATATATTTTTATCTTATAAAAATAATTAAAAATTAATTAAAAAATCAAATTCGGTTTGATTAGGTTAACCGTTGTTAATCACAGTTCGTAATTTTATGATCACAATAACTCGGTTCGGTTTTCGATTAACCATCCCCAGGTTTTCGGTTTTGCGGTTAACCATTGGAGTTTTAAAAAAGTATGGGAAAAAAAAAATCATATGCAACATCAACTCCACTGGATATTTGCAACATGATCATGATACCATAAGCACATCATGATAAAGTTCAGTCTGCATAGTTTGCAGACTGAGTGGATTTTCACTAGTGAATTCAATGCAACAATTTTCTGTCAGACATGACATACAACAATCTTAAAACAAACAGACAAGCAAACATTTATTACAGAATTATTGATCTGGCAAACAGACAAAAGATGAAAGGGAGAGATAAGTTCATAGAATATGAGAATATTTAGGTTACTTTGTTATTATTATTATTAAAGATAAACTTTTTTATGAACAATGTTTTACCCTTTTTAATCCAGTTTGGTTCCAAGTTCCAACCCAAACATAGTAGAAAAAAGACTAGAAGGAACATTTTCCTGGTAAAATTTTCTGATTTACTGCCCTTCATAGGAATTCTATCTCCAAAATTACAATATGAACAGTGTGGTGTTTTCCTATTCTAATTCTCTAGTTTATAGAACTCAAGAATGAACCAATGGTGCAGTGAAGAAATTCTTGTGCTTGAGCAACACTCTTCGTGGCAGGAACTCGGATAATTAATCCGTAAATCCACTTTCGACAGTATTCACGACATGCATTTCTGGTTTACCGAGTATGATGTGAATCTGTGCCGTTGGATATGGATATCACCTATACAGTAACCTGTCTTCAATTCACGAGCATGTTATCGATGGCTAAACACGAGCAATTGGAGAGAAGGGGGGGTTAATCACATAGGATGGAGGGGTTGCTAAAGCTCTCTTGCTGACTTTCTTCTTCTTCTTCTTCTCCTCTGTGACAGCTTCAATTAAGAATTTCACTTCGTCGTCAAGAAGTGATTGCAATGAACTGCATTCAGGCAAATGTTCAGTTTTTGCCTCCATAGCAGCCGCGGGAGTTTCCGTACCATGCAATATGGCAACACAGATAGAAAATGCTTGTAAAACAGACAACTTTGCATGGAAATCAACCGCATACCCTCCTCCTACGGTGGCTGTCATGTTCAGTGCCGGTGTATTCTCTTTGGCACCCTACATAATAGTTAAAATTTAGTAATAGGAGATGCTAATTAAACATAGATCATGAAAAATAATCAGAAATAGTATCAAGAAGCAAATGCTTTCCAACAATCTTATCTATATGATTATCCGAGCTCATATCGAACCACTGCGATAGAAAATGATTCAGCATTTAGTGAATACCAGGAAAAAGAAAAGGGGTTCTAAACTTGATTCCATCGGATTCCAAGAACCCTGTTAAGAGGCTCTTTGGCATAAACGTTTACATGCATATTTGATGGCTCAACATCCTAACCCTTTTTCTTTTGAAATATATGCTTCGGCAATAAACCTGAAACATTACCTGAAGAAAAAGTTCAAAAGGCTGCTCACTGTCCACCAGTGGTTGATCTTCGGAACAATTGATACCGGGGTTGCCAAAAACTACAAGGGGACAAGCCATGTCCCAGCCACCACAATCGCAGCCTCCACCCTTCCTCCACCTATCAAGTAGCGACGAAGGACCTGAGGTCTCGGTACTAGGTAAGCCATGGTTTCCAGTAGGAATAACCACTTTCACCTTTTCTTGGCTCCTGCTATCTTGTAAGTTGGTTTTGCATTCTTCAATCATAGAGACATTGAGTAGGTTTAAATGCATCTTATCACCTATTTTGTCCCCTCTTCGGTATTTCAAGCTCTCTCTCTTCTTATATGGTATTTGAATGACTACAGCAGCAATTTCAAGATTTGGATACAGATTGGCAGGTAGCAATGGAGTTGAACCATTCAGGGATTCAACCTCATCGCTATCGGAAACTAGATTTAAGTGATCTTTAAGCCTCACTGCATTAGAGCCATTGTTGGATTCGTAATGTCCAACGTCTGAGCCTGGACTTGAAGAAACCGGGGTTTTACGAACATCAGGGGATCCTTGGACGGAAACAAACTGTCTCGCATGTGCGATATCATACATAACAAACTCCGTAACCATGGAGTTTTCGATCACCCCTCCGTCTTTAATTTCCGAGCTGAAACAGCAGGAGACTTGCATTTGAGCAACAACCGAAGAATCTTTGCTACTATCACTCAATCCCCATATACTGGCATTGCTCTTCTTTCTATTGCTGATGGAGTGAAAGGTATATACCCAATTGAAAGCATCATCTTGCTTCCACTGTTTAGCCAGAAGAAAAATATCTTCCGGTTGACTCATCGAGAACTCGAAAAATGGCACTCCTTGTTTCACTCCCAACTTGAGACGACCATGTAGGTGAACTGGTGAGCTCGCCACTTTGGAGTGGCTGGTATCTTTCTTGATAAATGAGGTGTCCGGTTCGGAATTTTGAGGTGAATGTGACAAGTCATGTAACAAAGATTTCCGAAACATCTCATCTCTTCTCGTATTTTTCATCTCAATAGTTTTGACACAGTCAGCTTCTGCTGCATAACCCAAAGGACTTCGCAGAGACTTTGATTTCATGAATGGATCAAACATCTTTCTAATAGGACTAAATCTAGCTTTTGAGCTGGTTCGGGAAAATCGGTCACTTTCTAATGAAGAGGGTGAAAAACAAGCTTCAGTCTTTGCAGATAGTGACTTATGAAGGTTCCGAGCCGTGTCTTTTTCAACAATGTCGTTACCATCATCTGAAGGACAGACAACCGGTTGACATCCCAAACTTATGTTCCTCTTGTTATCATTCCCTACAGTTTCCCCCAACTGTTTTTCTCTCTTTTCGGAATCTTTATCACTTGAACTTAGACAGATTTCAATGAAGCCATCCGATGAGTACGACCCGAAACAAGGCTTGCTAATGGAAGCTGATTTCGAGTTCGAGCCAGAAGACATCACCGAGTTCCTCTCTTCTAGGCGGCTTTCATCTTCCGAGTTACAAAGCGAATCAACAATCCTAAACGAACACGAAGTGTCACTACTACTAGATAATTCAATTTTCCTCCTCCCCTCAACTGTGCCAGTTTTTTTCATTCTCCTTACCTCTTTAGAGCTTTGATATACGGAACCTCGCCTCAACTCAGCATTACCTTCCACCCCATCAGATCTACACGGAATGCCTTTACAAGAAGCACTGCGATATCGACGAAAGCTGATTTCAGTAAACCCCTCCTTTACCCTCAGTACATCATCTTTACGGTTCAGTTTTCCTTTCGGATATCTCTTTTCGATGTTCAAACATTGTCGAGGAGGTGGAAGAACGGTGTTAGGACTCAGATCTAGTGCACAGCTCTTCTCTATGTCCGAATCCATCTCTAGTCCCATTGACACATTGACAGTCCTGCAAGAAATGCCAGTCATATAAACACAGATTCAAACACATGCATACTAGCAGAAATCAACATCTTCAACAATCAACAGATTAATAGATGCTCGATTAAACACAGATTAATGTTGTCCTATTACAACAGGGAATAAATTCAGACAAAACTCACTAATGAGGGATTAAATCAGACATTAATAATCAAGCAAATACATTCTCAGCAACAAAGTAAAATCTCAGCTAATAATTCAAATACAAGGAAAAAAGAATAGGTAAAGCTTAGAACTTTAAGGTTAAAAAAAACTGGGTTTGATCTCAAAAAGTAAAACTAGAACACTTGAAGAAACAAGACAACAAGGAATCTCTTGATCTCCATAAACAGACAGGAGAAATGATGAAAGCGACAGGGATGAAGACTATATAGAATTATTAAAAAAAAAAAAACATAAACTTTATTTCCCTTGCATTTCAAGCCAACAAAAAGTGTCCAAACCCAAATTGTTAGAGGAAATGGGCATAGAGGTATACCACCCATTGTAGATCTTAGAGAAGTGACTTGAAAGAAACCCCAACACAAGCAGTACAAGCAGATGCAATGAATACCCTTTAAACTCTTTAGCAGAAAGCAAAGAAGAAAACACCAAAACTCCTTTGAAGAAGAACCAGACCAGACATGACCCTCAGAGTCAAAGAGTACTTAGAATTGAAAAAGAACCCAACAGAACAGAAGTACAATGTACAAGCAAAAAACAGGAAATGGACCAGTAACTAGAAAACAAAAGCATGATAGACACAAAAATAGGAGTTGTTCGATGGAGAAAACAGAAAGAAAGAAAGCATGCCTTGCCCTGGACACTGTGTTAATAGATTGAGTTTAAGAAAGGGGTAAGAGTTGAGTGTTTTTGAGTATTTTTCTTTTTGATTTTTCCTCACATGAACACTCACGAGGGACAATGAGCTGTTCAGCTTCTGTTTATGTCTTGTAATAAAGCAATCCTGTTTCAATTCATCATATGCTTGCTGCCTGCATATATTACGTTTTTGCTACATACCTTTTTGGGTAAACGACTCCGGTAGTAACCCAACTAATTAGAAATATCTATTTTGACCATCAAACTATTAAACTCGTCAATCAAGCTATAAAATTTATTAAATTGACTTATTTCCGTCACTTTCTTTAAATTTCTAACGGATATATGACGTAAGGATGATGTAGAAGTTAACAAAAAAATTATAAAGTTATACATTTAATCCCTAAATTCGATCCCAATTTTTATTAATTTAAGAGACTAAATGTGTAATTTTATAAATTTTCACTAACTGTCATATAATTCTTTTGTCATTCCTTCATTTGAATTTTAACGGAAATAATTAAAATAGATCGATTTAATAAATCTAATGATTTGATTGAAGAGTTCAATAATTCGATGATCAAAATATATATCTTTAATTAATTGAGTGGCCATTAGAGTAGTTTACCCTACCTTTTTCAGCTAAAGGATTTCACTGGGGCACCCATTTGAAATGACACAAATATCACTAAACAATGTTACTCCAATCTCACTGTAGTGGATAGTTTTGGTATTTCACTTTGTTATTAATGAAATTTTCTTTAATTAATAAAAAAAATAGGTGGTGTGTTTGGCTACAGTCGGTCGTATTATCTTATTGCTTTGGGAAGTGTACAGTTATCAAAAGCTTGATTCCCATAATTAATTTAACTATTTCCAAACATCTATTATAATCATTTAATTTAGGACATTAATATTTAATAATGTTGTAAATTGTGAATCTGTCTCACTGAGATTACAATAAAACCCCTAATCATAAATGCTGTGAAGTGTGGTCCAATGTGTTGACAAAAATGCCCCACTCAAGGGTTTAGAAATAATAATAATGTTCCAACCACTTGATTAATTGAAAAAATAGTAAAAAAAAAAAAAATTATATATTTTTTTCAGGTAAATGTTTATAATTTTTTTAATGAAATAGACGTTTAAAGTTTTTATAATTATTATTTAGATGTTTAATAATTTTATTAAAACATAAAAACATAAAATGTGATATATTTTATTTTATTTAAAAAACAAAATTTTTAAATAACTTAAAATCATTAATTTTTAAAAAATAATCCTCAAATCTATGTCCTAAATTTTGATTCTAATCATTATCGTTGACGATGTGTCCATCACTTTTTTCGTCAAATCTCACGGTCATTTCTTTCATTCTTTCGTTATCAATAGTCGATGATCGATGTTAAAACAAAAATAATAATAAGAGGATAAAAAGAAAATAAGAGAGACAACAATGATCGATCAGATGAAGAACGACGTGTAAATCTTACGACGAGAGAATGAAGCTTCATTCGATCACCGATAAGATGGTAAAAGGTGACAACAATGACAAGATTTGAGGATTTAGAGATTTGAGGATTATTTTTTAAATTTTAAAAAATAAAGATTTTTAAAGATTAAATTATTATTTTTTAAATATATTATATTTTAATTAATTAAAAATTAAATAATCGTCGATGACTATATACTTAAAATGATAACTATAAAAATATTAAAAATATTAAATAATTATTTGAACCATAAAATATATTAAACATTTATCTAAAAAATGTGTAGTATAGACAATTTTTTTTCTTATTAGGAGGCCAAAAAAACATTTATGTTAACCCTTACAATTATTTTCAGACACTAATTTTCTAAATATAAAATAATATTGTCTTTTATTGAATACTCAAATATCATGTCAAATCTATGTTCTTACTATGTATATGAGGCAGCTAGTGTTTAGACAAAAGTTACTTTGGGTAAACTACATCAGAGGTCACTCTATTATTAATAAGTTTATAATCGAATCATTGTATTTTAAAAAGTTATAATTGAGTCAACTTATTAATTGATTGTAATAACCACTATTTTATCGATAAATTTCAAATGGAAGTTAAAAGATATTGTCGAACAATAGATAGATTGTCATCCATGAAAGTAAGAATATGTCTAAGAGCAGGGACAAAGCCAGGATTTAGAGTTGAAAGGGGCAAGTAAGGAGGACAAAACTAGAAAAAAAATTCTTCGGTGAGAGTTAAAAAAAAAATTCGGATGATTTCATCACTTTTGAGAGCGATTCTTCGAAATCTAATAAGAACGAATCCATTTTAACATTTTGAAATATAGTGACTCATTTGTAACTAATGAATAATAGAGTGACATATTGTAGAATTTTTACCCACAAAAATATGCACAAGATTTGCATTTTGTATGGATAAAATATAACATTCAGCGGTTGGGATTTAACAACATAATGATATAATAGTTATAATCGAATAATTGAGTGATTCAATTATAATTTTTTAAAATATAATATCCTATTTGTAAACTTAGTAATAATAAAATTTAATATAGCGTAACCTAACCTTATTTTTCATATAAGAAATATATTTAGTACATTATCTTTTAAAATTATAATAAATTATTTTTTATTGTTCTTTTTAGTTTCAGAGTCTACTTTTACTAATTCAGACCGATCCGCGTCGCACACCTAATTTTGGTGGGTGAGTCTTCCAACAGGACTTTTTTACGTACACAACGTCTCGAACTTAAAATTTAATTAAGCAGTACCAAGCTGCTTATGTATACAATTTTAATTAATAAGATGAATAAATTTTTGAACTACTTTTTGTTGAGAACAACTTTAAGTGACTTCACAATCTAGTTATGGACAAAGACTATTGAAGAGGTTGTGTCCTAAAATGAAATCAATAGGTTAGGGTTAGACAAGTCTAATAAATGGACATGGAAAATCAAACAATAAGTTTCTGTAGGAGAAGTAGTTGTTATAACAGAGAGTGAAAATTAGTAAGGTTTAAAATTTGATTGGATTAATTGATCGAATTAAAAATCAAGGTGTATAGGATTCGATCGAGAATAAAATTTAAAAAAAAAAACGCTCTAAACAATAAAAAAAAAGGAAATTAAGACAAAATTATGGGGTTTTAAACCGGTAGAACATTTTTTTAATTTCATTATTTTATTGGAAATGTTTTTGGTGGTGAAGGATAAAATGGTAAAATCACACCTTTGTATATGCATGTGATTGGTTTGGTCGGGAGGAAGCAGAGATGTTGGTCAATCACATTTCACATCTAACCCACGGGAATCTTCAATTTCTTTACTAAACATTTCTTTTTATGTTTCTTTTTTCTACTTTTCTTACAACTACTCAATTTTAAATTAGATTTTTTTTAATTTTTTAAAGAAAAATTATATATTGGGTGTCGAATATCGTTAAACATTATTAATATTGAATATTGTTGAATATTACTAAATTAATTAATAAAGATTAAAAATTTTAAAAATTCAAAATATAATTAATAAAAGAATAATATATTTAACATATAAGTATTAAGTTCTTGAGATTTTTAATTTTTATTAATTAATTTAATAGTATTTAACAATATTCAGTATCAGTGATGTTCGATACATGTGGTAGATTCATCACTGACAAGTGGCAATGAAACAAGATATCTTTAATATTGTTTAATAAAAAAATACTTACATAATAAAATTGATATGTAAATTTGTCGACTTTATTACTTGCATAATAAATTTGCCGATTTTACTCAAAATTGTTCATATTCATTCGTTTAATCAGTTAAAATTAAATAAACGGACATGTACATACCTTCATTAGTGTTCATCTTATTCATTTATAGGCCTATGCAAGAGGACCATATATTGGGTCTAGGAAGTTATAATCGAACTAAATATTTTAATTTTTAGTCGAGTTTTACTTACTCATATATATGACAACTCTAATTTCTTTTGGAAACTATTAATAAATATATCACGAGTCATCTAGTCTCAGTAATTACAGAAGCGGTTGTTGTTTTTAGAGGTCACGAGTTCGAACATCAGTAATCACTTTAATCCTATCCTGCTGATATTATTCCCCTAATTCAACATGAAATTGTATAATAATATATTTAATTTTTTAAATTTATATTATTAAAAAATTTAATTATAATTTTTAAAAAATAAATTTAACATTTATTATCTGCGTATTATTTTAATTTGATCTTATTTTCAATTAAAAACAATTTAATAATTCAAAATTTTTATGAGAATGTGTTATGTGGTTTTCGATTTGAGAGTAGAATAAAATCATATCATATTAAAATATGCATACGTAAATATATAATTTTAATCGACAATCTTTAGAGCGAGACATATCATAGTTATTATGAGTATTTTTTTATGTTGCGGGTTCAATGCCTATTATGAGCAAATTACCCTAAATATGAATGGTTAAAAAAGGCTTAACCGTTAAATATGTGCTCAAACTATATTTTTTTCATCTCCTAAAAATTTTAAAACTATATTAAAAATAAATAAAAATACTTGATTTTCAAAAAATCTTTAAGTTTTCATGATTTCACAAAACAACCCCTAAATTTTAAAATCCCTAACTCCCAAAACCTAAGTCTTGACTTGGGTCAATTCTACCGTTGATTATCACGTCACCGTCCACTACATCGATCTTCAGACCATCATGATCATTTCTCTCATTATCTCATCGTCGAAAATCATCGATGTTGTATGAAATGCATAAATTACTAAATGATTCTTTTGAATGATATACGATGAATGATGACATGACGAACGACGAATGACATGTGTGTTGTTCGGCGAGACAAGGGTATTTCACTCCATCACTAACAATACGGTTAATGTCAATGAGAATGATTGGATTTGTAGATTTGTGAAGTTTGGAAACTATTTTAAAACTATTTAAAATTTTAAGATATATTTATTTTTATTTTGTTTTATTAATTTTACTTATTTTTAATATAATTTAAAAAATTTCAAGAGATGACAATGTCTTTTAACAATAAAAAATAACGAAGAACTTTAAATGTGTCATAAAGTGAAACGTTAAACACCTATTTAACTTAAAAAAAAATTGAACACCTAACTAAAAAAAACTAGTTTAGACACCTATTTATCTATTAAGCCTTAAAAAATTAAAAACTAAACTTACCGCAAACCCGCAATAGAATCTTTGTCATGAGAAATTATTAAATGAACTATATTTATCATATTATCCATGATTCATTCAATAAAATTTGTCTATATCAAAATATCTTTTAAATAATTATCGATTTTTTTATGACATATATAAAAAAAATAAAATTCACCTTAAAATAAAATAAAAATTTTTATTTAATAAAATTATAAATAACGTGAAAAATAAAATTTATCTAATATTTTTTCTTCGGTCATAGAGTTTCATGAAAAAAAATGTCCAAAAATTAAAATTTCACCAAAATGATTGTATAAAGCGGTTCTACGGTGCCACCGGTTATTCTATCCAATGCGAAAATTCGGAGAAATTTATGCAATATTGTACTGGATTTTTTTTTTCCAAACTATTGCGCAACTAAAATTATTTTATAATATATTATATTTTTTACATTGTTTTAAAAAGCGAATAAAAATCCGAATATAGATTGTATTTTATTATTTTAAATAAGAAAAAAAACTGGCTTTCTTTTAAGTCAATAATGAACAGTGCTTGCAAGAAGCTGATACATGGAGACACGTGGCATGGTGGCAGGGCTGTATGGTGGCAGAGTTGTATGAACACTCTATACTTTTTTTTATCCAATTTTAATATTTAAATAAATAAATAAATAAAATTACTGTTTATATTTGGGTTCCTTTTTATCCGGATTTTGAAATAATGTAGAAATTACTATAGAATTGAAATTTTTTAAATGTATAATAATTAAAAGAAATGTGCAATAATGTATTTAGGGGAGTAAATGAGTAGAATCAGGTTTTAAGTAGTGTTAAATTTGGTTCGATTTGTTAAAATTTTAAATTTAAGTAATTTTTAACGAGTTTGAGAAATTTGAACTCGACTTGTCCCGTTAAGAATTTGAGTTGAGTTTGAGTTTGATTCGAGCCCAATCGAATCAAATATTGATCGATCTTTGATAATATTAAACTCGAGTAGCCCATCACTCGTCATGTCTCATTTCAAGTCATGTCAAGAAAAAGAACTTTGATACATAAGTTACGTAATCTGAAACTTGTTTATTTTAAGTTATATGGTGTTATTTTAGAGTTTAGAGATTTAAGTTGTTATGCTTAGAATTTAAGATTTAGATCTTAAGGTTTAAACTTATGTTTACGGTTTTTATTATAGAGTTTTTAAGTTTATAAATTTAGATTTTAAATTATAAAAAATATATATTATGTTTCGAGTAACTTATGAATTTTTGAGTCAAATATTAAATAACTCAACTTGATTCATTAAAAATTCAAACTGAAATTAAGCTCAAACTCAAATTAAATTCAACTAAATTTATATTTAATTATACTTTAATTGAATCAAGCTTAAATATCTCATGTTAGGTCTTGATTGCCTCCTTAATTGTTTCAATTTCTTCAGAAAATCTGGAAGGTTTAAGATAGAGTTGAAATGTTAAAAAGAGTTAATTATCGCTGAAGTCAAGTTTGTTTGTTCCCAATATAAATTTAGTCATAGATTTTAAAAATTAACTAATACAATCACATATATTTTTGGGCTGTAAATTTATGGTTACTCCGAAATTGAAAGCCGTTAAATTTTAACAAAAAGATGATTTAGTACAATAAAAAAATTAAATTACCTATATAATCATTAAATAATTATTTTATTTTTATATTATCTTTAATTTGGCTCTCAAAATTTTAATACTCTATATTTTCGTCATTATTTTTAAAAATTTTATATTCTAAAAAATTTTTATGGTGAATCTAATCAAATCATTTGACAGACTAGCCACTCCGAAGGGATGCAAAGCATGACTAACAAGTAAAAATAATGAATTTTAAAATCTGATTAAATTTATAATCGACAAATAAACGTAATCTTCGCAATAATTAACTTTAAAAAAAATAAATGAAATGAAAGTTTTATAACCGCCGGCCAAAGATTTTTTTATATACTCCGTAATTATAAACCACACGCTAAAGAAAGAAATAAAAGGGAGAAAAAAGAAACCAATTTCTTCAAGACACAAATAAAATGGTAGATTAACAGATTCTTAATTAAAGAATCTGGTTTTCTCTCATTGTGGGCGTTGATTTCTATCGTTACCAGGTTCTTCTTAATCATTCATTTTATCCTTTGATTTGTTGTAGTTAGAACAAAATTGTTTATTCCCCATTTATGTAATCTGTTTCTTTTTAGCATTTTATTGAACTTTTAATTTCTGGGTTTTTATATCTATTGCTTTCCGTGATTGTTTTTCTGTTCAATTTGAGAATTTGGATTGTTCGGGGTTATGGGTTATGTTTAGTTTGACTTGAAGGTTAGGTTAGAGGTAGATGCTTGATGACAAAGTTGGAATTTCATTGATTATTCCTTACCCTTTTATGGTCAAAGAGAATCATTTGAGAACTTAATTTCTGCAGATTTTTTCTCAAAAGCTTGTTCGTTTGACTTCAATCTTTAGGTGTTTTCGGACGTATATGTGTGAATTGCTGTGCAAAATCGAGGGAAGTTGAATTTCTTTTAGGTTCTTTATAAGGAATCACTTGTTGAGTACTTTTCGTTGGTGTTTTGGTTGATTTGTGGTGGTCATTTCTGCAAAGAACTTAGAAGGATCAGGTTTTATAAGGGAATTACTGTTTTGGTGGAATATGGCAGTGCTGGAGTCAATTGCTAGAACATCTCTTCTTGGCCATGGTCCTTGGCATGGTAGAATTTCTATTGGGGACATTTCCTGCAAACAGAAATCGAGCAATTATCAATTCCGACTTACGGAATTTACTGGTAGAAGAATTGTTCTGTCACCTTTTCAAAGGTTGAAAGCTGATAGGGTTGTTAATTCGGAGGTAGAGGTTTGTGGGATAGAGATGACTAAGGAGGTATACGCCTATAGAGAGGAAGAAAGGTCTCCTAGGAAATGGAAGGATGAAATGGACACTGCTGGTATAAGTAAAAAACCTGAGTTGTGGCCACCCGAAAATAGAGCTGATAAACCCTCCTTACATAATCCCCGGCTTCGTCAAGAAAGGATGAGTTGTGGTTGGTTAGCTGCTATATTTGATTGGGAAGGAGTTATAATTAAAGATAACCCTGAGCTTGAGAAGGAAGCCTGGTTGACTCTCGCTGAAGAAGAAGGCAGATCCCCTATCCCAGCCTTTATGCTGAGAAGAATAGAAGGGACAAAGAACGAGCAAGCAATTTCTGAAATTCTTTGTTGGTCTAGGGATCCCGCATCAGTGAAAAGAATGGCTGCAAGGAAGGAAGAAATTTACCAATCATTACATGGTGGGGTATATAGATTTTGCGATGGTTCTAGTGAGTTTGTGGATGTCCTGATGCATTACAATATTCCAATGGCTTTGGTCTCTACTCGACCAAGAAAAACACTTGAGGCTGCAATCAGAACGATTGGTATTGAAGGGTGCTTCAGCGCCATTGTGTCGGCGGAGGATGTTTGTCGGGGTAAACCTGATCCAGAGATGTTTATATATGCTTCACAGCTTCTAGAGTTTATAGCTGAGAGGTGCATTGTATTTGGGAACACTAATCAGACCATTGAAGCAGCCCATGACGCATTGATGAAGTGTGTGGCTGTTGCCAATAAGCATCGTGTCTATGAGCTTAGTGCTGCAGACTTGGTGGTAAGACGTCTTGACGAGCTTTCCATTGTCGATCTAAAGAACCTTGCCGATATAGAGTCACCTGAATTCGGATCCGGAGAGCCAAAACCGGAGATGGAGATGGAGGAGGAAGATAATGAACCACCCACCTCAACAGCAACTGATGATAGCATTTTCTGGTAACCCCTTTAAAAATTCTAAACTTTTCCAATGTCCTTATGATTCTTCATGATAACTGTTCCATTGATTGTATAGTAAAAACAGAAAGAAAAATAGAAAAAAAAGGGTGTTGGTCTGCATTTGGACAACCCCAAGATTACCATATCTGTATAGTTGTACCATGAAACTTCTAATGGTGATTTGATCTGATGCCTTCCTAGTGAATGCAATGCTCAATTATATTGCATCTGAGTTGGTAAGTTGACTTGTGATCTCAAATTAAATCCTGTTTATCTTATAGTATATTTGATCAACTTGGTTGAAATATTTCATTTATGAATAAATTATAAAGTCATTTAATTATACATTTATATCAGAAAATATGAATATTTGGGAAAGAGTGGCTATGGATGATGTAGCTTCTATCATCATCTGCAAAGCAACCGAGTCTTTTCGTCACGTGACAAAGAAAGAAACGTGCACGCAATACGTTTGAGTTTTGACGTACAAAAGACAAACTGACCAACACTTTTTTTCAGTAATAATGGAGTAATAACTTGTTTTCAGGATAACGAATATAAATGCTCACATAATTATGAAAACGGTGATTTTGAAACTTTTTTTTTAATTTTATCAATACGATAATTAAATATTTAAGTGATGTTAATATTAATTAAATTATTTATCATTAAAATTTAAAAGGATAATATTAACGATCTCTAAAATAAGCAGTTAAAGCTATTAATAACTACATAGGTTGAATACTCATTATGAACATATTTTTTTTTGAGTAAAAATTGTTTTAAAAAATTTAAACAAAAGGGTAATATGATAATTAGCAAAAAAAAAAAAATTCTATTACATATAATTTTAATTTAGTTTAATAAATTTATAAATTATGTAACAAAAACCAAACAAGTAATTAATTATAAAAAGTTTTGTTAACTATCACGTCACCTCTACTATTAAATTTTAACAATGGATGATTTGATTGATATCACTTAAATTTTTAAGTGATTTCATTCGTAAAATTGAAAAAAAATGGTAGTTAAGCGATATAATTGTAACGATTTAGATTTCGAGTTAACGAACCAGGTCTTGAAACCAGGTATTATCCTCTATGCCAGGGACAAATAAAAACATTTAAATATGGGTTTTATGATAAAGATGGGTGTTTTATTATTTATTTAGTAAAAGCAAATAAAAAATATATATTATTTAATTTAAAACGGGTTAATTTTATGGGCGGAGAGAAAAAAGGAAAATATTTTTGAGAGAGAGAGAAAAAAAATAAACAAAGAATTAAATTTTAAGTCTTGATCTATGAACGTTGGAGTCACCGTGCATGACACCATGGTATTATTGAAAAGGTCTCACCAAAATAAGTTCAATGATAGTTTTTGCGTTGTCGTCCAAGCCGTCGTTCTCCAGAGTAAAGAGAAAGAAATTTCGAAGAGGCTGGTTCAACACGTTTTAATCGTTATCACCACAAATCAAGGCCACCATCAGAACAAACGATCAAAGAACAAATTTGAAGCTTGTCGTCGCTATTGCCATTCAGCTACTATGTGCTTGTGTCACATAAGATCGCCACGGTTTTGACTGACCGTTGATCGAGTGTTAATTTTTTATGAGATCATATCTGAAGATTTCTTGACATTTCGAATTCATTGATGTAGTTTGTTTTGTCAAATTTGATAAGTTATTTTTACGCATTTGACCTTGAAAATGTTATAGGAGATACATGGAATTAATGTATTTTCGTATTTATTGTTATATGAGAATTGTTCGGGTTTTAACAATATCGACCTAAGTTTAGTAAACTTCAAACACTAAAATTGTTTCATGAGCATTATAAACGTACTTGTCTTATATGTTAGTGGTTGCAAATTAGGAGATGATTAATAAGTATATGTTGATACCAATATTATGTGACTTGATAATTATTTTGATGCCCAATAAGTTGAGAATATTTGAGTCTATTACGAGCTCTAGAGATCGTGTAAGATGGTTTAAATATTCACGTGTTTGTGTGGTTGGTTGATTTGTGTGTTGTGTTGCTTGGGTGCATGAGATGTGAATTGACATGTTCGATGAAAATTATACTAATTGGACTGATAATTAGCAATATTATAATAAATAATTGTGAAGCTAGTAATTAATATTAATTAATTTAATGTGTTAGCAAAACAACTATAATGGCTATTATAAGCTTTAAGGATCAATTAAAGTATTATAACATTTTAAGTTAAGGAAGAACGTTTGGGGAGCTCAAATTCTAATGTTTTAATTTGTTTTAGCTCTATTTATTGTTGGAAATATGATTTAGAATATTTCAAATATTAAATTAAAGATATGCGATAGAATCAAGATCATTTTTAAATTTTAAATTTGTTAAGATAGATTTCATATTTTAAATATATTTTTGTTATCTCTTTGTTAGGATTAACTCTATAAATTGAGCATTTTACATTCAATAAAATCATACTCCCACACAACATTTTTTTTTTAATTCTTTTTCACACACCTCAAAAACCAACATTTATCTTTATCATTGAGGTAGTAATACTTGTCAACATTTATTGTAGTAAAAGTTTTAGGAAAATCTTCAAAGGAACAAGAGAAAGGATAAAGCTTGAAGAATGGTTGAGAAATTTTGAGTACATGCTAATTTGAGGTTAGTACAGATTCAGACAAGGATTGGATGGTGCTCAAGTGAATTGCAGCCCACAGATCCAAATGAGATAAGCTTTGATATTGTCAATAAAGGTATAATACAATAAAAGTATATAATTTAAGTATGAAGGCAAATGTTTCTTTTCGTATGGCAGCAGCATTTACAAAGATGAGAAGAGGAAGAAGAAAAGGGCCGTGTGTATTTGATGTACAGTGTGTTAGCTTTCAACTCAATCATGATGAAAGAGCAAGTTCAGCCCATGCCAAGGATGATTTGAGCTCAATCGATACTGATGTGTCGATTTCACTCTCCAAAGTGAGGCTTATTTCATCCATGGATGGCCGTTTCGAGGAGTCGGGAAGAACGCAAAGGCTTATAACTTCACAGATAACTTTGAGGTCTTCATATCTAAAATGTTTTAGCTCCGGGTCCAGCAGGTAAGACATAACTTCTGGTAACTCAAGATACTCCTTGGCCTGTAATGCAAGGAGCATATGAATGAAGCTAGCTAACCAGCAGCATTTTTGTCCAGGAAAAATGAGCATTCGAAAAGATTGCTTACCCAATCTATCAAGGAACCTCTGTCCTTACAGAACGGAGGCCTCCCACTAATTATCTCCAGTACAAGTATGCCAAAAGCGTGGACATTTCCCTGGATGTCAAGATGGCGTTTCTCCACAGAATTAGGAAGCAGACAGACAGCTCCATTGTTGCCAACGGTGCCGGAGTTCTTTTCGGATCTAGCAAGAATACTCTTCCAACTTTCGAAATCAACCAACTGCAGAGCCATATAATTTCTTAATCAGAAAGGATCTCATTTACATTTTTAGAATTGCAGTCGCCCGAACCCAGACAAAATTTCTACAGTTTATGATTCAATCATCAAGGTGCCAGGACCGACAGTTTGGATAAGTTAGAAATGACCCTAACTCGAATATCTCCGGAATCCCAGATCATGAACAAAATATTAGATGCTTATGCATGTAAAGGCAAGAAGTGAGGAGATACTTTGGGAGAAAAATCCTCTGTAAGATACACAGCACCAGAGTTTAACTCTAATATAGTGAATGGTGGCTCAAGTCCTGTATGAAGATACTTGAGTCCTTGGGCAATGCCAAGAATGATTCTCATACGTCTTGTCCAAGATAATTGGGATCCTTCACCGCCTGCATGAAATTGATTACCAAGGTAAAAGATGATAACGAAAATGTCAATCATTGGATGTAAGCAAGCAACTGAGGGAGTATGCTTACAATGCAAATGATCATAAAGTGTTCCATTTGATGCATATTCAAAAACAAGCATTCTTGTAAACGGACTGCTCTCTCGACAGTAGCCTAGTAATTTCCCTACATTCTCATGGTTCAATCTTGCCAAATCTGCCACCTGAATAGCAATTAACCAAAAATTTAGAACCAGATTACTTTAAGTTCGTTAATTCTTACATTTTAAAGCGGCTTCACTCCTTTCAAGAAATTTTATAAAACTGCTATGCAATAAGAAATACCTCTCTCTGGTAATAGAGCTCGAGGTAACCTGTCCAGTGCTCCTGTTTAATGCAGAGGGATATCACAGCAATTTCTGGCCCATCCTTCATGGTGCCTTTATAGACCAAACTATCCGGAGAGGAACCAATAATGTTGCTAAAGTCTTCACAAGCTACTTCAAGCTCTCGCCTGCTATATATAGTCACATCTTTTAGTAACTCAGAATCTGCCAAAAAGTCATGGTGTTGATCGTTATTATTAAAAAGAATAAACATTAAAGTAAACCAGGGGAAAAGTAGTTAACAACTCGATGCCATTTAGTAAACTAACCTATGTATACTACCACATGATCCTTCTCATTTCCTGATTTTTTCCAAGGGATTATGATTGCAGACTTGTTATTACATCTTTGGAAAGCAGCAAGGAGAGCGAAAAGAAAGAGAAATCCCACCATGATTCCTATCACAATTTCAAGAACCAAGAGCCAAGCAGGTTTCGATGCTTTCGGATGCTTTGCAACATCTTCAGCATGCTGATGCCTAAGGGTGGATGCTTCGTGTTTTTCAGATGGCAAAGCGCCTAAAAGAGGAATATTTTCACTGTCAACTATGGCATCATCGATATTGAACCATTTCAGTCATAAGACCATCAGCTAGAATTTGGTAAGTAAATGAGAATACAAAATTACAAATTGATGAAATCAAGTTGCAAATGCAACTTCAAGATATATTAAATGAAACTATGGAAGAGATATGCTTAAATTTTGGTCCAATAAATGAAGCATCAATAGTCCAAGATGTCATAAAATAATCAATTGGACTTGACCAGGAATATATGTGCTTTTTTGTTCAAAATATTCATCTACCCACAGCCAAAGGGAAGGTTTTGCAATAAATATATACCACATTGTGTGCTGGGACGCTGTTTAGCGTTTGCGTCCTGAAAGCAGTTTCCTCTAAAGCTAGTGCTGCATTAATAATATGGGGGAAACATAAACCAACTGGATAAAAAGAAGCCAGCATTGATCAAAGACGTAGGAAAAGAAAGTTTACCTAGGAAGATGTTCCAAGCACTTGGGAATGCTTCCAACCAAAAAATTATAGGAAAAATCTACCACTTTTAACTGAGCTGAGCTACAAAGTCCAGTTAAGTTAGAATGCGAGGCATACCTGAAGACAAAATAATTTTAGAGATCAACTTTGAAAAGCCGATTACAAAGATTTTTTCTCCAAATTCAAACATCAGTTTTACAGGTTAAAAGGGTCTTCACTTTCAGAAAGTAGATATAGTTAAGAGTTTCGCATATCCAGGGACAAAATTCTATATTGCACATATAGGCTATAGCCAATCCTATTATACTGATTATGCATCCTCCATATGTCAGTCGTCACGCATTACACATAGAAAAAAGCTTAACCTATTATTGTGCTAATCTAGATAGCAAATGCTACTTGTTCACCATCATCTTTCAATCATCATCAACACATCTAAGATATCATTTAAACTGATAAGGCACTGTATGTCTTGAAACTAGAAGTGTTTAGCAAGAAGGTAAATAAGGTATAATTTCTAACGAGCAGTTTATCAAATAGATTTGCACTCAAGTGCTAAATAGAAGTTGACTCCATTGCCGCAATATTCTACTTACATTCCATGTGTTTTATCAGTAAATGCTGAATTGCTATAAGCAGGAACAGCTCCTTGAAGTTTATTTTTATCAAGGCGGAGTTCCTGAAGATACTTTAAATTGCCAAGCTCAGCCGGCAGGCTCCCTGTTAACCCATTTGACTGAAGGTTTCTGTGATGCCAAAAGAAGGGAAAAAAATAAGAAAACAACATAAATAACCCAAAAGGAAAGTTCACTTTCTTAAAACATGACACATAAGGTTTACATTACATCTTCATCACGCTGGATAAATTCCCTAGCTCTGGAGGAATTGGACCAGTGAGTCGATTCATGCCCAGGTCCAAGACTTTGAGGAACTTCAACATGCCAAGTTCTTTAGGTATTATCCCTAACAGTTTGTTAGAGCGTAAAGTTCTACAAAAACACGAATGTATGCATCAAATATGATGATCAGAGAAGGATAAAAGTTGAACCAACAGCGTCTCCAACAAATAAGAATAACATACAGTTCTTGCAAGTATGTAATTTGGCCAATTTCCGGTGCAAGAAACCCCTTCAGAGATGAAGAGGATATGTTTCTGCAACACATAGAGAAAAATGGTTACTCCGAAAGCACAACAATTAAGCATTGAAGAACTTAGGAAAGTGGTTGGATCATTCTTACATCTTTATAACATGTTGTCTCTCCTTATTACAAGTAATCCCAGACCACTCACAGGGATCAGAATCTAAAGCATTCCAGTTTGACAAAACCAGATGTGGGTCTTCAGATATCTCTCTCTTGAACGTTATAAGGGCAGTAACTGCAGGGAATCAGAGTTCCTATCTCAGAAACAAATGTTGGACAATTTGAAGCTATAATTATGAGTATCCCTAAAAATTTTCAAGAACATAAAATCTAAAAGAACTGAACTAAAACAACATGTAACACAGATTGACAGTTGAGGATCCTAATAACTACCCACATTTTCTAAGAAACCAATCAAGATTTGCAAAAAAGAAAAGCAAATACTAACGAAAAAGCACATTACCTTCATTACTAGGAAAAGAACCGCTCGTCACCAAAGAAACTCCACAGGCAAGAACTAGCAGCAACAAATGAATGTACAGCCCCATTTCTTCCCCTGTAATTTGCTGCTTTCTTTTGTCACCAACAAGTATAATTCATCAATCCCAAAAAGAAAACAATCCAAGTAAGAAATAGGCGATGGGGTTATCAAGAAACTGGAACTAAAGGGCAAAGTTCAAAGCTTTGTATGAAGAACACATGAAAGAAACCAAAAACAAAATAAATAAAGAGATAAAAATGGTAGCTTTTAATTTTGTTAATACAAAACTACTGGGTTTTAAATCTATAAGAATTCACAACTACCGTCGAAAGCAAATCACTTTGAACTAATAAAAATCTCAAGTCTTTGAATAACAATTAACTTGGATACATTTATAATCTTTTTATTAATTATTTTTTATATTAAATTATAAATTTTATATCTAAGGATTTAATTATCGATCAAAAATTTTATTTCTTAATATTTTTTAATAATTTTAAATATATATTCTTAATGGTATTCGTTGGATTTAAAAATAATAATAATAACTTTTAAAAATAAAACTTAAAGTTTTAAAAACCTCAACCCCTGAAATCTCTAATATACAAAATCATATATATATATATATATTTAAATTATGATCATTGTCACCGTTAAAACCTATCATTGGTGTTTTCAAAAAAATAACGATTATTTTCCTTGATCACTCATCGTCGATGATTAACAAAAAATATATCAATTGAACGGCAAATAATAAATATGAATATTTTGATCGAACAACATTTAATTGGCTCATATTTTAAAAAATATCATGCGACATATTTTTTATGAGTATTTTTTTAAAACAATCGAGTACTTAAAATTAATAAATTATTTATGTGCACTTATTTTTTAACTAAACCTCCTATTTATTGCTAAGTTAGTTATTGCAAACTTGAGTTATTTCATGATTCCCCCCCCCCCCCCATAATCAGCTTTTTCTAATTTCAATATTTTTGAATGTTTTTTTTCAAAAATTTTGAACCTTAATGTAAATTTCTAAATTTTTTATAGAAACCTAATTAAAAATTTTAAAAAATTAAAAAACTAAATACTATTTTTTAAAAAAAAATTAAACGATCATTTTTAAACCTCAATTTCAACCTCTAATTAATATTTTTAAGCCACGGAACATATTATATTATTATTAAATTTTTTTCTCAAGCATGACTCGATTTATTTTACCCCATATTATACTCATTAGAGTGACTGACCATTTTTAAACGAGCTCGTTGGTTATGTATAGAAAAAACTGAACAGATCTAAGTAATACTTCAATATAAATCCATCCATTTTAGGGATATACTGCTAATAAATAGAGATAGATTGAGAGGTGCTAAAAAATAATTGTATCTTCTAAAAAATTTAAATTTTTATATATTTTATATTAATAATTTAATTTTGGATCTTTAAATTTTTTTTTATATAAATATATAAAATTCTCATCTCTAACATAAAATCTTATTTTTGTCTCTATCGCTATCAAGCACATTTAGGGATGACAATTTGACCTGCCCTATCGGATTCTGACTCGATTCTGTAGGGACATGTTTTTTATTTAAAAATCGGGTTCAAGTCGAGTTGGATTATTTTAAAAATATAATCAGGTCAGGTTGGGATCACGTTTAGAGTAAAAATTTCTCGACCCGATCCAATATATTTATATATTTTTATTATATTTTTATATATTATATATAATATTTTTATTTATTTTTTTCGGGTCGAATCGAATTTAATCATTTTTTTATTAATATATTAGAGTCAGGTTATTATTTTAGATTAAATTAGATTAAAAGAAAATATGTATTAAAATTAGATCAAATCAAAGTCGAAACAATCAAAAATCTATCTCGATTCAACCTGTTATCATCCCTAAGCGTATCTAACTTTTTTATTAGGCAAGTTGACCCTACCCAATGCTATTGAGGAGCAAGCTTTCTTCTACGATCCCCATCTCAAAGTTTTAGTTATCATTGTTTCTAGAGTCCCTAGTACGCTACGAAATACAAAGTTTAGGTATCAAATCAGACACTTGGTGAAGACAAAGATTGTGATTATTGGAAATTTGTCCAAACATCTTTGAGTGTCAACAAAGATTTTAACGTCTGACAGGTACGGAATTAGAATTTGAGGTTTAAGGACAAAATATAAA
Organism: Abelmoschus esculentus; assembly: GCA_035048815.1. Classification (NCBI taxonomy): domain Eukaryota; kingdom Viridiplantae; phylum Streptophyta; class Magnoliopsida; order Malvales; family Malvaceae; genus Abelmoschus; species Abelmoschus esculentus. The sequence continues at coordinate 11,440,043 of JAUCBN010000009.1, forward strand.
TGAATAAAAACGAGGAGTCAATTCATAAATAAATTAAATTTTAAAAAATTTAAACAAAGGTGACTTTTTTTTTTAAAGAATTGTTCCTTTCCGCTCCACATTTTTCGTCACTGACATTTATGACGTAAGGTGTATTCTTTGTTACGATCGATGTTTAAAACGATTGTTTGGTCTATATTTTTTAAAACGAGTTTTGATCTGATCATTAACGAATATTTACCTACCAATTTTTGGCCTTTGAACAAATATTTTATAAAAATTAAAAAATTTATTTTTTTAAAATAATTATTTGACCCCTAAAACTTATTTTCAACCACAACGATAAAAAAAAACTTACACTACAACTAACCCCCCAAAATATTAATCATCTTTAGGCTAACCTAATATTGCTTATCCTGTTAAACTAATGAAAATATAATTACTTAAAATCAAAAACTACTATCCTAAGTTTATTGGTTATTATTTTGGTGGATGTCTTATATTTCTTTAATAATTAATGAATAGCGAATTATACTAATTGATAATCGATTGTATTAGTTTATTTTGATTAGTACACTGCACGAGCTCAAAGTCATTTCTGAGATTTTAATGACCTAGGGACCAACCTAAAACTAAGATCTCTAATAACAAGTATTAAAAAATAAATTTAAAGAATATAAAAAATTAATTAATTTGTTTATAAATTATTTTTTATTACACTCAATAATTATCAAATAAAAAATATCAAAAAAATTTATTAAACACCGAATAACTTACATAAAATAACTTCTACGAGCATTTCGATACGTAAATCACTAATAATAGTGTCTACATCAATAAAATCTAATATATTTTTTTTAATAAATGACTAATCGTTTAAACATTTTCTTGTGATGTTGATGATCTCAAATTATACTCATTATTTAAATTAGTAGTATCATTATTATTCAAATTAACATTATTGTCATTGAGGCAATTACAGTTGAAGCTCTATCTCAAACTTGGTTATAGTAAATCTCATTAACTATAATCTCTTTGAATAAATGAGTCTTTGCCTTGTTATAATATCGAATCAGAAACTATAATTATAAAATTTCAAAATAAGTTGTGAGAAAATAACATAAGAAAAATGTTAAGTGACGAGAAATTGAGATGTGTAGAACAAGAACAATAAATATATTATTTATAGGTGTATATAAATTTTTTATTCTCATTTTGAAATTAAAAAGAAAAAAAATATTATTATAATTTAATTATGACCAGAATAATATATTAATACCTATATTAATTAAATATCAATAATTTTATAATTAATTATGAAGGTCACTAATTTTTTATCGGTATTTTTAAATGTGTTTAATAATATAATAAAAAATATAATTAAAATTAAAAAAAATAATTAAAGTGAATGGTCCACTTTAATTTTAAGTTACCTAAAAATTATAATTAAATTTTAATAGCTCATAATTTTTAGTAAAATTAACCGATAGATTATAATTGTTTAATTATTAAATAATCAAAATATCATATAAAAAATATAATTATATTTAATAATTGTTTAAATAGTTAATTATTTATTAATATTTTATATGAATTAATATTAGTTACATTATTAAAATTATTATTTTTTACTATCATTACTACAATATATGAACGATGTATATATTAATTCTTATTCGTAAAGTCATTTTTTAATATAATTTTAATAATTATTAAATTTATATTTTAATTTCTCATTTATGAAATTATATATTAAATATAATTTAGATTTTTTAGATTTATATGTAAATAGTAATTTATATATTAATTTTTTACTTATGAAATAATCTTTTAATTTTATTAGTTATTCAAATATATAATAAGTAGTTATTCAAACTCCTTATTCAAATTGATAAATTGATAAATTAACGAGTTTGATTGATAAAAATTTTAAAATATTTTAATTTTAACTAAAAAATGGGTAAACTACATAAATAGTTACCGAATTTTTAAAATATTTGATAAGATCACTTAATTTTTAGTTCGCATTCAATAAGGTCACTCAACTTTTAATTCACATTTGATATGATCTCTACTATTAAAATTTCTGTTAAGATTGGTTCTTCCTTAATAAAAAAAGGCAAATTACAATAATAATCACTCAACTTTTTTCTTACTCTCATTTTGGTCACTAAACTTTTTAATTTAATAACTAAACTTTTGAATTATTTATATTTTAGTCACTATCAAATGACATAATTATACAAATTAAAAAATCCAATCAATCTTTAAAAATTTCAGAAAATATTTTTATTTTCTTATTAAATTTGTCATATTATCACATTTTATATTTTAATATATAATTTGTTTTTTATTATTATGTGTACTATTTGTTCATGTTTAGGTTTAAAAAAATTTAACGATACACATAATAATTTTTTTCTTTTATAAAAAGGATACGAATAAATTTTTTAATTTTAATTATATAAAATTTACAAATTATAAACAAAATAAATATGAGCATAATGTTGAGAAAAGTTAAATAAATGTAGCTGTGAAATTAAACACATCATTGTCATTAATTTTATTTAATATCGCTCTAAATTTGTATTTGACGTGTGATTGTTTCTCACACATAAATTGTGATATTAAAAAATATAGTATTTAAATATTTAATATTAGAATATTTTTATCCATATATTTAATATACAAATATTTAATATCTGTATATTTTTATTTGAATATTTAATATTCAAATATTTTTATTCAAATATTAAATATCAAAATAAAAATATTCAGATATTAAATATTTGGATAAAAATATTTCAATAAAAATATTCAAATATTAAATATATGAATATTAAATAAACAGTTAATCTTTAAAAAATATTTTAATTAATTATTAATTTCAGATAATATGGAATAATAAATTATTTGAGTAATATGGTAAATTTATTTTAGAATAATTGAAACATTTTTTATCTGAGTAATATTTTTTTATTTTTTTATTAAATTATGAAATGTGATAATATGAGTCATTTACAATTTAAATCATTGAACTTACCCTCTACTTTCGTATAGGTCACAAACCTTTGATTTAATCAGATTAAATCATTAAACTTTTATTATTAACAAATTAAATCATTCACATTAACATCGTTAAATATTTTAATGAAAAAACTGACTCAATAATCCTATTAGACATATTTTTTCATGTCAGCAAATTAATATTAATTAAAATTAAAGAAAAATTATTTAAAATCTTTTTTACATTAAATTATTAAAAAAATTATGATTCAATGCAATTTTTTTAATAATTTATCGTAAAAAAAATTTAAATATTTTTTCTTTAATTTTAATTAATATTAACTTGTTGACATGGAAAAATAAGTCTAGTAGGATTATTGAGTCAGCTTTTCCGTTAAAATAATTAACGGTGTTAGTGTGAATTATTTAATTTGTTAATAATAAAAGTTTAATAATTTAATCTGATTAAATCAAAGGTTTGTGACCTATACGAAAGTAGATGATAAGTTCAATAATTTAAATAGTAAATGGCTCTGATAATATGGTAAATTTAATAAAAAATAATAAAATCCCAATTATTTTAAAGATTGATTGAATTTTTTAATTTGTATAATCATGTCATTTGATAGTGACAAAAATATGAACAATTCAAAAGTTAAGTTATTAAATTAAAAGGTTTAGTGATCAAAATGGGAATAAGAAGAAAGTTGAGTGATTATTATTGTAATTTACCATTTTTATTAAGGAAGAACCAATTTTAACTGAACTTTTAATGGTAGGGACATATCGAATGTGAATTAAAAGTTGAGCGACCTTATCAATGTGAACTAAAAGTTGAATGACCTTATCAAATATTTTAAAAGTTCGGTGACCAAAATAAATCTAACTTAAAAGTTTGGTGACCATTATGTAGTTTACCCTAAAAAATTTAGATCATAATCCGCGAATTAATTACATCATTTATTTATTAACTCTATGCCTTTAAAAACTTAAAAAGCATGAGTTGGATTGTATTGTCTCAATAGAGAATTTAACTTAATTTTAGTTTCTATTAGTAAATTTGTCGTTAACTGTGTTTACAAAAAGTCGAATTTATTATAAGTTGATCTTTTCTCCCAATTATTAATTAAAATCAAATATTTCAATGTGCAGTTTTGAAATTAAAATCGTTTTAATAAAAGGTTGATCGATTACCAATCTTTAATTTCAACTGAAAATGTAATCTTTAAAGGTTTGAGGTGTTTTTCAATTCTCACAAGTAGAATTGAATAATTACTTTAACCTTTGGTTGCGAAAAACTTAACTAAGTATAATTATGATAGAACTATATTTAACATTTTAAATTAAAATAAAAAACAAAGATAAAAAATAAAGGAAAAAATTTTAAATTTCAAAGCTAGAAACAACTAAGAGTAAAAATAAAAATGAGATATTTTTAATTTACCCAAGTGAAGTAAAATAACTTAAAAATAAATAAAAGAAAAATCTTAAATAATTTAAATTAAATCCTAAAGGATAAAATTCAAATTTAAAATTTAAATGATAAATTATCTAGACGCGTTTGATAAGCTGTCGCGTTGATATTATCTTCTAAAAGATTATTAATATGGAGTCACTTTAGATTTTTCATACCTAAATTTATGTCCTCTAATACAATCTTGAATTTGGTGAATAATTGTAAAATTTAGCCATTTTAAGCGTATTTTTTAAAATTGAAGTCCTACACATAAAACATCCAAATAAGCATTATAAATTTATCATTAAAGAAATAATTAAACATAAAAATATAATCATTTAAACCATCTATCAACAGTCTAATCCTGAGAAATAAATCCCTTTTGTGATTCAATTATTTTTGGATAATTAAGCTCAAAACACCCCAAATATTTTCAGAGTCTTGAGCGAAAAAATAAAAAAATAAAACAAAAAGTATATATTTTATTTTGAACAATTAATTACTCAAAATAAAAATATAAAATTTCATCCAGGCGTTGAATTCATATAAATTTCAAATTTGAAAGCAATAATTAAATTCTTCATAAATTCTACTTTCATTTCTCTAAAATCCAAGTTTCTCAAAAAGTTTATAAAATTAAATCTTGAAATAAAATTCAAAATCTTTTAGATCCCCACATGAATGTGATGCTGAAAACATTTGAATTGAAGTTTCCTTTTTTGTGGTCATTGCTTAGTGATTTTGATGGCCCCAAAGTTATGTTCATTGCCTTTCAAAAGAAGCCCCTTCTACAAGTCACCATCCTCACTATCAACTTCAATACAACATCACTTGACCCAACAACATTTTTCTTTTATAATCCATTAATATTCGACCTGTTAGACGATTAATTTAAATTCATTATTGTAAGGATATATTTTTAAAATGATTCTTTTAACCCAGTTTATATCATTTATAACACTGATTTTTAAGTGTATGACCTTACTTAAAAGGACCTATTGTCGTATCTAAAATTAATACTATTCTTAGTCTTTTATAATAGAAGATGGAATTTGTTATACCCCTTACCTTTCCCTCTTGAATTAAATGGTTTTGAATAATATTTTGCAATATTTCTATTTAATTTTCTAAAAACTTTTATTAAATACAAGTAGAATGGGATTTTCTTTCACCCCCTAATGTAATGCTTCAAAAAGAGGCATAATAAATGGTATCCATTATTTCTTGTTGAAACTTTCTCAATAATCTTGTTCCCAATTGTTGACTTGCATTATTGAATAGGTTTTTTTCTTGTTAGAAAAGCTGCAAGAGGCTGAGGTTCACAAGGAGAAGGAAAAGGTGTAGGGAGTTGTGAGAGAACCTTTCTCTAATCGTTCCATCATCAAGTCCATACTCGATCCAGGCCGAGACTATATTAATTATTGATGACGGATTTAAAAATATTTTCGAAGATGCACATACATAAAATTTTAAAATCTTACGGTGGGTATAATTCATAAAGATTTAAAAAATAAAAATTAATTCATAAAAATAAATAAAAAATAAATAAAAAATGTTTAAAATTTCGAAAGTTGAGAATGAACCCTTACTTGCCCTAATTTAAGGACAGATAGATCACTCTTGCTTATTACATTCAAAATATTTTTGTTAAAAATATTAGATTTGAAATATCTGAGAAGAATTTCAACTGTGTTATAATTATATTTGTTACATTTAAACTAAAAACATTTATCATTTATAAAATCTCAAAATTATTTTAATCCATTTAAATACACTTAGCTTGAATCAATACGAATTCAAAATATCTAAGCTAAAAAAGTAAATCTAAAAATTACTCGAGTCCAATAAAATTTAAATCCGAAAAAGTCCAACCTAAAATAATTTAAAACGATAAATAACTAAACACAAACGACACATATCACAAATAAGTACTCATGTATACCAATATTTTTATTTAGTTATCTAAAACATTTTAATAATATTATTTTTAATATAAAATCATTATTCAATATGATTTTATAATTTTTTTATTTAATATATCAACAAAAGGTATTTAAAAAATCTTATTAGATTAAATTATAAAAATTAAATTAGGGTCAATTTTGAATTGATTAAAAAAATTAAGGATTAAGTTAAACAAAAATAAAAATTAAAAGACTTAATATGATATTTACCCTTTGTTAATGTTAGCATCATTTATTATAAAATGTCATGTGACGCACTCTGATTAAATTTTCATAACCGACGTTATAATTAGGGGTGAGCAAAACTCGACCAGACTCGAAAAAACTAAATAACTAAAAAATACTCGACTCATTTTGGCTCGACTCGAAATTTCATAGACTCGACTTGAAAAAATTTCAAATAAAGTTTGAATTGTAAAATGAAAATTCGAATAACTTGAATAACTCGAAATTTTTAGTAATTAAAGGATTAATTTTTAAGTTTGAGATGAATCTCTCAATTTTTTATAATATATATAGATTGATATATAAAAATATAAAGAAATATTGCTATATATATATATTATATGATTAGAGAAAGTCGTTTTAATTTGAATCAAATCATATTATAATATGATAAATAATTACAATTAAATATTTATAAGAACTCGAAAACTCGACTCGAATCGAAAAAATTTCAAATAAAGTTTGAATTATAAAATATGACTCGTCAACTCGAATAACTCAAAAATTTTTAACTCGACTCGATCAAATACTCACCCCTAGTTATAATAATGAAGCAATAAGGTAACGATTTAAACTTTATGAGACATAAAGTGTTAAAAAGTTTAGAGGACAACTCGGTACAAATAGTTAGAGGACGAAGATAAGATCAAGTTATATAGTATAAGTTTTATACGTTTTTTAGGTCATTAAATGATAGAAATAGATGCTCAGATAAATCGTCTGTTATGTGAAGATTATCACTAGAAAAAATAAGCAGTTAATCTGAGTCATCTGTTTCAATTATTCAACTATCCAAAAACATATAAAACTTAGAAGAGAGCTTTACACAATTTTTGGATCGTTGAATTATTGAAATAGATGACTCAAACTAACAGTTAATTACGTGAAGATTATCACTTAAATAAAAAATAAAAAATTAATTTGAATCATCCGTATCGATCATTCAATGATCTAAAAAATATATAAAACTTAGTGTTTATAATACATAACTTAATCACATCTCTATATACTTAATTATGATATATGCTTATACGTATTCTTAATTCTTAGACAAAACTCACTTTATAGACCACAATAGTAATCCAAACCTCTTATAATAAATATGTTTTTCTATAAAACAATAAAAAAAACAATAAACCCTTCTAAACTCTGCCAACCCATATAGCCTCTTTCTCTATAATTTTATAAAAAAATGAAAAAATATATTAAATCGAAATTATCACCCTGACAACAAAATGGAAATTGTGGGGGTAGAACAAGAGCCAACCCTCAAAACTTAACTACATGTGGAAAATAAAAATGGACCCTCTATTTTTTGTACAATTTAATTTATAATAGAAACTGACACCAACTAAATTTTCAATGAGGGCACAGCACAGACCAAGCTGCTACTGAAACTGTACGTTCTGTTTATATTTTTGTAAAGGAAGATTTGATTACCTTCAAGTTTCAGCACTTCTTGGCATTTCTAAGAGTACGCACCGTCATTATAAGCTGTTGTCGTGCACCTTCCACCTCTGCAAATTTGAGGCTTATCTCGGAATATCGTTCTTGCATATCCTTCAATTCATTTTGCATTGATTCGTTTCTTTCCCGTAATGATGCTAGTTCAGATATCAGTTTATCCTGGTTAATGACTTTATCGACAATAGACGTCGTTGGTTCATTATCCGACAAACTGTCACCAGTGCTGCAGATAAGACATCAATAGGAGTATTTGTTAGTTACTTACTTACTTGCCCTTTTCTTTAAGTTTCTCCAACACTCTTCTTAGTATTTATTCCCTCAACTTAACTGTTACAAGGACGAATAATGGAAAAAGATGCAAAAATCCAGACTCGAAACTGAAGTTCTATATATTCGAGTCTTACCTTAACACAAAAGGCACTGAGATAATGTCATTTGATGTATCCATAGAATCTTTATATGCCTGCATTTTGTATTCATTTAAAAGAAAGTATAAGTAAACCTATCCTTAGGTATAAGAACACCCTATTGAACCATTGTAGCCGTAATGAAACAATAGTTGGGGCCAAGAGCACTGTCATAAATTAAAGCAAGACCATTAATTGTTGATGCCATAAAAATGTTAAAACTTGAAACTTCTTATGTGATGACCCTTCAAAATATTTGTTTGTTAATATTATAGAATTTCCTTTAAATGACTTCTTTAGCTTCTTTTCGATCATGGTATATCGTTTCTGACCTTTTGAAGTTGGCATTTGCAGAAACTGGTTCTGTCCACATCGAGTTCTTCTACTCTGCTTTCTAACTCGTCAATTTTCTTTTGAAGATCCTTCTCCATTTCAAGAAAGCCATTTATTGATGTTTCTAAAGCACTTTCCTTTAATTTTATTTCGTCCTGCCATGGGAAAAAGAAAAAAAATCATTATGAATAAAAAATCTCCTTTTTCATACTATGCTCCAGCCTAATAAGGAAGAAATAGAACGAAAGGGAATTTTGATCTCAGCAAGGACAACGGAATATTATGATAAATTTTGCTGTTTGATACTGAATTCTCCATGTTGTTACTAGAAAAGGATATGATAAACCATTTGCAACAAAAAGTTTCAAAGAGGAACTTGATTTTAGATAAAACTAATGTGTAAATTTACCTCTAGCAACATTACTTTCTCCCTTAGAGTGTTCAACTCTGATTGCAAGGATTCGGCTGCAGCTTCTTTTTCATCCTTCAAATGTTTCGTTCTTTTAAATTCTTCCAGTGACTCAGCTGCTTCCTTTTTTATCAAAGCAATTGTACGCACCAGCTCATTTCGTTCTAAATTTCCTCTTTGATTTAGCATTTCAAGTTCTTCAGCAAATGCTTTAGCCTCTTCCAACTCCAATCCCAACTTTTCTGCCACTTGAGCTTGTTCCTGGAGGCCATTCTTTTCCATAGTCAGTTTGTCAATCTCAGCTTTTAGGTTTTGGATCACCTGGGAGAAAGCCCCATTAATTTCTTCCTCATGTTTCTTTTGACATTTAAGCTGCTTAGATTTGTCATCAATTTCCTCCAACATCTGTTCTATCTGATTGGATTTTAAATTTACTTGATTGGAAAGGTTACAGAGTTTTGCCTCATAGTCTTCCGTAACTGATTGGAGCTCTTCTTTAGCTTTCTTAAGCAGTTCTTCTAGTTCATTTTTCTGCAAGAATAGTTCACGAGCTTCTGTCAGAGCTTTTGTAGCCGCCTTCTCATTTGCATCAAATGTAAAGGCCATCTGCATAGAAAGCCTTTTAAATTCCTCCTGCAGACTTTCAGCTGTATTAGCATTCTTCCATCTTGTCATTCGCAAGGCTTCCTCAGCTCGGATAGCTCTTTGCTCCTGATCAACTTTGGCTTGTATGATAGATTCCAGATCCATTTCGTATACTTGTGCCTGTTTTTCTAATTCTTCCTCCAAGCTTCTGATGTGTGTTTCTAGTTTGTTTATGGTAGTTAAGGCGTGAGAGAATTCTTTTGATTGCTTGTTGAGTTCACTTTCCAAGCACTCAATTTGGGCCTGAAGTTCATTTATGCTAGCAAAGGAAGACGTACACTCATACTGCATATTCAGTTGATCTTGCAGTTCACTTTGCTCTAATTTATAGGACATGTCGTGATTTTCCTGCTTCAAAATCTCATAATCAAGTGCTAGCTGCTCCATTTGTGCCTCAAGCTCATTTTTATCTCTCTTGCAGACCTCTATCTCTCTGTAGAGGTCCATGATCTTTTGTTCAAGGACAGATGATTCCTTAGTGTCTTTGTGCGCTTTAACAAGTTGTTCCAATTCCCTCTGTTCGTCATCCTCATCTGAGTGACACCCTGAGATGATTACTCCCAATTCCTCAGCACTACCATGGAATCCTGCTTTCTTGGGAGGACCGGGTACCTTCGTCTTCTTTGCATCCAACATTTTTTCCAAGTCTTGTACAGCAAGCATTAACTCAGCATTTGATTCCTGTGTCTTCTGCAGTTGTAACTGAAGATTGGAATTCAAGGCCTTCTCATAATTCAGCTCTTGTCTGATTTCTTCAACAAGAACCCATGGGTCCCCACTCTCAAACTCCAACCTGCCTTTTACTTTTGCATCATGTATTTGCTTCTCAAAGGCCTTCAGATTCTCACACTCTAATTTGAGTGCATCTCTCTCTCCTTTCAAAGTAACAACTTCCCTTGAGAGATCCTGTCCCCTTTTGCTCTCCTTTACAACTTGTTTTCTAAGAGCCTGCAATTCCATATCTGATACTTCCACTTTTCTGGACAAAGCAATGAGCTTGTTCTTGAGCCTTTCAATCTCATTATCTGAACCATGTTTGGAGTTTTCTCGCGGAAAGGTTCCCTGAGAACTGTTAGAGTCATCAGTACTCATTCCAAGATCAGAACCTGCTGACCACTCCTCATAGATTGCTGTCGAGGCAAGTGATGTTGGTTTATTCATAGATGACAGATTAGGAGGGTCTTGATTGATGTTGTTTCTCATTCCAGGTTCTAGTGGAAAGTTAAGTCCGGAGATGCTATCAAAACTTGAAATGGAAATATCAGATCCATTCGATCCTCTGCAGATCCCATGCAATTCAACATTATTGGTTGCTTTGCTGAAAGGCACATCCTATCAGACAAATAATAAACAAAGAAATAAGTAAAAGATGCAAATCCACTTCAATTAACTTTTATATTAAGCATATATCAGGAGACCAAAAGTTAGACCATATGAAAACAGTCTGATTAACAGCAGCAACAAGAAAAAAACAAAAATGAAAGCATTTGCTAAACAGTATAGGAGCCTTACTTCAATGGTGTCGCTCTTAATGCTTTCATCAGCCTTCAAGCAACCGTCTTGCGATTTAATGCTTGCATCTTCAATTTCTTCCACCACTCTGCAATAATTATCAAACAAAAGTCAACGTTAAAAACAAATGCTCCAGACTCTGAAACAACATCCAATAACTACAGGAATTCAATAAAAATTGACAAGTCTTTACCTTTGATCAGCATTTTCCTGCAGCCTCTGGATCGATACCTGGTCAAAACCAACAGCTTGAATTCAATTTTAAAACATCAATCCACATAAATCATGAGAAAGAATCAAGAGAGTGAGAGTATACTAACATTCAAAATTCCTTTAGAATTAGAATTCTTTAATGGAAGAGAAACGGTGGAAGTTTTAATTGCTTCAGCATAAGCAGCAAAATCAATTGAAGCTTCCCCAACCAAACCTCCTTTTCCCAATCCCTACAACAAACATAGGAGTATAATATATTCACTACATCTCATTTAAACACACATACCCCACATCAAAGAACATGAATTCATTACTTCAAGAGGAAAAAATTCATCAAAAACTATAAATGTATATCTTACAGTTGATAAAATAAAATGGTAGATTCTTTCATTGATCTTCCCGGTCTTGGGATCCCGATCAAATCTTACGGTCTCGTGAACCGGATTTTCCCACCGACAGTTACCGTCTAGAACCGTAGCCTTTTCTAATTTAGTTCTCGGTTTCCCTCCATCTCCAGGGACCACTGATATCATCAACGCTTGTGCATTCAACTGTGAAACCTAATTTACACATAAAACTATTAATATTTCAATTCTTCAAATTACTCAATCACATTACAAAAACTATTGAAAGATAATCATCTTAACCGAGCAAAATAGTTCGGAAATTTTAAAATCAAATTTCTTTTTCAGTTGTTAGCTGCATTTTCCGAGCAATTAAACCAATAGAAAAAACGAGAAAATAAATAAATTTACAAGAAAATGTTCGATTGATAAAAATGTTTAAAAACTAAAGAAGAATTTGAAAGGATGAGTGTACTTGAGTTGCGTGGAACTGCAACTTGAACACAGCTTTGATCCTGTTCTTGTCGCTCCTCCATCTCGCCGACTTAAACATCTTCGCCACAAAACTCGTCGGAATTCCCGGACTCTCACATGTGGTCCCGAAAACCCCGCCGGAAACCCGTCATTCAATCGATCGCCGGATCCAACGCCGTAAATCCAATCAAAATGCAAGTAGGCGCGTGGAAACAAAGCCAGTCCTACCAATCTACACGTCGAGGTCAGATTGATTCAAAACGAGTAGAACTGAGTGATAGACCAAGTATCAAACTCAGAAACAAATAAGATCTAATGAAGAGTTCAGAGTCCTTTCTCTTTCTCCCATTCTCCTCTTCTCTCTCAGCTCTGTATTGACAAGGTTGACAGAAGAAGCAGACCCTGTGGTGGAAAGGGAAGATTGCATCTATTTGATTTTTTGAAGGAGAAGCTTCTTTGCTTTGTGATTAAAAAAATTAATTTAAATTAATTCTGTATTAGTTTAAAAACATGTGTTTTTGGGAAAAGCGAGCAGAAAGGAAATGTCATTAATTTGACATTAATGCCCCTTTGTCAGTTTAAATTTAATAAATATTCCGTATCTTCTAAGACGAGGAGAGATTATATTATGGGTCTGATTCGTTATATTATTTGTGGTTTTTAACCAATAAAAATTATTCATTTTACCATTAATTATCGGCTAATTTTAAGAAATATAGGGGTTTAAGTTTATTTTTAGTATTATAGAGACGTTTGGAAAATAATTTGGGAAGCAGGCTAATTGTTATAATAATAAAATGATCACGCCACCTTCTCTTTGCGAAATCTTCTCTCTTTTCACAAACCACGCCAAGAAGAGATGGCGAAGCATTGTTGATCCATTTAATTTATTCGGTTAAATGAGGAAGAGAGAGAAGACCTCGCTACGAGAAGATAGTAAGGTCCTTTTATTATTGTATCAATTGGCGTACTTCCCTGATTATTTCTTAAACTCCCTAAAACCCTAAAATTAATTTCAAATAATAATATTTTCTAAAATTTTCTCTAATTATCTATGTCATTAATTTAATTTTTAAAAAATAATTTTTTAAATGATATCAAAAAAAATAGTTATGATGTGGATAATTATAATTGGATGGGACCATTACCGATAAACCATTCCATAATATAATTTTTCTAAGACGAGAGGGTCACACGGATAGATTACTGAGACCGTAAAAAGTTTACCATTTTTGTTTTGGTATTTAACGTATTTTTAGGTTTATATGTTCATTTTGTCTTCACATTTTTATCCAAAATATTAATAATTTAATATAAAATATTAAATTCAATATAAAATATTTAATTTAATATATAAATAAAATAATATTATTAATGATAATAACTATTATATTAAATTGTAGAGTTTAAAAATAAATAGGATTTTATTTTATGTAAAAATAATTTTTTTATTATTAAATTAGATAAAATCAAATTTGATAGATTTAATATGATATTTACCCTTTAAATAAAATCGTGGAGATTACTTAGTTTAAGAAGAGATGACGTGAAACACTATCATTGGCTAATTTTGTAGTGGTAAAATTAACAACATAGGACAAAATGGATAATGGTGCAAACATTAGGGGAATAAGAGTTCAAAAATATGTTTGGTACCAAGATAGAAAAAATGATAAACGTTAGGGGGCAAATTGTGCATTAAGCCAAAAAAACATAAAAAATATTAGGGTAAACTACGTTCCGATGACTCAATTATTAGTAAAATTATAATTAAGTCACTTAATAATTAACATATATAATTGAGACATTCAATTAAAGTTTTAATTATGATCAGGTTACGTTTTTATTAAAATACAGACCAACATTATAAAATATTTAATATAATAAAATTTTTATCTCTTAAAACTTATATATTTTACTAATTTAATTTTAATTTAAAGTAATTTAATAAATTTAATTATTAATATATATATATATATATATCAATTTAGTCTTTACCTTAAAATTTATTTTTGGTATAAGTGGATCCTGACTCAAATCTCTTCCAAGACAATTCTGTTTATTATTTAGATCAAGGGAGTATGAATTAACTATTTGTTGGATATAACATAACTAAATCTTAAGTCTAATTCTGTTAGTTTAAGACTTAGAGATTTAGATTTTAAGCTTTTTTAAATTAGGTATCAAATAGTTCGTCTCAACTCGTTAATAATTTAAACCGAGTTTGAAATAGAATCTAATTTAATCGATTCAAGCTTTAATTAAATTTTTTACAGAATCAAACTCGATTAATTTGAAAGTATCATCTCATTTACGGTCTACTCCCCACCCCAGTATCTACGTTAGTAGTATCCGCTCTTACGCCGCAGAGCCCTCTAGCCAATCCGAAATTTCTATGCAGTTGTAATTGATAACTTTCCCGACGCAACACAAAATAAAGAGATTTAGCCCCATTCACATCACTCGTTTAAAACAGACATCAAACAGCTATCTCTGAAATATGCTAACTAACGGCAACCTAGTTATCCAACTACACACCAAGACAATACTTGGTCGCCAGGATCTACCGGGTTGGTGTCAGATTCTTTTCTTTTTTTTTTTTTTTTTTGAAAGAAGGTTGGTGTCAGATTCAGGCTGCCGATATTGGGGAACCAGCTGTGGGATCAGTCCGGCTCCTGAGCTACAAGCTACGGGATAGAGATGGATCAATGGGTAATGGAATTGCAGATCTTCCGGTTAAATTGGAAACTTGTGGTTCCCCCGTGTACTCTGGTCAGGCAAGTGATAGGCACTCCGGCGAGAAATCGCATAACGTGCACTACGATATGATTAGAGGAACAGTCTTCTTTTGACAGTCTTGCTCTAAATCATACTAGTTTCAGTCTTAGTTCTGGGACTAAGTAGAACCAACAATATTTGCATCACAACTGTTCGCATCGTGTTTAAAATTTGATTAATAGAAGAAAATACAATTTGATTCAATCACAGCCTACTACATTATCTGATAGAACAAAGGGAAGAAAACGAAATGAAAACCAACGTTCTTTTCTTACTATTTCAAACCCACAAAAACTAACGTTCTTTTCTGACCGGAAAATGAAAGTTTTACTAAAACAAAACTTGGACAGTATTTACTTCAGGGTAGGCCGAGCTTTCACCTATCTCAGTATCACATTCACAAACAAGTTATATGCATGACGCCCAAGTCCCTACCTAGTGTTACCACTATTCAACTTTTACTTGTTTGGAACTACAAATAAAATCGATTTAGAGACCCAACAACAAGGGAACAGCTACAGAACACTCTACTGAGATTTCAGAAAGTTAAATGAAGCCTTTATGTAACATGAATTTGCAGCTATATTACCTTGCAACATTTCTGATTTCATTTGTTGCTCCTTGGATTTTCTTCTTCACTGATTTAAAACTACTTGAGCCTTTCTTGTTCCAGCGAATTGAGGCACTTCGCTTAAGAACATCTGATATAACAGGTGATCTCAAGGTTGAATCCCCTAAGGGAGAATCGTCGTAATCTAGTTGAGAATCGATCAGTCAATTTTCAGTAGATGACATTCTAGAGATAAGCAAGGAATAATTTTAAAAAAGAAGAAGCAATTCAGCATGCAACCAGGTGGCTTACAAATCTCGGGATGTAAAGCATTTGCAGTTACCCTTGAGCATAACAATTATCATACAGTACATAATTTCTGAACATCAAGTTCAACCAAGCATATAAAATTCCTCCATTTGGCTTTATAAATAAACCAATGACGGTTCAACCGAAGAACAAAATCCCTTCTAAACCTAACTCAACATTTATCCCCCCCCCCCTGCTAGACCCGTAAAATGGTCACTTCAATAGAGAAGGCAAATGAACGAAGTACAGAGAAATCATTCAACACCCACACTACAAAGGAACTAATGCATCCTGATGAAACAAGTACAAGACAGAAGAACTAGAATCCTAACGTTAGGATACTTCCACTAAACATTATTTAAGGAATGTAGCCTGAAAATTTTTAATTAAATTATAGAAATAACTGTGTTTCTTATGTTGTCTTTTCTTTCAATTTATCTATGTTTCTCAAAAATATTTCATATACGTCAAAAGAATGAGGTTGGACATTGTTTTCTTTCAATTCATTTTCCGGTAAATAGTTAATATATAAAACAACCAAATTGGATCAACTAGTTAAACACTCTGTAGCTACATTGCACGCAAAGTCTCACCTGAAGACATGGGTAGTTGATATTGCACTTTCAAGAACTTTGATGCCTCCCTATCTTTCTTGTGGCATAATACCCGCATTAAAGTGTGAGCATCTCCCATATTTGTATGACCTTGCTTGTTTGAATCTAATCCCATCGAAATGAGCTCACTTGCAGACATTAGCATTTGAATAACAGTTTCAGTCTGCCAAAAAGCAATGATTAACTAAAGTACAAACAATTCACTGTACACAAGAAACACTCAAGTATGAGCTAGCCAACCTGAAGCGAAAAAATGTGAAGAATCCGTTCAGCAAATTTTGCTTCCTGCTCAACTATTGACCGCTGAAGGCCTTCTCCATCAGCAACGAAAAATTCCTAAAACAAAACAAGACAGTTCTATTAGCTAGTAACCAACCCATATATGATAATATGGAATATATGTAGCACGTCCGTTGGACACTTCATAAAAAGCGTGTTGCGTATTGAATAGGAAGGTACTATTACTAACAATGAAAGTGTACGTCACGCAGATTGTCATGCGATACAAACCTTTAGCGTCAACAGATCTTCTTCCATAAGGATGATATCTGAATCAGAGAAGGCACGACAAGGACCTCCATCAAGCAATACCCAAACAAAGCCTTCCTGAATCAAGGATGTAAAAAAATAGGTTGCTAAACAAGGGCATTAAAAGATCACAGGAGGTCAAGCCACGAGCATACCAATGAAGCCATATAAATACTTAAAACCACAAGATCTCTGACAGCGTCATCTATCAAACCACATACATTCTCCAGAACCTACATTTAAGGTTGCCAATATCAGCACATCTTAGAGGAGGTGGCAATAAGTTAAAACTAAAGTCGAATAGGAAAGAAAATTTCTAAAACCACATACAAATATTCGTAGGTGAAACCATGCACACAACAAAAGAGAGAAATAGAGAGAAGGGAGGGAGGCAGAAGCCATCTACTTTAGAGCCGTACCGTGTCAAAGTCGGGAAGGAAATTCTCCAACCGAGTACTTTCAACATTGCCACGATATAAATGAAACAGGAACGCATCTCTAAGATCCCAAAACACAACCCTTGTTCCTATACGTAATTTAAATAGAAAGAAGATGAATTTAATAATAATAATAATAATAATAATAATAATAATAATAACAATAATAACAATGGTGGTGGTGGCGGCTGCTGCGATACAAATGAAACATCAATGCATCTCTAAGATCCCAAAACACAGTCCTTGTTCCTATAAATGGTGGTGGTGGTGGAAGAAGTTGAAACTTAATAATAATATTGATGATGATGATGGTGGTGGTGGTGGCTGCAATACAAATGAAACATGAATGCATCTCTAAGATCCCAAAACGCAACACTTGTTCCTATAAGTGGTGGTGGTGGTATTTTAAAAATAATAATGATAGTAGTAATATCAGCGGTAAGATTATACCTTAATAACTAAGATTACAAAATAAAGAGAAAAATCAGTTTTGCAGTCCTTAAAAGAAAATGGAACATGACAGGCTCACCAATCAAGTCACAAATTTTTTGGCCAATAACTTTAGCTGTATCCCTTATGATGCTAAAGGTGGTACCAAAGAGTTCATCTACTGCTTCGTGATGTGTTAGTGAGTCACTCTCCAAAATTTCCACAGGCTCTGTTTCAGCTGGATGAAATAAAGAAAACCATAAAGATCTTAAATCGTAATAAACAACTTCCTACTTCATTATCTGCGGACATAACAATAAAATGAGGAAAGGAGGGAAAATATAAATATAAAATAAAATATAAAAGATGCTTTAGAGGTTCATATAATCATCAATGAATATAATGTCCTTCCAAACTCAAGTTCAACTGCAAAGTTTCTTTTCACTTCAAAAGAAAGTTCATGTTGTAGCTGATGATGCTCTTACTGCTGTTTCTTAGATCTACTTATCCAATATAAATGATCATTCACGTAAAACAGCCAGAACTAATTCACCATTAACACTTCATCCACCTTTACCTAGTAGACGCATATTGTTATTAGTACAATTAGCTTTTACTTTCAGAAATAAATGTTTTCATGCTATTATTGCATAACCGCCTATGATTCCTGTTAATAATGAGATGCATATAGAACTTGCCCTTTGTTTGGTCAAGAGATGGCCTCACAACTACCCAAGATTTACGAATGTCATCTTCAAGTTGGCCAATCTGTTTCTGAATATACTGCATGGAAACACGCAAGATAGCACAGGTATAAGTTGGTATTGTTCTGAGAAGTTCACATTTTAATACCAAAGCTACAGATATATGACCCATAAGTAGAAATTATCACAAATAAAAGCCATTAATAGAGAGAAAAAAGTCAGGAGTAAAAATAATCATCTGAAGCAATACCATAGTAAAAGGACCATTGTTTGGAAATCTTGTAATGGCCAATCTAGTTCTAAGCCAGACTTTAATTATTACATATTCTATACTAAATTTCGTAAATGATGTAC
Source organism: Abelmoschus esculentus (assembly GCA_035048815.1). Lineage (NCBI taxonomy): Eukaryota > Viridiplantae > Streptophyta > Magnoliopsida > Malvales > Malvaceae > Abelmoschus > Abelmoschus esculentus. The sequence goes on from JAUCBN010000009.1 coordinate 11,459,180, forward strand.
CTAATAATAATAATAATAATAATAATAATAATAATAATAATAAAATTCTTCAGGCAGAAATGCAACTTCGGAACATCATGTGAGAGTGTAATTGATTTTGACCGATGTTGAAATGGCTGATCTTAGGTTGCATTCAGCTTGAAATTGCTCAATATGAACTCAATGCTTTAACTCAGACTAAATAATTTTTTGTTGGAAAGGAAAATTTACAATATATATGTCAATGTGTTAAATTTCATAGGTTCATAACAGGCAAATATGAACTTCATAATCCCAAAGGAGGGTTTGCTTCAAGAGTGAAGATACCTTAAATTTGTTTGTAGGTAAAAAGATACAATATAGCAACTAATGAGCAATGCTTCTAAAAATGATCATACTTACCTGAAGGGTGTTCAGCCGGATGCAGAGTTTGGGAATTGTCAATTCCTTCAATCTATTAAGCACATTGTCATCTATGACTTTGTACTCATTCAACCTCTTCTTAATTAGCGGAATAGCTGTCTCAGTGTACCGAGTCAAAGGAGGGGCTGATGGGTAGAGATGATTCTTCTCAACTGCGACATTTAATGTATGATCATTGCATGGTAGAATAAATAAGGTAACATGGGCAATTGACTAGAAGGAACTTCCATAATTTAAATAATAACAACACTAATAAACAGAAGTATTAAGGCTCTCTATCAATTATATATATATTGTAAAAGCATACAGAAGATTCATGGAGTTAATAACAAAAGTAAATAAACAAAGAGCAATCGGGATACTGACTGCATAGCTACCCACTAGACATTTAAGAACAAAGGAATTAGCTACACCCAGAACTAGTGCCAAGGATTTCAAAGAAAAGAGGCAGGCACAGAGAGGTTGCTTTCAGCTAATAACAATGAGATAATCACCATCAAAAAGAACATTGCAAGATGATGCCCAACTTTTCCAAGCACAATGCAACGATAAGAAGCATGAATAGGAAATACCTAACTGATCGAGCACTCTCTGCAGATACGCATCCAAGGTGTGGAAAACTATAGATAGAAGGGCTTGCAAATGAATGATGTCCAGAGGAAGATTCATTCCAAAAAGTTGATCCCCCGTCTGAAAAGTTAACACAGTTACAAGAGACAAGCAACACGAGAGGCCATAAACCAAAAACAAAACTAAGAGAATAAGATTCAATTGCTACAATTTAAAGATAAAATAATAGAAGCAAAAATATATAAAAAAAGGGAAAAAACCCATAGTTATTACTACTATATTTCCTAGTGGAAGTTTTTTTGCGGCTTTAATTTAATACTGATGGATGCTAGCCAGGGTAAGATACCTAGGGCAAGGACATCTATTCCATCAAAGAGCAATCTATAGAAATGGAAATTTTCACGTACAAAAAACACATAAGAGAATTACCACCCTTATATCCAGAAACAGCATACCTCCTCTAATATCCTAAAAACTTCAACTATTGACGCTGCCTGCCTTTGATGAAATGACAAGGGCTCCCAATCCTGCAAATGCCAAGAAATCAGCTGTGGTTCAGCCGTTGTAGCAGGGTTCCAGCAATTTTAAAATGAAACAACTCATGGTAATTCTCTCTTAATAGGGGCTGAGAAAGAGTAACCCCTTGCAGATAACAAAAACAGGAAAAATTAAACAACATCGAAGACAAAACAAATAAGAACTTGGGACAAAGCCAAAAAGAAGTCCTTAAGCTCATTTTTCAAAGAGTCCATCAAATGTTTCACTTTCTCATTGTTGTCTCTGAAATTCAAAACCATGTTGAGCTACAAAACTATACAGTTTTGGTATTTGATATCATCCTACTATACATAAAAAGAATAAATTAACATAATCTTTCTATAGAAGCAACCTCAAGTTCCAATGCTCTTCTAGTCCATTCCAATATATGAGCATGCTGGCCAATCACCCAATCAAGAATTATTGGTCCCGAGACTTTTTCAATCTGCAAACAAGCATATAAAAAACAATGCTCCACTTAGGCATCACATCATTAGCTAAACCCATACATCAAAAGCACTTTTTTTCTCAGAAAGGTTTGGCTACTAAATATTTCCATGTCCAACATTTTACAACCTGAACAATACCATTACCCACTCCATTAGTTGCATCAACCTAAATAGTATCAAATGCACAAAGAAATGTTTAAGATCATTAGCCCTAAATCAGAATTTTCTTTTATCACCAGCAATCCACAAAACAACATGGAACCAATAAAGAAACAATGTGTCCAGCTATTATCCATAAAGTGCACCTCCCCTATTTCACTGAACATGTTATTCTTAAACCAGGAACAAATAAGGATTGAATGGCATGATACTGGCCACAGTTAAATCAAGATCCACGGGGATTTTTATAACAAAACTAAACATTAAAAAAGGTAGAATGTTTAAATATCAGAAAATTAAGTTTAAAAAGTATTTAATCCTAGGAGAAAAATAATTGCTTCTCCATTGAAAAGAAAAACACTAGCTAGTAATTCGTGAATCACGAATACAGAAACAGATACAAAGTTAGAACGAAACTGCAGAGACATAAGTCTACAAACATGATTCAAAACACTTGAAACTTGGATAAGTAACACTTATAAAAAATGCAAACCTGATAATGGTCCAAGCATGGTCTAAGAGAGTGTTTCACTTTCTGTTCCTTGAGAGCAGAAGTATAAATTTGCCCAAGTTTGTGATCTAATGAATAAGCAGCAGAAAGCACTGATCTGACATCTTCAGAAAAAGATGAAGCTCCCTTTAAGAACGGAATCTACAAATTAACAAGAACAGTCTCGCAATAAAGATAAAGCACACCACCCAATGCAAGTTCAACTAAAAGAGATTGTTAAATTTCAATGGAACAAACCAGTCTTTCCCCATAAAATTGGTGTAATTTCTGCACCGAGATTATTATAGATTCTTGAGACCACTGACGAAATACTGGGAAAAATATATTAAACTCCCTCTCAGCAACCAGTAATAGTTGGTTTGCAAGTAGCGCCAAAGGATGCATCTTTTCTCTAGATTCCAGAATGGTATTTGCCACCTAAATACATAAACAGCTTTAATTGAACATTTGAGAGGGAGAGAGAGTATAAATATAGTTGTGTTATAAAAAAATCTCACCCTCCCAATTGCAGCTTCAATGGACCTCTCTACATAATATCTAATTTTCTGCCCAGAAGTATCGACAGTTAACTGCATGGAGGAAAATTTGCAGTTAGATATACATAAGCTTCATCACCAAATAGTAAGAAACTGGCAATTGCAAATAGGGGTAGAAAGCGCAGATCGAGCTCCAAATTGTCCAACCAAAAAGAGTTCAGCCACAAGGAAAACATCAGTTCATGGTATGAGCAAATTGCTTACTCACAACAGAATGCTGTGGCCACCCAACAAAACAGGATGGAACTGGGATGTAAAGAAGTTGGGGCCAACACCAAATTAAGCTTTTAAAACCAATATGACCTCAGTAATAAGAAAATAGTTTGTATTTGTTCAACTTATTGAGTGAAGTTGTAGTTGAACATAACAATACTATCTGGTGAAGCTCAAGCCAAAAGTAACATGCAATTGAACTTGAGATTAGCTAAAACTTTGAATATCTACATCAATATGAGCTTCATCTTTTTACTAGTTCCAAACTTCAAAAATTTATCAGCTCATTACATAACATGGTCCATCAAGCGACTAAACATGCATGTGATTTGAGTAACATCATGGTTGACAAAACCTTAGTCTCAGCACAATCATCAGTAGTGAGCATTCCTATAGCTGAAGCCAAAGCCATCACCTTTCTGAAGTGAACAGGTTTCTGTGGAAAGAAATTGTTGGTAATTAATGGGTTTATATTTCCAAATTAACCCATAACCAGGCAACAAAAACTGAAATAGAATAAAATTCTTGAACAAAAAGGATTGCTGGGAAATAGAACCAACAAAACATCACTTAAGTTAAACAAACTTGCAACAGACCTCACCAAAAAGTAGGTGATAGTCTTGTAGTTTATTGTCACACCATGTGCCTATGGACAGGAAAATGGACTGCACCAGATTTAGCTTTGTTTGACTGCCATTCCTTTCTCTTAAACATGTTATACTTTTCAAATATAGCCCTTCGTTATAGTCATCTTCTTCAGCAGATGCAACTCTCTGGAACTGTAGAACAGCATGCTCTAACAGAGTGCCTTCATCAGTGTGAACAAACTTCAATAGAGAAAATATACTGATGGTTAAAAGCTCACGAGAAAAAATATTTTTAATATGATTTGAACACATAATTAAGGTCATAACTCATAAATAAGCAACAACAAACATTACAGAAGACATACCTGTTGAAAAAGAGCCCAACCATACAAAACATAGTGCAATTTATGAGTGATGCCTAAACTGGACCAAGTCAGTTTTATAAGTGATAGCATCGCATCTGCTTCCTATCAAAATTTTAAAATAAAAAACTCATCAACATAAAAGGCAAGAATACCAGAAGTGATCACAAGCACTGTAGAAACAAAAAATCAAGCTAACAACAATATGATCAAGGGTCTGCATTGGCACCTCTATCAGTTGGCCTTCATCAAGAATGTCAAAAAGGCCATTCAGTAATTTCTCATAAAGTCTAATGTTCAAATGATAAGCAGCATGCCAGTAGTAGGTTTCACTTTCCAGACCAAACTTCCCCTGCTGAAAGAACACCTTTGATGCCACCTGTCTAATAGATGATATAACCTCAACTCGTTGAGCAGGAGACATTGCAACATCCCATTCCTAGAGCATCCAATGAACAAAGATGTCCATTTGAATAACAGTGTCACAATTGAATTTGAAGCCATTTCAGTGACATGTAAATTGTAATTATCCATGAATGTTAAAAAGCAACAAACAGAGCATACCTTTGTATCTCTAATCTTTGCAAGACAACTTTGAATGAGTAAAAGTTCCAGTTCTGGAAGTTTAGCTGAGAAGTATAGAAGTTCTTCTAATATATTCACCTAAAATTAATAATAAAACAGCATGGTGAGTTCTATGATTGGAGAAACTAACCATTTTGCATTCTTTATAAATTTAATAACCAGCCAATATTTAGGTTCAACGTAAACAAAAACAAATATACATTTGCAGATTTCACAACTGTGTTCTGTTAGATAATTCAAATATACCATGAAATAGAGCTAATGCTTCACTAGGAAAGTTCTTCAGGCTTAGTGTAAGTTTATCCGATGTATATTATTATAATTAATTAAGAGTTAGAAATTTAAGTTAAAGTCTACTACCTAGAAGGATTAAAAGTCTGCCGTAAGTAGGACTCCTAATTGTATCCAAAGTCCTATTCTAGTCTTTAAAAGTTTGTAACCTATGTAACGTTTACAATCTATGGAATACAGAAAAGAGTTTTCTGTTTCTCTTCAGTTAGTCCCTTTATCGGAATATATTTTGATATCAGCAATGTTTAGCATCACATAATAAATATTATTATTTTAGGAAGATATTAGATTATTATTATTAGGATCAGTTTATTATTTTATCAGGAGAAATATTATGAGATTTTATTTATGAGTAATTGTGAATAATAAGTATTCCAGTGTAAAATACTCTTCTGATTTTATTCATCATACTTTTAACTTACATAGGAGATGCTATATATACAAAGAGTACAAGAGTTTAACTTAAAAACAAACTACTCCTAAAGATAATCTTATCTAATGATAAGATAGAGTCATAGTGCATCTATATAACTACTAAACTAACTTTTAGGATAATATTTACATTTATCTCTACAAATGTGCGATTCTAACTTACGGTAATTTATATCATTAAGAGTCCTTTTTATTCTGTTTACCTTTAGGTCAAGTCTTTTATTTCAAGTAAACTTTGTACCCTCTATTTAAAAAGGCTATTAGGTATGACCGTATGAATAAAAAGTTAAGCCAGTATTTTATTAAAACCCTAAAGATCTTGGTCTCTCGTCTAACGAATCTAAAAGGTTTCAATTATCCTTCGACAAGCTAATCTATTGAACATCATAGGTCGTCCCAAGAATCAAGGGAAGGCCATTGCTTCTAGCGTTTCTGTTAATCACCCAGTGGCTCAATCACAAACAAAGGACACTAACAATCAAAGTTGGTAGAGGAACCATGATTCTGATGAAGTGATGCAAACAGCAATTTCTTATGCTGACACAACTACTGGGGCCTTAATATGTTTGGCTTTGCAAATACATTATATAAGTTGCATTTATTGAAGTTCTCAACTCCAATTAAGGGCATATTTAGTTCACTATATGAAAAAATGGGTAATGTAAAAATACAAAAAATTTGATAATACCTGTCTACTCTTCCATTGTATATAAGATTTTTCGTTAGGAAAATCAGATCTGAAAATCCCAATCAGGAGTTCTAATGAGATTTGAGCCAGATCAATTTGCCCGTACGTTCTTCTTGCAGCAAGTTGTACCATATTTCGACAAATGCAGGCATTCATTGCTTCTGAAATCTAGTAAAGGAGAATAATTACTCCTAAGATTAAACCAAGCAATACAAATAAAAATTTAAAAATATTAAATGAAAGAAAACGCAGTGCAAATGTGGTTGAAACGGATAGCATGGTTGATAACAAATAGATGCTACTAATAATAGTCGAATAACTGATCTGAATATCTATAGGATTCATCAGATTTTTCCTTATGCAATATTTATGACACTTCTATTTTTTATGTACAGTGTCATAATTAATAACTAGTAGCATGACTAGCTCATAATTATGAATAGAAGAACATTGTGTCTTTTCACACACAACACAAAATATGTTTGATAATTGGATTCATAAAGTATCTGCAAGACTTGGTTTCACATAACATCGTTAGTAAAACAACTTGGAAAGCATCATTTTACTTTCTCAAATACTACCTATATCTATAAGATACAATTAAAGTTAAAGTATAAAAGGAAAAGATTTATAACTTACCTGCATTTGTGCACGAATAGTATCAATGAGTTCAGCATGTCTGTTTGACAGCAGAGGTTGTGAATGTGGCTTTTCCCTTTTACTCTTTAATCTAGACAAAAATTTAGAATTCTTTTCTTTCTTTCTATCTTCAACTGGAAACATTTCGACCCTGATAACAAACAAAATATGAGAAAGATATGTTAAGTACACGTCAAGTCAAAAGGTAAAGATATTAGTAGGATACAGTCATCAGACTTCCTTAGAATCACATCGAATACACATCAGGACCGACTCATACTCATATAGACAGGCAGAGAAAGAAAGGAAGTACCCAGAAGAAAACACAGATGCAAGCAATAACTCATAGGCTGATTCCCGCAAGTCATCATCAGACAATCCTTCAAAAATCCTGAAGTTATGTATCAGTTTATTCAAACAAGAAATGCTAAGATGACATGTAATTATTAGTATCCTTATGAAATTGTTGGTGTAAGTAAATACGAGACAGAAAATAAAAATTAAACAAACTTTTCCTAAATGTTTTGTTTCATGAACTTCTAATTAAATTTCAATATTAGTTTGTCCAACCAATACCTGTTTTGAGGGAAGGTAAACCAAGAAAAGGAATTCCAGAATCCCCTAAAGGAGCCCTAAGTGCAGCTGCTTCTGCTTTGTCTTTCAAACCATAGTCATCCTCACAAGTTTCAACACTCTTCATCTTGAAAGAATCCAGCTTACTAGATGAAGATGAAGCATGGTTGCTACTGCCGACAATTGTCGAAGGCGGAACCCTCCGAGGAGGAGATCCAGCTACATCTGGATTAGAAGTACGAAAATACGAATCTCCTAATCTAGAATGAATCTGCAATTTAAAAACCAAACAAGTTAATAGTATAGAGTACAAATAGTAAGCTATAGTTTAAGACTCTTACATCATAGTGTATCTTTTTCTCACTGCATGTAATACCAGCAATAAAGACCAAACTCAATTCTCCACACTTTAATGGCACAAGTTGCACGTTTCTAGTTTGTTTCTCACTCATTGTCCATTATAAAAGAAAGCAGTAGAAAAGTTTCCGCTTAAAACCTTCTGATTCCTATAACAGTTTTAAATTCCTTTGGTTGAAAACCTAATCCCAAATGATTCCGGAAGTACTAGAAAAACAAAGGATAAAATCACCACAAGTACTGTAAACAAATCATTTGAACAAGGCAAACAGCAAAAGACATTAAATATATACTTCAACTAAAATCAGATGAAGTGGTCTATTACCATTATCGGATGAGCAGATTCCGCTTGGTACTTCTTAGAAGCTTCAGAAACATCAACGATTCCACCTGTTAATATTTTCAGTATGCACACACTCCTTCAGTCGCGGAAAATAAATAAATAAACAAGGATCATTCTAGAAAAACCTAATTAGCGTTTCCAACTGAATTCGTTCTTTTTGTTTCTCGTTTCAAATTTTCGGAAATAAAATTGACATAAAGGAAAGCATACCAGATTTAATGCAGTGAAGGATAAAATCGGCACTGAGTTTGTCGAAGTCGGCGTCGGAGAGAGGAGTGGATCCCGACGGCGACCGTAATTCTTTTACCAAACCGGAAGATAACAAAAACTCCAAGAGCTTCCGGCGATCGCGACGGTAACGTTGCAGCAGTATGTCCTGCTCCATCTTGTTCGTCCGGCAATACACACACAATTAATTAAACTAGATTACAAACACAAATCCATGTTTAGTTTTCTATAGACCTAATAATTTAGAATTTTCAAACTTTTCCTTAAAGAAAGAAGAGTGGATTCATTGTTTCATTACAGTACACAAGAAAATTGTTTATATCGGGGAGCGCGAAAAGCCGACTCCACAAGGACAATATAGATGGCGGAGATTTCTTCTTTTCCAGCCCTTTGTCCCCTATATTTTGCTTATTTACACTTTCCCCCTTTATGTTTTGGTTATTCACTTTTCAACCTACTTTTTTATTTCAACAGGAGATCCTCGGGGATGTAATTGTATATTTTAGGTCAAATTGTATATCTTTTTACTATTTAAAATATATATTTGAATTTTGATATCAATTTTTTTCTGTTAACTTTTCAAATAATGATGTGGCTTATCTTCTCTTTACAAATTTTGAAGATTTTTAAAATATTAATAACTTTAAATTTGATGTATTTCAAATGTTATTGTTTATAATTATTTTGTTTGGATAATTAATTATTTCAAAAGTCTATCTATTCTCAATCTCCAATAAAAATAAAAATAAAAATATTCATTTATAATCTTCCGTCAGCTGGATTAATGGATCGTCCAATCGAAAATGATAATAAAATGCATAGGTTGTTAGAAGGAGTTCGAATATGCATATACACATTGTATACCACTTAATTAATTTATTTCCTCTGTGAGGAAGAAAAAAATTAAAGAACTTGCAGATATTGGTAAAACTACAATTATTGTTAACCAAGGGAAATAATTCGTGGTAAGGCCAAGATACGCTTGGATCAAAAAAAACATGCTCAGAAAGATTTTTTTTGAGAAAGAGTTTTTTCAGTAAAAAAAATAAATAAAATAGATTCAAAATGTATTCAAGTGGAGTTTTCTTTTCTGGAACGTATCACTAAGCTAGACCCATACTTCGAGTTGTTTCATGCCATAAATAAACTCGAACGCTCAAGAAATCCAACATAAGTTATTCCAGATTTAGCGAGAGAATTGCACGAACCAAATATAAGTGAGTTTTTGACGTTAAAGTTAGAAACGGAATTAAAATGAGACAAAACTAAAATTAATATAAAAATTATAAAAGATTTAATATTAAATATTTAATATATATCAATTTTTATAAAAATATAAAAATTTTAATATATATATATAGAAAATTAATACTATAATTTTTATAATTTTATAATAATTTCGATTCTGATTATTTTAATTTATTTCACATTAAAAAAACCAAAAGATAATGTTTTTTTTTCTCATCTTTGATAATTGGGAGAAGTGAGATGAGTTCATAAACAGTAATATAGATCAATGGTTTAGTAAGTGAAGAGCTCAATTCTATCGATTGTGCTTATCAAGTGAAAAAAGATGTAACATAAATATTGGTGGTGAAATAAAAAGATAAAAAAAAAAATAACACGAACATTTAAAGTAATTCAGATTTTTAATTAAATTTTATATCTACTATCTTAGTTTTCTCATTTAGGATTTTAGTCAATTCGTTAAGAATTCTTCTCCTTTTCAAGACTTAAAGAAGAATCTTTTTATAATCTAGATTCACGCACCAAGTCTAGCATTTAAAGATCACAGACTGAGAATTGACACTCTCTAATTAGTAAAAAACCTGGCGAAATTGGTAAGATATTGCATCTGATTTTTTTATTTTAAAATCTATTGTAGTCCCTAAAAGATTTTAATCCGACTTTAACAAAAAAAAATTTTTTAAAAAGTATGAAATCGACATGATTTCAATCCGACTTCATATAAAAAAATTAAAAAGCACTAGGATTTCTATCCCATCTCATGGATAAAACAATAAAAAATTGAATTCAATACAATTACAATCCAACCTCATTACTTGTCTTCTCACCCTTGCTTTTCAACACAAAAAGCAATGAGGTCGGAATTCGGAAGCTGTTCTTGCTGATTTTAATTTTAATTTTTATTTTTATTTTTTTATAATATTTGTATGAAGTCGGAAGGAAATCCTGTAGACTTCATAATTTTTAAAAAAATTCTTTTTAAAGTCGGATTGTAAGCAGTGAGTTTTTAAAATAAAATACTATTTTTTTCTCATGAGGTCGGATGGAAAGCATTCCGACCTCAATAAAACATATTTGTCACAGATTGTTAAATATTTTGGGGACTGTAATAGATTTTAAAATAAAAAAAAATCATATACAATATATCACCAATTTCGCCAAAAAACCTTGATGCTCTCTTTCGATCTTGTTTTAATAAGGTTAGAATGCTTCCTTGATGAATTGTCTAAAATTAATAAAATGGTAATAATTTGTACAATAATTTTAGAATGGTTCGATTATCCAACCAAGTCTATATTTACTACCTTAGCACACTACTAAAGATTTTTCAATTCATTATGAATTCTTCCATTTTTAACAGACTTAGAAGAAAACCTTTACAATCCTATCTTTTTCTTTGGCTAGATAGAACCATAGGTGGTTCAAAAATTTTAGAAACTTTGTGCAATTTATTAAAATGAACCCTTAATTTATAATTGATAAAAAATATAAGATTTTTTTTCAAAAGAATACTGTATTATAAAAGATATTGTTATATTATCCTTATGAGTAACAAAAAATTGACTTATAAACATTTAGAAATTAAATATTTTTACTTAAAAAATATCATTTTTTTGAATATTTTGAAGCAAAAATATTTACAACACTTTCAATATCATTTTTTTAAAAGATCATTTTCAATTGTCATTAAAGTAAGTTCATTTAGTCCTTTTTGCGACATAGTTGTTCGTAAGTATAATTCAATAACTTCAATTTTGAAAAGCTTTATTGTGCAAAAGCATAGTAATAGAAATAATCAATAAGATTTTATAAACAATTGTCACATTTAAAAAAATAATTACAACGTTTTAACAATTATAAATTATCTTTCTTAAGAGCATTTTTAAAATTTTTACAATGAGTTTCGAGATTAGCATCCTATGAATGTAGTTTATCAAAATTTTGGAGGCCTTCTGCGATCGCTCCTATTACGCTAGTCTAGAACCCTCATTGAATAGAACCACTCTAGTTTTTCACTAAGGCTAAAATAGAACCTCTCATTTTATAAGAGATTCGTTTAGTAAATTAAATACCTCATAAGGTGTGTATAGAATTTAAGCTCACAATAAAGAGTACAAAAGATATACGAAGAAGCACTCTCTAAACTATATGCAAGAGAAATGAAAATTTGTGTTTTTTATTCAAATTCTCTTGTCATCATTCTTGAATATATTCTTTAACCTTTTAGTCATTAAATTGGAACCGTTGGAGATTAATTTCAATACAAAAAAAATCACATTTGGTGCCTTCGGTATCGATACTCGTGTAGATGTATCGATATGGTATATGTTATGAAATTAGCCGTTGAAAGGTTAAAAATAGGGATTTTCGAAGATTTGAAATCACTCTGACTATACAGATACAAAACATGTTGTATCGATACAAGGTTTCATTTTTGAAAAATAATTTTATGTATGCGTACCTGTAATAGACCAATGTGTATTTAGGGGTGAGTATTCGATCGAGTCGAGTCGAGTCAAAAAATTTCGAGTTATTCGAGTTGACGAGTCATATTTTTCAACTCAAACTTTATTTGAAATTTTTTCGGTTCGAGTCCAGTTTAAGAAATTCGAATCGAGTCGAATCGAGTCGAGTTTTCGAGTTTTTATAAATATTTAATTGTAATTATTTATCATGTTATAGTATGATTTGATTCCAATTTAAACGACTTTCTCTAATCATATAAGATATACATATATATATATTCATATATAGCAATATTTCTTTATATTTTTATATATCAATGTATATATATCATAAAAAATTGAGAGATTTGTCTCAAACTTAAAAGTTAATCCTTTAATTATTAAAAATTTCGAGTTATTCGAGTTTCCATTTTATAACTCAAACTTTATTTGAAATTTTTTCGAGTCGAGTCGAGTCTATGAAATTTCGAGTCGAGTCAAAACGAGTCGAGTATTTTCGCCTCGAATCGAGTCGAGTTATTCAATTTTTTCGAGTTGAGTCGAGTTTTGCTCACCCCTATGTGTATTGATACGGACCTTATAAAATTAATATTTTAACCATTTAAAAGCGCTTTAAACTATGTCAAAATTCTATAAAACCATTTCAAACATATTTTCAAGTTGGTTGTACTTTACATAATTTTTATAATCTTTATAAATTAAAAATATTAATATGTTGTACTTTACATAATTTTTATAATCTTTAATAATTAATATGTTGTACTCTTTTCACCATTTAGATTTAGAATTTTTTAATGAACCACGTTAATTTGTGAATTTTTTTAATAAAATCATACGTAATGAGAAAAAAATATTCAGGAGATTCTTTTCAAGAAATCATATATTTAAGTGCCATTTAAATAGTGAATTTAGTCTACCAAAAAATCTATTTTAAAATTCCTTGTAAAATATAAAAGTCTTATCATTTTAAAATATGAGTTAATTAAAATATGATACGTAGTATATTTTTATTTTTATTATTTTTTAAATAAAATTTAAATTTTATTTTTTAAAAATATTAATTTTAAATGTATTCACAATTCTAAATCTCTAATCTCAAATCTAAAATTTTTAAATTGTCATTATTGTCGCTATTGATTGTCTCACCGGAGACTATTACTATCGCTGTCGAACCACCATGATCATTTTTCTCAACCATCTATCATCAATAATCGATGATAAATGTATTTATCGATTTTCTTTTCGCGAGTTTGATTTCCTTTGATATTAAAAAATTGATCAACACACTTACTGTCAATTACCAAGAAGGGTGGTTTTGAAAATGATTGTGGTAGTTTGATGATGGATTTGATAGGTGACGGTGTGACCATCGGAGGCGAAACCAACTGTGAAACTTAGGGATTTAGAATTTGTGGTCATTTTATGAACTTTTAAAATTTTAGTGTTTTTTAAAATTATGTTAAAAATAAATTTTAAAAAATAAAATAAAAAATAAAAAATAATGGTAATTAATAATTAGACAACTAAAATGACCTAAATGAAAATTTAGACATTTATTTAAAGTAAAAGAATAGTTTAGGTCTAAAAAATAATCACAAGTACAATTTAGACACTTATTTAACTATTAAAAAATAAAAAATAATTATATTTCAAAAATATTTTAATATATATGTAATTTTAGAAAATTAATTTAAATCATAGTTAGTTATTGATTTAAAAATTAATTATAAATCGTGCTTTCATAAAGACGGTCGTTTGTTAAGCTTTGATTAATTGAATAAATGTTATGATCTTTATTTTATTAAAAATAAAATTGATTAAAATAAATAATTATATTTAAAAAATTAATTTTTTAAGGATAGTTATTTATCGGAACAAAATTATATAGCTTTAAAAATATATATTTTTAAATTTAATATTTCGATTATTGCTCTTTTTCAAGTGAGCTGATATCACTCTAAAAATACATCTATCACACCTACTTCATGAGTAAAAATATTTTTTAAGTAATTATTATATTTTAGAAGTTAATATAATTAAAATCAATATAATATTTAATAGGAAATTAGTTATTTCAATCAGAGTTATTTACCAATAAAAATTAAATTCTTATTATATAACGTTATCTATTTTTATTTGAGTAGAATATACAGATTATCACTCAATTATTTTATTATTATTATTTAATATTTTCAATTTAATAGTTGAACTTTATACAATAAATTTTTTTTGTTAATCTAAAATATTTTTTATTATTTTTCTATAATATTAAAAAATTTAATATTATTAAAAATAAAATAATTTAAATTAATAATATAAAATAAAACATAACTCTCGTCCATAGGTTATCTCTCTCCTATCATCCGTTGTTTATCTTAAATTTTATTGGTCGCTTCATTTCATTCCCTAAGTCCAAATCCTACCTCTGTTTTATCATAAAGTACTCTGAATTTCACGAAAAAACAACAACTAAATCTAGACTCACCGTGTCAAAACGAGTCTCCTGATGCAATTTGGGATCAAACACCCACCAGTTATGAGGTTGATAGTGATCGACGTTTTAACAATGATCCTTTTATTAAAATATAATTTTATTAATTATTTTAAATTTTGGTTATATTTAATAATATTAAATATTTTAAAATATAATAATAAAATATTTTATAATGACAAAAGAATTCAATATATAAAATTCAATTATTAAATTAAAAAGTTTGAAAATAGAGTGAAAAAATAGATGTGAGAAGATAATTGAGTTATAAACGTGAACTTTACCCTTTTTATTTTGCAGTTTAGTTTTTTTGTCTTTTCCAATTGAGCTCGTGAGACTAAATTGACGCACAACTTAATTAGGCACTTTAAAAATAAGCATGTATTATGATTAGGGGTAAGTATTCGATCGAATCGAGTCAAATAAAAAATATTAAGTTATTCGAGTTGATACATAAAATATGAGCATAACGCTAAAATATACTTACAATATTTGATCGAATAGTCATTTTGATTCATATTTTTAAGTAATTTAATCTTTAATCTTTTATTTTAGGTTAAAATAACCTATCTACGAATGAAAATTGTTATTCAACTGAAAATAAATGGTTTAAAATGACATGACAAACCTATATGAAAATACATGTCGCAATAACAATATCTTATAAATAAATATATTAACTTAACATAATGACGTATTAGTAAAAAATAATTTTATAAATTTATATTAAGTATAAAATATGTTTTCTTTTGATGTATCATTCTGTCATTTCAAGTTGTTTAGCACCAGTTGACTAATAGTTTTATTTACAGATAGCCCTTTTGATCTAAAATAAAACATTGATAACTAAATTGCCTCAAAAAATATTAAGAGATAAAATAATTATTCAATCAAACGTTAAAAGATAATTTTTTAGTATTATACCAAAAATATAGTATCAAACATACATCTATATCTCATACTTGCATTTAGATTCACTTTTGAGAATTTATTTTATATTATTTATATATTAATTTTTTAAATATTTTTTGAATGAAATCCGTTAGTTTTATTAAAAGAGAAAATATTCAAAATTATAATAAGAGTTTACGACTGTCATTGTAAACTAAAAATATAATTTAGACATTTTCCTATAATTTTTATACAAGAAACTAGTCATTTTATATCATACAAGGATCATACATGAAAAATGTTAAAAACTTAATCAAAAGACTCGAACGAAAAATTGATATGAACAAATTTAACTGTATTAACAAATAAACAAAAAAAAAAATTGACCTATTTAAGACCATTAAGAATCATAAATTAGAGTCAAGCGTCGTGAGAAACTATCACGAACACAAATTGTATATCCAAATTTAATCTGAGGGTTCAGAACAAAGAAGATCAACATGATTATAAATACGTGTCATATTGATCAGTAATAGCATCGTTAAATCTAACCCTGAAAAAATAAAAAAAAATAGCCAAAAGATCGAAAAAGAAGACAAAAAATATGCTAAAAACAAAGATAAGAGTACTAAACAATAATCGTTCGTGTTAAAATATACTTTCAACTATTGAATATTGATCACTGCATTACAATATTCGAATTTTTTTACCTTTAAAACAATAATTATTTTTTTTAAATATTAAAACAAAATAGTTCGCGATAAATAACCTGATTTGATTTAAAGTAAAATTAAATATCAAGAGAGTACATCGTATTTGTTTGTATGGCATGTGATAGTTTGTATGGCATGTAAAGAATTATTTACCACGCTTTGTTTTGTTTTGTTTTGTATTTTTTTTAGTTTTTAGTATTTTATTTAAATTTTATTTCTTTCTCTTATAATTTAAATTAAAATGAAATAATATTCCATGCGAAAGTATGGAATAGATTGGATGTCATGCTATTTAGTATATATGTTATATGTATGTTATGTTATTATTATTAATTATTTAATGGATTAATCAATATTCTAGTTAAAAATGACTTGGTAGAGATGGTAAATGGTTCTTTTGAATCGGGTTTGATTCGAATTAGGTTTAATTTTGACTATATTCAATTTTAGCTTAGGTCGGATATGTTCTGTTTTGGTTTTAATATAGATCTATAATGATTCGAGTCGAGTATCAAGTCGGATCAGATCACATTGATTTGGTTGATTCGGGTCGGGTATTTCTTGGTCGCTTAATTTCTGGTTGGATCAATAGGAGAATGATATATTTCAATCGAATTTTCATGCCAGATCAATTTTTTAAACTCAAATATTGCTTTATAAAGTTAATATATTTGACTTTTTGGTAAGTTATAGTGTTATGCTTCACATTAAATTTTTTATTATTTATTTTAATATATATTTTTTTATTTTGGTTATCTTATATTCAGTTTTCTTTCGGTTTGGATGATTTCAATTTAGGTTCATTCAGTTCGCTTGAAAATCGGTTTAAATCCATTCAGTTCTGTTAAAAATTAGATCAAATTCATATCGATTTAACTAAAAATCAGGTCAATTTGATTAAGTTTATTTTGGGTTTCGAATCAAAATTAGATATCATATGTGGGTCAATAATTTTGAATCGAATAAAACTAAATCGGATCTCGAATCTATTTATCTTAAAAATAGAATGAGATCAAAATAACAAAAATATAAAGATTAAAGTCCAAAATAATCAATATACCTAAAAATTGAGCGGCAGAGATTCAAAGTGTTTGGTGGAAGAAAGCTACCGAAGAGAGGAAGTGAGCCAATTGGCGAAGTCATAGAGATTAGGAAGTAGCTTAAAAGCAACCACCGTAGCCCACCTGCACCAGTCACCAACCAAATCATACATCCATTTTTCTTTTATTTCCAATTTACCCCATCGCATTTTATATTTATTCAAATCTGGTCCTCCAAATCCATATATGATTAATTATGATTTTATTCCCTTTCCTATGATAAAGTATATGTGATCTCATCCAATTTATGAAAAAATGTAAATATTATATTACAATTTGAGTAGTAATATTTCAATCTCTTTATATGATATTAAACTATAATAAATTTAACGATTCGAATATATTTTATTCATTATTAGTATACGAATAATTTATCAAATTCAACCCTTCTATATTTCAAGTATTTTGACCATAAAATATGGGTAGGAGGGGCGTCTACATCATTGAAATGGGTAAGGTTTAATTATCATACACAAGTTGAAGATGTAAGTTGTGGTTTATTAAATCATTATGAACATGAGAAAATGAATGGTTGAAATTCATTTGATAAAGAGATGGATAGAGTATTATCATTAACATTTTAATAGTAAAATAATATTAAATTATTATAGAATAATTATTAAATTTATCAAATTATTATAATATAAATAATTTTAGATTTTTTATCAAAATTTAACACTAATTGTATAGCATATAGTTACTATTTTGTAATAGTTCAATAAAATTATTAACTATTTTATAATTTTTGAAACTTCATAAAAATTATTTTTACTTAGTTTTTTATTTTAAAAAGAATTAGATTGATAAAATGATGGTTATATAACTATGTATTCTGTGATAAAAGAATAGCTTACGATTATTTTTATTATACCAGAAAAATAATATAATATTTTTAAGAGAAGAATAAAAAAAATTAAAAGAATAAAAATAGTAAACTGATAGAATTTTTAAATATAGAGATAAATTTATGTTGAGTTAGGACTAAATTGATAAATCATATATTTTTTTATAATAATTTGAGAAATTGCGTCTAGTTCAGGTATCAATTTAATATTAAAAATTCTTTAGGTACCAACTAGAGAGAAAATGTCTAGTTCAAATATCAATTTGAGATAAAAACTTTAAATACGGAAGGTAACTAGTTTATATGTGTAGAGCTAATGTTTCGATATAATAATTGAAAAATAGTTTTGGACTAATTTGAAAATACTTCAAAAATGTTTCTTATGTCCAAACTACTTGAAAATATATTTAAGATGTTTTTGAGAGATTTTAAATATGTTTTAAATGATTTAAAGAAACCAAAGAAGGGTTTTTAACCCAGGTGTTTCGATACACCTTCAAGGTGTTTCGATACCTATTCTTCAATGACATGTTTTCAATGGCAAAATCACAGTGGTACCGATACTGGTATCGATACCTTTTCACCACTGTGATGTTTGGTTTCGATACCGGTTTCTAAACATCCCCAACGGCTAGGAGCGGTATCAATACTGGTATCGATACCAGTTCTTAAATGTAGGTTCAACGGTTATTTCCCAAAGAATGTGTTTTGATACCAGTTTTAGGGGTATCGATATCGCCTGCACCAGAAGAAGAAATATGCCTTGAAATCAGCTCCAAACGGCTCCAAAACATCTCTAACGGCTATAAACGGCTAGATCATGATTTGGGATGATAAAAGAAAGCCTCAAGCATCAAGAGAAGACTAATACTTCATTGTAAAAACATTATGATTCAAAAATTGTCTTAGAGCTTAATTCTCACATTTTGGGTAGATAACACTTGTGAACTTAATGTATATGTATGCTCAAGTGTCTTAGGATTGGGTGAGAGCTTAGATTGCAAAAATTAGCCTTGTTAGAAGGATTAAACAAGTTTGCTAAGTTTTCTTTGTTTGAGTGAATTCCCAAAGTTCGAGTTGTGAACTTTGGATGCTTGGTTCGGTTTTGGATCAAGGTTTGTAAGGTTATCCCTTTAGCCTCAAAAGGTTAAATTCTTAGTGAATTTGAGAAATCCTTAGTGGGAAGCTAAGGTAGTAGATGTAGGTGCTTGTTCGAAGGCCGAACCACTCTAAAATCATTGTATTATTTTTGCTTCCACCACATACACCCAAATTGTCACTTCTCCACCACTTGGTAAGAGTTTAATCGGTTATTCATCGAGGCCTTCAAGCCCAACAATTGGTATCAGAGCAAGGCTCAATCGAGAGGGATTAATATCCTATTGAGAAGATCCGGAGAGCTCGACCAATTACCGATCAACGGACAACTCATGGCGCAATCCATTGACAAGCCACCTTTCTTTGATGGGTCCAACTACTCCCAATGGAAGATAAGGATGAAGTATCTCATCAACTCAAGAGACTACAAGTTATGGGATATAGTGGAAGACGGGCCATTTGTGCCAAAGGGAACAAAGGCGAAATGGAGTGTAGTAGATCGCAAGAAGATGGTGCTTAATTCCAAGGCTTTGCACATTCTTGTTTGTGTATTCCATCCTATCATTTATGAGAAAATTTCTTCTTGTGAGAGTGTCAAGGAAGTTTGGGACAAGATCGAAGTTACATACGAGGGAACAAACGAAGTAAAGGAGACCAAGATTGGACTCCTCAACCAAGAGTATGAGAACTTCAAGATGAATCCGGAAGAGGACATAGCAAAGATGTTCGATCGATTCTCTACCATCACCAATGGACTTAGAGGATATGGAGAGATCATTCCAGAGGAGAAGCTTGTTCGTAAGCTTATCTATTCCTTTCCCGAGTCATGGGAATCGAAAAGGACTGCCATCATCGAAGCCAAAAATCGACTCTAAAGCTTGATGAACTCATGGGGTCCCTCCGCACACATCAAATTATGATGAAAGGAAGAGAAGAGGAGAAGAAGGAGGAAGAGATTAGATTGATGAGGAAGAAGAAGGTTCAAGAGCTTAGTGTACATGTCAACATCGTTGCTCTCAAATCCTCCAAGTGCATCCATCTTGAAGATTCAAGTGAGGAGGATAGCTTTCCCAACTCTTCATAGACTTTGATCAATTCGTGGGGAATAAAAGTAAGAAATCTTCAAAGCACGAATTAAAGAAAAAGATGAAGGATTCCCACAAGTCTATCATGAAGGGATCATCTTCAAAGAAGCAAGCATATATGGCTACTTGAAGTGATGAGGACTCCACCAAAAATGAAGAAGCCAACCTATGATGGCCCTTAATGAGGGGGAGGTAACTTCTAACTCATCTATTTCAAGTTCATATACTTTTGATGAGTTACAAGAAGCCTATAATAAATTGGTTTTTGAATTTAAGATTTCATTTTCTAAAAAAAAGATGATTTCAAAGCTTAAATTAGAAAATGATTTGCTTTCAAAAACCAATTTTGAATTTGAAGCAAAATTAAAAGATTTTGAGCTTAAAGTTTTCGATTTACAAAATTTGCTTCAAAAGATGAAAAAAGATCATCAAGTTGTTTTAGATGATCTTAAAAAGGAAAAGGATTTGATTTCCAAAGAACTTCAAAAGAAAAATAATTTGGGAAAATCAAATTTTTACATGAGACAATCTAGTGCCCTAGATTTGTGAAGGGAAAATGTTTTAGAAGTGTTTGAGTCCTAAACGGACTAATCACTTCAGCCAAAAAGGATGAAATTGAAAAATGGATTTCTAAGGGGACTAAACTTTGTGCTACTAACGTTAAAGGATCCAAAGCAATTTGAATACCAAAAATTATTTGATTATCTTATTGTAGGTGTGATGGAGGTATGAGCATCAAAGTGCAAGATTAAGGGGGAGCTTCATACACACAAAAAGGACACTTGGAGAAGGAAGGCTTCACATCCTACCTTAAGTTCAAGTGTGGTAAAATCTAGTTTTTAGCTTTAATTTTGTTTATCTTTTGTTTAAACTAGATTATCATAATTGTTGAACTAACACTTAGTGATGCCTTGAGTAAGGGGGAGTCTTTTGTTTTCATAAACTAAGTTTTGATATTTGTTTTTAAAACAATTGACATTTTAAAACTCTCCTATGTTATGAGCTTTAAAGATTTTCAAACTTGGTTTGAACCATTTTTGATATAACAAAAGGGGGGAAATGTTGTGAAAAATTGATTTTTCAATTTGTTGAGTAAGGGGGAGCTTTAAGGCTTTTGAATCATTATTCTCTTATTCAAATGGTTTATTTCACAAAGAGGAAGAAACTCAAAAACAATTTTTCAAGTTGGTTTTATTATATCAAAAAGGGAGAGATTGTAGAACTAATGTTTTGATATAATAATTGAAAAATAGTTTTGGATTAATTTGAAAATACTTCAAAAATGTTTCTTATGTCCAAACTACTTGAAAATATATTTAAGATGTTTCTGAGAGATTTTAAATACGTTTTAAATGATTTAAAGAAACCAAAGAAGGGTTTTTAACTTAGGTGTTTCGATACACCTTCAAGATGTTTCGATACCTGTTCTTCAATGACATGTTTTCAATGGCAAAATCACAGTGCTATCGATACTGGTATCGATACCTTTTCACCACTGTGATGTTTGGTTTCGATACCGGTTTCTAAACACCCCCAACGGCTAGGAGCGGTATCGATACTAGTATCGATACCAATTCTTAAATGTAGGTTCAACGACTATTTCCCAAAGAAGATGTTTCGATACTAGTTTTAGGGGTATCGATACCGCCTGCACCACAAGAAGAAATATGCCTTGAAATCAGCTCCAAACGGCTCCAAAACATCTTCAGCGGCTATAAACGGCTAGATCATGATTTGAGATGATAAAAGGAAGCCTCAAGCATCAAGAGAAGACTAATGCTTCATTGTAAACAACATTATGATTCAAGAATTATCTTAGAGCTTAATTCTCACATTTTTGGGTAGACAACACTTGTGAGCTTAATGTATATGTATGCTCAAGTGTCTTAGGATTGGGTGAGAGCTTAGATTGCAAAAATTAGCCTTGTTAGAAGGATTAAACAAGTTTGCTAAGTTTTCTTTGTTTGAGTGAATTCCCAAAGTTCGGGTTATGAACTTTGGATGCTTGGTTCGGTTTTGGATCAAGGTTTGTAAGGTTATCCCTTTAGCCTCAAAAGGTTGAATTCTTAGTGAATTTGGGAAATCCTTAGTAGGAAGCTAAGGTAGTGGATATAAGTGCTTGTTCGAAGGCCGAACCACTCTAAAATCATTGTGTTATTTTTACTTCCACCACATACACCCAAATTGTCACTTCTCCACCATTTGGCAAGAGTTTAATCGGTTATTCATCGAGCCCTTCAAGCCCAACAATATGTCAAATATATATTTAAACTATTTAAAAACTAATTAAATAAAAAAATTAAAATGTTGTTTGATTCTTAATTTAATTGTCATCGTCATTATGATATAACAGAATATAAATTCAATTTTTAAAAAAATTAAATAATCTCGAACCAACAAATAATTTTAGTAAAAAACGGATAATGTTCATTTTAAGATACCCCAATTTAGTCGCTCTATCTATAATACGTGTATATTATAAAAAATTTAAAAATATATAAACAAATATTATCTTATAATAAAAGAATTAAATAATTTCATGACAAACTTAAATTCTATTTAATTAAATTATACCTGCTAAAAAGTGATAAAAAAATATAATAACTCTCTATTTAATAAAAAACTTTTAAATGGAAAGTACAAAAATTCTTTCCAAATCTAAAATTAAATATTAAACTTAAATGATACTATTTCATTTTTAAGAAAAATATGGTTTAATATAAAAATATATATAAATTATATATTTTTTTAATTTTAAGTATTTTTAATTTTTAATAAAATAAATATTTAATATTTTATTTTATTAATTTTAAACTATAATCGTAAATGATTGTTTAAAAAATTAATCAATTAAAAGATGATACATGATATATTTTATTAATTTAAAAAAAATATAAAATTTTTAAAATTATTCTCAAATATCTAAAATTTTAAAATATCTTAAGTCATAAATCTCAATTTTAAACATTATCTTTATTTATCGTCATTAATATGCTCACTGATAATTTCTTATAATCATTTATCTCATCTTTTCATCGTCGAAAATTGACAGATAATAAAAAATTAAATGATATATAAATTTTAAGAAAAAAATTATTTTATCATGAAAATATTATAAACAACGATGATAATAATAATAATCAGATTTAAAAATTTAAAAATATAAAAACCATTTTTAAATTTAAAATTTTAATTTTCTAAAATTAATCAAAGTCAATTTCATACGTAATATTTTAATTAAATAATAATTTTCTTTAAATAATTATTAATGATCAAATATCTACATCTAACAAAAGAAAATATTGTACTTTTATTTTAGAAAAAAAAATTCAACATTAATCTTTTATATTAATCCTAATATAAAAATATGTGTATATTACTTCCCTGTATTATGTATTGCATAAAAAAAAGGGTTCGGTTACTCTATCAAACCCCACCGCCTTCCTGACAAACCACCGAGAAGCAACCCAACAAAAGGAAAGAGACACAAGCTGCTTCAAAGCCAAACCAAAGCGTAAATCTAGAAAAAGCCAGTACTATGTTTTAGCTTCAACGCTTACCAACAATAAACTAAGCAAAACCCATCTCTTGTCTCTCCACTTGTTTCTCTTTCAAGCCACTCTTCTGTCTGTAATTGATATAAACTTCAACTCAATCCCCCAAAAGAACCCAGAAAAAAAGACCACAACTTTGTCCATTAAACAGTGAAAAAAGGGGGTTTTGTTTTGAAGGAGAATGGCAACTGGGGATCTAGAAAGAGCAGGAGGAGGAGGAGGTAATGGAAAGAACAGGGGAAACACTTATAACCAATCATCTTCTCCATACTATGTGGAGAAGGATGAAAAGCATTGGACATCATGGCTTATTCCGATGTTTGTGGTGGCTAATGTTGCTTTTTTTGTTGTGGTCATGTATGTTAATGATTGTCCTAAGAACAACCTGGGATTGGAAGGCGGCTGCGTGGCTAGGTTCCTTGGGAGGCTTTCTTTTCAGCCTACGAAAGAAAATCCTCTCTTCGGTCCTTCCTCTAATACGTGAGTCTCCATATCTAAATTCGACTTCTTTATGTTTAAACCGACTCTTTGCTGTCTCTTTTTTTCTGAGATTTTGTCTTTATACATTGGTTCTGTGTTTTTTCTATTGTCATGAAGTTACCAGACAATATTTAGGGGGATTGCTTGCAAGTTTAGTTGGTTTATAGAATCTCATGTGTTGTTTTGTCTAGCTGAAGTGCATATGTCTGTATTCCTTGAACCATTTGATGATCTAATGGGTTTACTGATGTATGATGTTAGTGGAATTGGAATTGGGTATTTGAGATTCTGAGGCAATAAAAATCTCTTGTTTAGCCCCCAAAAAGAAATCTAAAATGAATGTTTTAAATTTTGTAAACATTGCAAAGGGCATGTTTTGGGCTGATGAAGTTACTTTGTTTATTTAAGAATTCATGGTATATTGGACCTGATATAGGAAAAGACATTTGATCTCAATTGAAACAGTAGGGATTATGGGTGTAACTCGGCTCGACTCGTTCAGATTTCGAATCAAATTCGAGTAAATTTTAACGAGTATGAGACATATGAGTTCGACTAGTTAAGAACTCAAGTCGAGTTCGAGCTTGATTCAAGTCCAATCAAATCAAGTGTCGACTGATCTTTATCGTGTCGGATATGATTATCTCGTCATTTGTCACGTCTCATTTAAAGCACTGCCATGAAAAAAAAATTTGATACACAAGTTGTATAAACTCAAACTTGCTAATTGTACAGTATAGCGTGTTAGTGTTGGGTTTATAGGTTTAGGTTGTTGGGTTTAGAATTTAGGGCTTAGATTTATGTTTAGTGTTTTAAGTTTAAGAATTTAGATTTTAAATTGTAAAAATTAAAAAAAATAATATATTATATTCGAGTAACTCACAAGTTTTTTGAGTCGGGTTAGGGTATCAAGTAGCTCGTTTCACCTCGTTAAGATCTTGAGTCGAGTTCGAGCTCGAGTCGAATCTAATAGAGTTGAGCTTTGACCGAGTTGAACTCGAGTAGATAACTATCTCATTTACAGATGGGGGGAATGGAGCTTTACTTTTGTTTTTGTCTGGTTTATTGCAAATTTGAATCTTTCTAATTGTAACTAATTGTCTACCCCTTCAGAATGTACATAGTTTTTCAGTTCTTCACTGGATTTGTTCAATTCACTGTGAATTTGAACATTTTATGTCTTCAAGTTGTAGCAACCCTTCTTTTATTATGTCGTGTTATCGGTGATAACTGCAACTCGTGTCATGTTTTAATGCTCTTCGCTTTCTTTGTCAGATTGGAAAAACTGGGAGCTCTGAATTGGGAAAAGATTGTGCATGGCAATCAAGGATGGAGGCTTATCACTTGCATCTGGCTGCATGCAGGAGTTATTCATCTGCTCGCAAACATGTTGAGCTTGGTTTTTATCGGAATACGCCTTGAACAACAATTTGGATTCAGTACGTTATAAGTTCCTTTCTTAATTTGATTAAATTTTACTTTGGTGTTAGAATTGATGTGTTCTTTCTCCTGGCAGTACGCGTTGGGCTTATCTATCTATTGTCCGGTCTTGGTGGGAGCATACTATCGGCTCTTTTCATTCAGCGTGGTATTTCTGTTGGTGCCTCGGGTGCTTTATTTGGCCTTCTTGGGGCAATGTTATCGGAGCTGCTGACTAATTGGACTATCTATACGAATAAGGTATATTACTTCCTCGTCGTTTCTATGCAATTGAAAATGGTAATTGCCTTCATGTTTGGAGCTTAAGATAAGTAGATATCGTTAACCATGATCTATTGATCGGCAATTTCCTTCCGTATCGTAGGCTGCAGCTCTGATCACACTCGTGGTCATCATTGCCATCAACTTGGCAGTAGGGATTCTTCCTCATGTTGACAACTTTGCACACATCGGAGGTTTCTTGTCCGGCTTTCTCCTCGGGTTTGTTTTGCTGCTCCGCCCCCAGTTCGGGTGGGTTGGACATAAGAATCTCCCTCCCGGCGCTCCCGTAAGATCCAAGCATAAGGCATACCAGTACGTGTTCTGGGTGATTGCTGTGGTTTTACTCATTGCCGGGTAAGTTCCCTATCCCCTATGTTATTAACTTCAGGTAGAATAAAATTTTCGTATATGGTCCCTGTAGTGAGCTCGTGTTTATAATTCCGTTGATTCGAATGATGGCAGTTTCGCGGTGGGGCTAGTAATGGTGTTTAGAGGGGAGAGGGGAAACGACCATTGCAGCTGGTGCCATTACTTGAGCTGTGTTCCGACATCAAAATGGCACTGTGGAAACTAATGAAGACACTCAACTGTTCTTACAATCTGATTCTTTCCTGGTTTCCTTTACATTTTTTTTTTTACATTTGTTAATTTGGTCCAGTTGTTATATATTAAGGTACATATACACAGACATATATCTGTCGGTTTGATTTTTGTGTTGTTATTTTATTGTCATTTCATATGGTTCACATTTTATACAGGATGATCTGAATTTATTCCGTGTGCAATTCTTAGAAAATAATCACATTAAAATTATATTTTATATTTTATATGAGTTGAATCTTGAAGTTTTTAATTTTTTTTATTTGACCTTTGAAAAAATAAACTAAATAATTAATTATAATTTTTACTTATATTTTAAAATTTTATCAATTTATTTTGTTAATTAATATTGATCGTTAAATTTAATAAATGTAATGGTAAATTTATTTTTAATTTTTCAATCAGAGATTTAATATCAATAGTTTTAAAAAATTATCTTATAGACTCTGAAAGTTTATATTATGAACGTTGTTTATAATATCAATTTTGATCTCAATTTAATAAAAATATTTATTTTTATTTTTCTTACGTCAATTTTCTTTGGAAAATGTTTGACTTGTATTTTTCCACATCAGTTTCTAAAATCAGTTTTCAGAAGCTATTATTTGAGTGAGTTGATAATACGGAGAAAAATGATAGAAATTAGTAGTTTTCTTTTGTTAAAATAATTAAATAATGACAGAGCCGCCTACTGGTGTAAAAGAGATGAGTTGAGCTCGAGTAATATTAGACTTAGCTCGTTAAGATTTTGAGTCGAGTTTGAGCTTGAAATATTTGAGCTCGGTTCAGCTCGTTAAGAACTCGAGTCGAGTTCGAGCTTTTTTGAACCTAATCGAGTTAAGTATTGACTGATCTTTGACCGTGTTAGACGCAAGTAACTCTTATCTCTCACGTATCATTTAAAGCCTAATGGAAAAAGAACTTTGATACACAAGTTATGTAAACTCAAGCTTGTTAATTTTAGGGTTTAGTATGTTAATTTAAGGTTTAAGACTTATTTTTAAGGTTTAAATTTTAGGGTTTTAAGTTTAGAAATTTAGATTTTAAACTATAAAAAAAAAATAATAATATATCTATGTTTTTTGAGTAGCTCGTGAGCTTTTCGAGTCGAGTATCACGTAGCTCGACTCGGCTCGAGTTCTTCTCGTTAAGAACTCGAGCCGAGTTCAAGCTCAAATCGAGTCCAATCAAGTCGAGTTTTGATCGAGTCAAGCTCGAATAGCTCGCGATCTGTCTGGTCTCATTTACAGCCCTAGCGGCATATAATTTTTCTTGATTTATTATGGTATATTATAATTTTTAAAGAGTTAAATTGATTTTATTTTATATAAATATCTGTACTTTTTAAATCTATAAACCATTTAACCATTCAAATAGTACCGCTCAATCTCATTTTTCAGTTTATTTGATAAATCAAAGGTTTGTTTTTATTAATTTAGATTCATTCGTATTATTTATATAATTTTAATAAATAAATCTTTTAAAAAAATATATATATATAAAACTTTAAACTTAAAGTCTACTGAAATAATATAAGAATGTTTCACTCGAATAATCAATATCCAGCGTTATATTTTGACTTGGGCGTACGAAGCATCGTATTCCCGTAACACGACCGGGATGTTCAATACTGTAGGTCAGCCTAGCCAATAGCACACCGAAACCACCCACCGACATTACCACCCCCAAAATCTTCCTATCCTACCCCACATAATCCCAGTGGCCAGTGGGGGAATCTTACAGAGGTGGTTCACATTGGTGTCAATTGTCAAATATGGAGATTTTACTGTTTTAAAACACAAACATGAACCTATGGATCATAGACATCAGTTTTGAGTTTTGTCGGCAAACAAAAATTGCATTACTTTAAGCAAGATTAAACCCCCCAAAAGGAGAAAATGACAGAAAAGTAAAAAGACTAAACACCATTTCATAAATTAACTTCCTTTAAACCAGAGTAACTATTCTTTTAAACCTGGAAGTCACATGCACTAAACCATAAAAAAGATTCATAGCTAGGTCAGAGTCTTCATCATTGAACCTAAACATTCCTTAACCAAATGGTAATGACTTTTAAGTACATTAGTTAGCAGTTTATATGAGACACCAAGGTACTTGGTCAGTATCCATATCCTACAGGCATCCCCAGCCTGTCCAAGCGACCTGAACCAGGGTAGGCTTTGCTGGCGAAGTTTGCATGCAGGGCAGACTTCTGTGCATTTGATTTCAATTCACCAAAACCATGGATGGAATACCTTTTTGTTGAACCGGATCTCTCGTATTGAGGCCTTTGTTTTGGTGCACTGAAAGACCTTACCTTAGCCTTTGATGATTCAGTGTAAGACATGTAACTTGGGTGGTCCGAGTAACCGCTTAGGTAGCTTCTTGTGCCATCACTCTTGGCAGATGTGAAAGGGCTTCTCTTTGAACTACCCCCTCTCGAAGATGCAGAATAGAATTGTGGACTGTTATCATCAGCGGCAGCAATGCTGTAAGGGCTCTCCTCTACTGCTTCACACAACTTCAATGGAGTTGATGACTGAACTTCACCAGACGAAAGACTAGGTGCTGTTTGGTGAGAGTCTCTAGAATGAGTGAAACTACAGCTGTATAGATCAGAATTCAGGGAAAGATGCGTGGAGTGAAACAGGTTTCTTCGTTTAGATATGAAATTTGATTTCCCGGTATCAACCTCGAGGATTTTGTCACTCTTCTCATCGTCAATAGGACCGATTCTCGTTGAATGCACTCGTTGGTTCCATGATTGTTCATCTATCCGGCGATGCCAACCAGGTTGTAATTTCTCATGATTATCGTAAGTCCTTCCACTCGACCTTGACCCGTTTCTCTGATATCATTGACACAAGTTAACTAAGCATGTATATACAATGCCAAATGGTACACATAAAGTTCCTTTGGAAATTTAAAACTTCCATGTTCAAACAGATGTGAAGACCATACCTTCAACATCAATGATTGTTCGTATTTTGTACCCTCAGATCGAATTACATGTTCAAACTTTTCAGGAGTTGCTGGATCCTACACAGAAAAGGAGGAATATTTCATGGCCACCGACAATTGCAAAGTAGACAAGTTTACATCAATTTAATATACAAGGAAAAAGGTGTCCATGATTAAATCCAACCAACCCTTGTCAATTCACAAAGAAATGGGGGGCACTCACTGATAAATATGCTCACCAAATTACCTTTCAGCAACAAGTTTCAAGATTAGTGGCAAGCAATATGCACCTCAAAGAAAATGACAGTTCCTATGCTAAAGATTTAAGAGCAGAAGTGTCATTTGGTCAACAACTCAACATGTCCCATAATTTTGGAAATTACATAGCTAGTAGCTACCAATCGTTTTATAACCCACCATGACCATGTTTTCTTCAAAGAAAATTAAATTATGAGTATATGTTATATTATATACTGATATAGAATCATATATGGATGCATCACAACAAGTTGTCATAATTTCTGCAGAGTTGACTTTACTTTTATCAAGCATCAACCGACTTCACTTAAAAGTCTTAAATTCTTTCATGAGCATTAAAAGTTGTGTATTGTTATAAAGTACAGGAGCCCACAGTCCATGAAGCAGGTGTACTTTGCAAAAGAGTTCCCATGAGAAATTTCAAAGAAAAACAAGGGAAGAACAGGTTGTCCATTACCGGATGATGGAAGTGAGAAGATTTGCAGCTTGATTGTGAAGACTCTGAAAATTGGGTCCGGCCGGCACGAGCACGCTCTTGTGCTCTCAATAATGCAAGCATCCTTCTTGGCCACTCTGCAGTTCTTTTCCTTTCTATATGACCTCTAACCAGTGCTTGAAGCCTCACTAGCCCCTTTAGTGCTCTCAATGCCCTTCTTGCCTACAAAAAGGTTACAACATTAAAAAATGTATAATTAGGCAAGCAAGCAAGATCATGTGACAAAATACATCATAAAGTCATTACTCATTATAATCATGTATGTTATCAGCAAAACCCTCCATTTTCTATCACGTAAAGAGCTTCATGTAATTATATTAATGCAGCAGAACAAATAAAAAAGCAGCTGAAAAGGGGAAGTAACCAGCTGCCCAGGAATAAAGGGTGTTCACAATGGCCTAGCAAGCCAAGGTTCAAAAAACAAGGCAACAGGACCACATTGAACCATTTAATAAACAAATTTATTATGCTTTTTAAAATCTGGCGCCATGGAAAATGTTGGAAACAAGTACTGGCAGCATGAAAATTTTAAAAGCTCACAGGCGCCATGAATATGATAGATAGTCATAGTAAATAGAAATATCAGCAGTACTAGATTTTCCCAAAACATTCAAAAATCTGATGTAATATGAAAGGAGAAAAGGACTTCCCACTAGCCACCCTATACCCCAGACCCCCAGTAAAAGCTTTCTTATTATGCTCTGACCCAACTAATAATCTCCAAAAAGTCATACAAATCCATTAGTATTTAATAACAGATTGCAATATATAATTAAGGTTTTAACATAAAAACACAGATTTTCAACCTTTTTAAAAGCTCTGCAACATATATCTTCAATCCTAGAAACAACAAACTTTTTTCACTTGGTTTTGGACCCACCCTTTTCAGAAAGCAAAAAATTTGCAACTACTCAGAAGAGTTCAACCCAAGATATGATCATCCAATTCTCTAAAAACAGTTGCATTGCATTCAAAGTCTTGTGATCAGAAAATGCTGACAATTGAGCTGCTGCTGATTCTTTATTTGGTAAGATAATAAATTATTGGCATTATTATTCTGCCTGGCAAGAGAGTAGTTGGACATCCCTTGGAAGCTTTCAATAATTAGACACCAATAAAACTAACTAATCAACATTCTTTACCATCCAAAATAAAAATATTCTCTCAACTTGCTATACTTACAGTAGAACTACACAACGAAGGATACCTAATGAACCCCAGAAATAGTATCAAGTTACTATACTCAATCGCTCATAAACTCAAACTAATATTCCAAATCCACCCCCACCCACAACAATTAACTGCTTGAAAACGCCATGACTATGTAACAGTAGGGAAACCTTCTAAAGTAAAAAGTTGCAGATGATATTGGCAGAGATCAAACAGGGTATTTTTTTATGGGGAGGGGTGCGCTACATATATACATATATATATACATATACATATACATATACATATACGTATATAAATATATTTTTCATTGTTATCTAAAAAAGGGTAATTTTTTTCTTTTCTTGTGATAAAGGACAAGAGAGAAACAACTCAGACGTAAGAAAATGGAAGCACGGTGGGTGTTTTCTTTTGCTTCCCCTTGCCGGGGAAGGAGGACGAACTTGAAAACGACACCGTTTGTTTCATAATACGAATGTTGCATATAACTAAATTTAGTGGGAACAATACACGTTTTCGTGTTTTGTTCATTTTAATCGCATTTGAACAAAGAAAAGGAATTTTTTTTTATATCAAAATGAGAACCGAGAACACATGTCAAGCAATTAACCATGGGGAAGATGAAGTAATTGAAAAGATGAGCAAACTAGGGGGAAGAAAACTGACCAGATATCCACGAAATACGGATTGTATCTTAACCGCAGCTAACTCTTTGTTGCTGCTAATGTGAGTTGTTGGTTCACGCGCGCACCTACCACTGCTACTGGTGAGTCTAACCACTGCTGCAGCAGCTTGAGCAGCAGCAACTGCCGCTTCGGCAGCAGCGGCGGTAGCAGCAGCAACAGCTATGGCATGCTTGTTCGCAGCAACTACTTCACGCTCTCCTTTCCTCTCAGCGACGGAAACAGAGTGTTCCTGTTGCTGCTGACGCCCATTTAGAGGAGACGGTAACTTCACATTACTGTTACCGCTGCAGTTGGTGGATTCCTTTTCGCGGTAGGATTTGACGAAACTCCAACGCCGTTTGTCTTTATGGGGTGGTTTGGAAGAAGCAGGATGGTCGTTGGGGTCGGTTCTTTTGAGGCCGAGGATACTGCGGAACCACTTGTAAGCTTTGCCCATTTGATTTGCTTTGCTCCTTGGGTATGTTAAACAGAGTTTAATGGCGAAGGGAAAGAAGAAAAGGGATTTTGGGAGGCTTATTGGGATTCATTTGCAGAGGAAAAGGAAGAAGAGACGTTCCGTAAAAGCTTGTTGAGAGCAGGGGAGAAAGGGAGGGAGAGAGAAATGGGTTGTTTATATACTATTATGAACACGGAAATTGGGGAAATTGGGTGGATATTGTGGTTAAGAAAATTATTTTTTTAATTTAGTATTTGAACATTATTTTTTAAAGTTGGTGTGCTTGTATTTTATTTTTAAAAAAATAATTTTGATATTAAATAATTATGAAGATCTTAAGTTTATATTCTAATCTCATGAAAAAACCAACTTAAGCTTGTATCTTGTCTTCATACATGAATGTAGTTGTTAATAGTACTCTTTTTTTATCTTTATTTTTTATAGTGTCGTAATTAATTTACGACACTTATTTATAATTAGAAGGGTTGGAGAACACTCTAAAAAGTAAGGTATAAAAAAAATAAGAGTTAAAAATTAAAAAGATAATTATTTTAGTTAAAAAATAAGGTCAATATACTTTTAATTTTTATGTTTCTTGTATATCATACCTATAAATGCTTTGTATATTAAATTGATGACTTAGTATGTTTGAATGTTCTCCATTAGTGTCAATGGTGAAAGTTAAAATTGTGGATAGAAAATTGTAAGATTAGTAGGAACCAAACCTAAATGCATCTCATAACTTATAGGCTTAATTTTGGTGCTTGCCTTAGTGATTTAGGTACTCTAGAATGTAAGTTTTGTATTTGTGTATCGATGTGGGTTGAGCGTGTATTAATATTCTTCGTAAAAAGAGACTTTTTTCAGGAAATTTATAAAAGGATGTATCAATATGTATCTTTATGTATCGATATCCTTATGTTATTTCAAAATCCAGTAATGAAATAGGGTATCGATATGTTAAGGGCGTTTTAGTTCAAGGCTTTTCGATACATAATATATGAGTATAGTTTTTTAGGTCCGATACACATATAAAGCATATCGATATAGGGTTGAGACCAAAACCTTTCGAATATTAAACTAGTATCCATACTCGAGAGGGGTAATATCAATACCTAGAGAGGCATACCGATACTCATGTAGGTGTATTGATCGCGCTAGATAATTTATTCAAGAAATTTGAGTTTACGTTTGAGGATATATAACTCGATGTTAAAGATCTAATGGTTCTCTAAATATATAAAATGAATTATAAAACTGAAAAATCTAAAATTCTAATCTTGTATCGAATAAAATGAGATTAAGACTTACGTAAACCATGTATTGATTAAAGCCTTTGAAGTGTTAGTCTTATAGTGTTATTGTTGTGCCTTGTGAATATTTACACGATGGATTCGGATGTTTAAGATTGTGTTGCAATATCATGGTAAGTTTAAGGGATGAAGGTCATCGATACTCTGTGACCTGAGCCTCATTTGTTTACAATTCTTTTAAATTTATTATTTATCGAATGTTTTAATTATTATATTTTGACTTTGAAGCTCCTATACAACGGGGATTTAATATTTTATATCTCATTTTAATTTTATTGTTGGATTTATAAAATATTTGAATTTGGGGTAAACTTTATTAAAAACTTTTTCATACGTAGGGATGGGCACGGGTCGGGTCGGGTCGGATTTTTGGCCCACCCGCACCCGACCCGAAAAATCACACCCTTCACCCGACCCGACCCGGGTTTAGGGTGAAAAAAATCTGACCCGACCCGTTTTTTAAGCTTTAAAATCCGACCCGACCTGGCCCGACCCGAACCATTAAAAAAATTAAATTTTTAGGGACTAAATTGTAAAAAAATAAAATTTAGGGATCTAATTGTAAAATTATTTAATTTTAGTGACCTAATTGTAAAAAAATTAATTTTAGTGATCTAATTGTATAAAATATATATAAAGAGGGATCATTATTGCAAATATCCCTAAAATATATGGAAAAATTACATTATTAGTTCGGGTCGGGTCGGATTTTTTTCACCCTAAACCCGAACCCGACCCGACCCGAGAACTCCCTTAAAAAAAAAAACAACCCGACCCGACCCGAATCCAAAATTTTCACAAAAAAATCTGACCCGATCGGACCGGGTCGTATCGAAACCCGTCGGGTTCGGGTTCCGTGCCCATCCCTATTCATACGTGGGTTTAACTTATGATTCAATATGATATTGAATTTAAGATGGTATACCTTCCTTTATAAGTTAGATTAAAATTAAAATTAAGATTTATTATATATACTTTCTATAATAAAAGATTATATATAAAAAATTCAATTTTTGTAAAAATATTAGATAAAGGAATGAACTTTTGTAAAAAGAATAACTCTATACTATACAATGTACGAATACTTTTTCGAGACATGGAAACGTATAAATGGAGATGTAGCTTTAAACCTAGAGATGAGCATGGGATTGCAAATTCTAAAAATTATCCAAATAATTTTTTATTTTTATAAAAAAAATAATTTTAAAAATTTAATTATAAATAAATATATAATTTTTGATTAAGTATAAATAAAAAGTTAATCTTAATGATATAATTATAAAAAATATGTAAAATGAGGGTATTATTATAAAGTTAAGTCTAATACTTTTATCATAAATTAAACTCGACTTGAATCGATTTATTTTTAAAAAATTTGATTTTATTAGATGGAATGATCTAAAACTCAGATCTGGGTGAAATATTCGTCCCTGTTTAAAACCAATTACTACATTCTTTTTATAAAAAAATTATTAATATTTTTATTTATATAAAAACTTTATATAGTTTAAAGGATTCTAAGACAACAAACTATACTATGTAATAAAAATGAAAATATATTTATCTCTAGATAATTTGGAAAACAAATAAGTGCATTGCTTATATCATCTAATAAAGTATAGGCATAATGTGATACAGACATTTTGTGTTGATTTTATTTAAATTATACATTAAGCTTTAAAATTTTGAATAAATTTTAAAAACTTTAATTAATTCTCTCAAAATTTCTAAAACTTTATTTACACCTCAAATTTAAAAAAAAAATATAAATTCAACCCTTAGTCCTAACACTTAAACCTTAAAACCATAAAC
This sequence comes from Abelmoschus esculentus, assembly GCA_035048815.1. Taxonomy (NCBI): domain Eukaryota; kingdom Viridiplantae; phylum Streptophyta; class Magnoliopsida; order Malvales; family Malvaceae; genus Abelmoschus; species Abelmoschus esculentus. Next base: position 11,495,044 of record JAUCBN010000009.1, read on the forward strand.
CTTAAATTATATACCCTACAACCTAAATTTATAAGTCTTAAAATTAAAAGACTCGTGTATAAATTTTATTATATTTAAGGTAAACTACCTCAATGACCACTTAACTATTTGGGGATACCTATTTTTTTTAATATTTACAGAGTTGAGTCAAATAAATATTTTTTTTGAATATAGTTAAATTTTCCTCTTCCCTTCTTTGTTTTGAACAATTTATACTTTAAAAAACCTCATAATATACATTAAACATATAATTAAAAAAATAATAATTAAATTATTAAAAGGGTAAACTACATAAATGGTCTTTTGACTATACCTCAATTATTTTTTATATCCCTTAACTATCAAATGTTACAAATTGATCCATTGATTAACTTTTTTGATACAAAGTGATCCTGTGCCATTGAAATTTTTACGGGAAACAGATATAGACGTTAACATGCTAACTTGGATAACTATGCGGCATCCCCAATTTTTATAATACAAGTCAGTATGTTAACGTTCACATCGATTTCTTGTCAAATTTTTAATAGTACATGACCACTTTGTATAAAGAAGTTAGTCAATGAACCAATTTGTAACATTTGAAAGTCAAGGAATGTAAAAAATAATTAAGGTATAATCATAGGACCATTTATGTAATTTACCCTTATTAAAATAGAATATAATTGGTCAAAGTAATGTCGACTTCTGAACAATGTGTGTCTTTGGTCAAAGCAAAGTATTGTTTTGTTATCTATTTTCCTGTTTGACTGCAATTCTTTTCCTTGTCTGAACGCACCGTCCCATGGCGTTGAAATAGTGCGTCTACGGTCTACACATCCCAGGGAGACTCCCCCTAAGTATCCGTGCGGTGCCGGTGTACAAGATTGAAAAATCCCACAGCTGATCCGATCACATCATCTGGGACAGAGTGGGTCCCCACATCCAGATCACATGGATAGTAAATGACGACGGCTCATCATCCCATCACAGGGCTTAATCAAATGGATACGATTAGATTTTGTGCTCTGTGGGGGATTAGCATTCAAGACACACAACTCACAAATTGGGGATAAAAAACAAGATAAAATTATTACACATGTTCATACTCTACAACACATGCTATATTTTCATTAGTATGATTTTGATGTTTATTATAATTATTCTCTCTAAATAATTATTTTTTATTGTAATAAAAAAATTAATTTAGTTTATTATCATATTATTTATGACGTGTTATACAGTACGAGTTTACTCGAGAAAATCTCGGTAATATTGTGGATGGGAAAATATTTCTTAAAATAATGATGCTGCAGATTTATTTCTCCGAATATTGTGAATCCTACAGTGAAACAAAAATCGAGGCCAAAAGCCTCCGTCTTTGAACAAGGAATATCCAAAATTGAGGGATGAAGATGAGTCAAAAGGCTCTATCTTTGAACAGGGCGATTCACTGTTGGAAGACGGAGCCTAAAGACTCCGATTTTACAATGTTTTCTCTCTTTCTAGCAGATGCAGCAAAGAAGACAAACAGTTTAAATATCGAAATTTTTATTCAAAGACGACACCTTTTGACCTGTATTTGAAATTATTGTTGATTTCACAATATTTTAAAAAATAATTTTCCCACATTAATATTCAAAGAAATATTTTTCCATCCACAATATTTAAAAGAATTTTCTGAGTTTGCTCGTAAAATTTTAATAAAACTAAAAACGAAATTTATTTTTAGTCGTTAAACATCCGAACTTTGATAAGTAATTATGATTATTCTATTATTGAAGTATTTTTGTGCTATAAATCACTAAATTACTAACGTGAATATATTATTGTTTTTTATATTATTCTTTTAATTTTATATATAACCATATATTTAATTTATTTATTTGGATAAATATATTTTTTATTGATCTAAAGTAACCATATCAAAAATAATTTCCCGCACAAATAAAAAATTTGTAGAACCAGAAATAGAACTAGGATCATTTAAATTTAAAAATTGAGGGGACAAAACCTTATTTTATCATTATTTAAATTACGAGGGACTTCATGTGTAATTATATTAAAAAATTTAGGAGAGCCAAGAACCCCTACCATACATAAGGTAACTTCGTCCTGTGTAAAACTAGATACTAATTACATTCTATACCCCATTTAATGGAGAAATTATATTATGGGTAAGTCCCACCACGTCATTTATGGAACTTAGGGGCGAGTAAAATTCGACTCGAAAAAATCAATTTTTTAATATCAAATTATTCGAGTCGAGTTATTTGAGTCGAATTGAATAACTCGAAAAAATTTCGATTTTGAGTCGAGTTCAAATTTCCAAAGTTTGAGTTACTCGAAAAATCGAATAACTTGAAAATTTCTAAGGTCTAATTATACATTTAGTCCCTGTAGTTTTATTTTCAGTCATATCTTCTCTTTTTTATTATTTTTACATTTTAATTTTCTTTTCTTTACGGTCACTTTCCATATTTATTTTTTTATTTTTTAATAAAATTCTTATTTATATTTTTTATATTATTTAAATTATATTAATTAATTTATATTTTTTAATTTATATATTTATATTATTGTATTTAATTTATCATTATTTTTATATTTTTTAGATAATTTTTTTAACAAAGCTCGTAATTTAATAAAATAAAATACTCATACCTAAAGTATTTAATAATAATAATTCAAAATCTTATTTATATATGTAAAAAATAATATGAAAAAAAATATGTATGTAGATATAAAGAGAGCTGTTTAAATTTCTACATTCAATGACTAAGTAAATATAAATGAAGATTCACTAGAGAAAATATTAATCATATAATAAATTAAAATATTTAAATTATAATAAAAATCTATTTAATAAACCTCAAACCTTAAATCTTAAATTTTAAACCTTAAATTAGATCATTTATTTAAATATATACATATATTATGAGAGTTAAGAAGGAAGTTAGTTTATCTGTTGAGTACATATATTTGAATTGATAAATTGTTCATATTTATTATTTTATATTTTTTAAATTACGAGTTTTAGAACTATTAGAAATACTCTTTCTTTTTTATAGACGAAATAAAGATTAGAATTAAAATTTGTTAAAGAAAATAGTTTAGATATCATTGGATCTCACACGGGAGGAATGTCAAGGGAAATCGAAGGCGACTTATGATACATAGGGACTAATTTAAAAATTTATATTTGATGGTTCATTGATCAATTAATTAGATTTTAGGCCGTAAAATATCCTTAAACTTTTTTAAAAATAATTAATTCTTCAATTTTTTATATTTAATTGAGTCTTTAAACTAATAAAATTAATAATTAATCATTGTATAATGTTGACTATTAAATTTTGATATTTTTTTAGATATTAGTTCACTTGATACACCATAATTTTATCATATAATATTTATAAATTTAATGTATAATTTTTTTTTAAAAATTTTTTAGAATTTTTAGGACTTTTAAATGATTTTTAAATTTGTGGTACAAACGAACATTTTCTTACAGTTAAAATTTTTAATTTTTTTACTTGAACAGGCGTTTAACAAAAAATTTCATTTTTTTAAAATTTAAATATAATATTTATCCATAAATAGTATCATCTAAAACAATCAGTTCAATACAAGTAAGAATATCAAACGAAAAATAAAATGCGTCATCTAACTCAAGTACCCAACGTGCAAGAGAATGAGTAGCTTTATTTGCCCAATATTAAATATTTTTATTTTAAACTAATATTTTAAAAATAATTTCTAAATTTATTTTTAAAAAATCATTTTTATATGTAATTTTTTAAAATTAAAATCAAACTGACACTAAAATATTAACGACACTAAATTTAAAAAAAAGAAAATCTTACTTTAACGAGTAAAAATCATCTACCTCTTTATCTTGTATTCTTTTATGTTTTTATGAAAATTTTCTAAAAATTGAACTTTAAACTTTAAACCTTATTTTTTATATCTTAAACCTCATACCCTTAAAAATACACCTTAACCCTAATTCTCTAAACCCTAATCACAACCCTTAACCTTAAATCTTAAACCCTAACTCCTAAATCATCTAATTTAAAACGAAAACATAAATAAAAATATAAAAAAGAGATAGAGGATTTATATCCTATTTTAACTTACATTTCTGTTTATTCAAGTGTATAGTAAAATAAGTTTACTTTTTAACTTCCTATCCCGTGTGATCAAATCAATGAGTCTAATAAACAGAAGTGTTAGGTTTAAAAAGTGACGACAATCCGTCTGTGTTTTCTCAGTTTTGTCTAAGTATTTTGTCTCCTTGTGTTGTCTCATCGAAGTAAAAGAGAAAGTAGCCATTCTGTCAACATTGTAATCATCCTCCAGGCTCCATCCATTAAATTACTACAAATAAGTGTTGATATTGGGGATTCTGTAGGTGGGAAAGTGTAGAGACAGAGTTCACGGGACAAAACTTGTTGGAAATATCATCTGAGATGTCTGTAAGGGTCATATCTGAACACTGGACAAGACAACAGCAGAAATAGATTCTAGGATAGACAACAGCAGGCAATGGCAATGGCAATGATAGTAGGTATGGGATGACGAGATGTTCTACTTCAATGGAAAAGTCATGGATTTACTATAACTGGACTTGGGCTTCAGGATTGGCAGTTCAAGCTCTGTAGGATATGTGATGGTACTTGAGATGATTACTCTACTGTAGGCCTGTAAACGAATCGAATGAATACAAATAAGGGTGTGTTCATATTCGTTTATGTTCGTTCGTTTAAATAATAAATGAACGTAAACGAACGAACATAAATAAACGAAAATAAACGAAAAAACATAAATAACATATATAATATATTAAATATTTAATATTTTAGATTAATTCGATTAATTCAGCTAATTAACTGATTTTAAATCGAATTAGTCGATAATTAAAATTAAAAGAAAACTCTTAATTATTAGATGAAACCTAAAATTTAACTGATTAACCAATTTTGTTTTGGTTTGATCCGTTAACTCGGTTTAACAGAACAATGAACACCCTTAGCCTATAACAAGGAAGTTTTTAACGAGTCATAAAAAAAATTTCTCAACTCGAATAACTCAAAATTTTTCGACTCGGCTTACTTGATATAATGCACCCTTAGATATATGTGAATAAACTTAAACGAACGGACATAAACGAACTGATTATCGAACATTCATGAACATAAATGAACGAACGAACACTTTGTTCATGTTCGTTCGTTTAACTAAACGAACGAAAAATCTTATTCATGTTCGTTCGTTTAATAAATAAACGAACTTCTGCCGAACAGTTCACAAACGATTCACTGAATGTTCGGTTCGTTTACAACCCTAGTCGATCTACTATATACTAATGAGAATTGTATTTACTTTTAGATTGTTCAGTTATATACGGGACTTAATAAGTTAATTAGTTTATATGTTGGATAACTATATTTAATCCATCGATTAAGTTATTTATATTTATTTTTTATATAAATTTAGCTTTTGTGTTCTAGAATTTATTAGAAGCACTCTTCCTTCCTATTCCTTATAGGTGAGATTCAGATTAGAAGTAGAATTTATAAAAAAAAAAATTAGATTGTTGGAAAATATGAGAAAATTAATAACTTTGAATCGTATTTTGAACGAGTAAAGGTAAAGATTTGAATGATGACTTCATAAGTTTATATTATATTCTATGTGACCTTTATAACGGTATCTCATATGTTTTAAAAAATTAAATGATAAACGAAAAATTAACACTCAAAATAGTATAATCGTAAATTAAATAAGGAAGTAAATCACCTCTATTAAATATAATATTTAATATCATAACGAGAGTCAATAATCATGAAGATAAACCAAAAATATAATTCAAATATTTTTATATAAATTATAAATCAATTATTTTATAAAACATTTTTACATGTTAAAAATATGATTTTTTTATATAATTTACAAGAATTTATAAATTTTTATAATTAAATCTATTAAGTTATATCAAAATCAAATTAAATTTATAACTAAAATTTTAGAAAATATTCTAAGAATTTCTCCACCTCTAAGACGTGTAAATATAGATTAGTTTAAAGACTTCATTCTACCTTAAAAAGTGTTGTTAGTATAAAAAATATCAATAATTTTAAATCATCATTAACGGTCATCTCACTAAAAATTTATTTCATAATCTAAAAGAAAATTTTAGACACTTAAAAATAATTAAAAAATATATCCAGATGTATTCATCAACAAAATCTAAATTCAAAACAATATATATATATATAAAGAGAGGACTTTGTATATATTTTGTACTCTTTCTTGTAATCTTAAATTCTATAGACTTTTCTCCGTTCAAAAAGAACTTTTATATGTTTGTAAAAGTATTGAGGTACCTCTACTCTTATTAATTATTTGTAAAATATCGAAAAAAGCATCTTTAGTAAAAAACATTAAAAAATAAATTATAAGAGTAGACTCATAATAATAAATATTGAAAAAAAAACTAAAATGATAATAATAAGTATTAAAAAAATTAAGTCTCAAATAATATGTTTAAAAAAAATTTAAAACCTAATAATAACTATTAAAAAATTTTAAATTGTTGTGAATAAAATAAAGAACAAAAACAAAAACAAAATAGTTGAACAAAATTGAGAGACAAAAGAGCGAGACTTGTATTATATTCTCAAAGAAGGGTATACAATGCTTTCTCCTGAAGTCTATTTATAGGCATAAAATGAAAGTATTAATTTCAATGGGAATTAAACTCTAATAATAAAGTCGGAGCCTTCTGTGATATTAGTACTTTCGGATATAGTACTCACATTATTCCCTTGAATTTAAAATGAGAAAATATGCATAATTATGCACCTTTTAATATGTGCTTTATTCTATTTACTTCGGAGAATGAAAAATATATGCTTTGTAACATTCACTTCGGGGAATGGAAAATATTAAATATAGCGTATTATATCAAATCGGTTATCTATCAAAAATAAACTCTCAAAAGCTCTTCCGAAGCATTGGTATTTTAGTACTTTGAGAAATAATACTCATATTTTCCCTTGTATTTAAATAAGAAAATATTTTTTATGCTTAAATATAGTATGAATACTTACATTGTCTGCTAAGCATAAATAACCACAATTCATTATATATTTTATTCCGGAAGTAATAATGTTTTTCAAAGGATAAATTAATATAAAACGTAAATAAATAACATTTAAAGGAAATTAACATAAATAAATTAACATAAAACATAAATAAATAATATGTAAAATAAATTAACATAAATAAATAGTAAATAAAAATAAATTAACATAAAACAAAATAAATAAAAGATTAATTATTTCCTTCAGATGTTATAAGGAAAATAAAATAAATAGCAAATTATTCTCTTGATGGATTATGAAAAAATTAACAATATTCAATTGAGTTAGACCAACAACGCCATAATTATTTACGCCATAAAGAAAATATGTTTATATTTTCTTTTATTTATTATTCATGATTAAGGATAAAGTCCATAATACTTCAGCGTTTGACAAGTACGAGATCAATGGTTTGTAATATCGCATTGATGACATAAAGATTTTGATATGATCTCTATCATTCTTGTCATCTTTATAATTTCATTTCTTGTGGATATAAGCATTCTCAAAATAATTATCTTATTCATGCCTATTTTATGATCTTAATCATGACAACAATTAATAATGTGATATTTATTTTTTTCGCTATAAATATCACATTCACCTCAGGGAATGGAGCGAAGACTAATAAGTATTTAAAACCTTTTCATAATATTGTGTCTATAAGATAATATTAATGTGTGAAAAGTGGAGTATGTTTTTTAATATATCCTTATCAATGATACTTTGGCACATAACTGAGTTTTTATTCACTAATCATATAATGAATTATCATGTTTGCATTCACTTCAAGGAATGAAACAAATCAATAATCGCAGGGAATAAACATCATGATTGCATTCACTTCAGGGATGTCTCCCATAAAAATTCTTGGATCAAGACGATTTTCGTAACTTGAACTTGGAAGAAGTCTATAATCGAGTTTTTCGACACAAAAAATATTGCTTTCAAGTAAATATAGACTTTATAACATTCATATTATTAAATAGTAATTGATCAACCAATGTACATACAATACATATAAAGAACAAAAATTAATCCTCAAATAAAATACATATAAAATAATGTGATTGATGTTAAGATTGCCGCAGGCGTATTGCGAACATCTTTACTAAGGATTATGTGGATCATGCTTATTTATTTAGAGATTGTTGGTAGATAGGATGTGGGGATGTGTTGGTATGTTTGTGTGATGGAGGTTGTGTGCTTTGTTTGTGATTAGTTTGTGGCTTTGCTTGGTTGTGGACTTAGTTTTAAGACGCGCTAAGTGTTTCGAGGTGTTAGGCGTTAGGCGCGAGTTTTTCGTAGGTAAGGCGCTATAAATTAATTTTATATTCTATTTTGTATTTGGTAAAAGTATAATTGTATTAAAATATTTTATACATATAAAATATAATTATACAATAATAATAAAATTAATAAAAACAAAATACTAATAAAAATTAAATTAAAAATTCAATTTTTAATAATAAATAAACAAAATAATATAAAAATAAAAAACTATTTTAATATTTTATTTAAATTAATATTTTATTTTGTTATATTAAATTATATTAAAATTAATATTAAATTATTCTTCTTAATCTAAATTAAGTTATTTTCATTTTTTTTAAATTGATCGTTTAAATAAAATAAAAATTTCAGAGAACTATACTAATAAAAGGTCATTAAAATATTTTTTTGGTCCTATAAGAGTCATAAATAATAATTTAAAAATAAATTAAAATAAAAATTTTTACTTTTTATATTTTGTCATTTATAGGAAAAATAAAAAAATAAAAAAGGTTATTTAATAAGTATCTTTTACTACAATTAAACACCTAAAAATTAAAACAAATAACATGATTTTATTTTATTTTATGTTGCATTAATACGGGTACGATAATAAATACGAGAACAGAAATAGGAACAAAAACAATAAGTTTTAAAATTATATGGGTATAACAAGAGTACATCACATAAAATAAATTTAAAAAATTATATAAAATACTAAAAATAAATTATATATTTTATAGAAAATTAAAAAAATCATAAATAAATCATAATATTATATAATTATTTCTTAAAATCTAGATAATAAATTAAATCTAAAATAATATTAAACAATAAAAAATATTTTTTAATAAATAAACAATAAATAATATTGTTTTATATTTTATTATAAACAATAAAAAACATTAACATCATTTAAAATAAATAAATTACAACTAAATTAAAAATATATATAAATAATAAATTTTTAATAAAAAATGAAAGCATAACAAATATACAATAATAAATAAAAAATTAATTGTTTTTAGGACTCACGATTTAATTATTTCCGTAATAGTAGCATTTATAATGAATGTAGAAACAAATATACAATAATAAATTGTCGTGCTTGTACTCTTTTTCTTCATTTTATCTTAGAATGGTTATCAATGAAACACACAACAATTGTTGTATGATTATTTCATTTAATAATTCATACCTTGCTGATATAAAAAAACAATTCAGCAAAACAAGTTCATCTTCATGTTTTAAATTCAGTAAAAAAACTAATCATGAACCAATACACATTTGGTCTAGTAAGAAGCAAATGCTTTTTTATATAATAGTTTTTACCTTCACAAAATTTTAGGCACTGGGTGGATACACTCTACTAAATACGTTTTTGTTAGAATTTTGAATACAACTATATTAAAGGACTCTGAATTGAGTAAATTTCACAGAGCGGAAGGTCAGTTTAGTACCGCGATTACTTTTCTTGATATTGAATTACAGGTAGGACAATTAAAACTTATAATATTCTTTTACATATACACAGATAAAGTTTTGGTTTCAGAACAAATGATTTAATTCTATTTTTTATATATATTTAATTAATAATTTAATTCTCTCAGTTAATCTATTATAATGATTCGGATTTGAATCCGAGTATCGGGTTAACTCGAAGCGGTAAGCTTCGACGTTTTAGCCTCGAGTTTGAGTGTCGGGTTAGTTTTGGGCGTTGAGCTCAAGTGTTGGAAGATTGCTGATGGGCTTAGGGAGTTTTGTAAGGAAATTTTGGGTAATGCACAATTAACGACAAAGAGAAAGAGGATGAGAGAGTTAAGCCTAGAGAAAATTTTAGATGGTAAAGTATCATTTTTCCTTACTCCTTCCTCACCCTCTTCATCTAAATCAAATTTCAAAGAGCTATCTATAAGAGTTTGGTTAAGAATCCTGCTTTGAGTGTTGAAAAAAATTGTAAAGCTTGAAAAGATCGTAAAAAGATTGTGGTTTGGTGGAAGAAGGGTTTTAAGTGAGGTTGAAGAAAAAAAACGAATTAAGGGTGTTGTTGAGTTTTTTCTTCAGTTTTATTAGTGTTTTAATTGATAACTATTAACTACCCACTCATTAATTATATATAAGAAAAAGATGATAATAACTACTCATTTCTAAACGAATGCTACAAAAATATTATTCACCTCTTGATAATAATTTTTAGGAATAGATTTAAAGTGGATTGAATTAATTAATAAAATTGTTTTAACAAACCGAAATTGAATTAAAAATTATTAAACTTAATAAAATGATTTAAATTACACAATAAATTATTATAACGAACCTAAATCGGTTAATAAATTATTATTGATTCGTTAAAATGATTTAAAAATTACACATCAGCTTTGTTAGGTTTTATTCTTATTGTTTTTTTTAATATGTTTTCGGATCCAATTTTCGTGTTTTGCGTTAATTGGTTATGCCTTTTAATTTTGCGCTTCCAAGTTCTCAATTATACTATCATAAACTGATATATCTGGCGTGAAAATTTGTAAATTAAAATATGGAAAACGTTTAATTGAGCAGAGTACGTTCTGCAGTTTCGGGCTTCCTGAAATTCAGTTTAAGGGATGAATGATATGAAAATTGAGGCCAAATATACTTCAAGAGCTGCTGATAAGGCAAATATTATCTAAAGAAGTTGCTAAGAGTATGGCAGAAGAGACAGGTTTGCCTACATCCCCTGTTGCTTCTCAGTCATCACTAGCACCCAATGGACTTCTTCATAGCAAGACTGATGAAGCTCCTAAAGGAAGTTCATTAGACGGACAAGAAAAATCAGAACTTCCTCCTTCACCTAAAGCTTCTCATAAAGTTGTTACCACCACTGTCAACAAGCCTCTAGGTGCAAAAAGAACTGGGAAAACTGGAGGACTTGGTGCCAGAAAGCCAGATATTCAGACCGAAAAGGCTGGAAAAGCCTTGAAAGTAAGACTGTTATATCATGTTCCTTTCTTTTTTTCATTTTTTGCAAATATATGATAAGATTACAAAACCTGTATCCGATCGTTGTTGACACTATGATTTAATCTTGGTTGAAGAAGTGACAAGAGATTCTCTATTTTCTAATCTTTTCTACAATGTGAAGATATACTAACAAACTATTCTCTTCTACAGTCCAAGAAAAAAAATGAAGAAAAGCAATGCCGACTGGTGAGATGCAAAGTTGGGATGTTTTAGTGCTTTGTTTCTTAGCCATTCAGCCACACTTGGATTGGCATTTTTCTGGAAAGTTACTCCATTCTAGTTTTCTCCATGAGCCGTACATGGAACCCATCTGGAAACTGTAAACCTGGAGTTCTGAGTATATTTCCACCTTTGATTGGTTCCCACCTGAAAAGTTCCATATTTAGATGAGTTTTTGTCTTCTCTGTGACACAAAGTGTGCTGGGAAGACATAAAACATCTTTTAATTTTCTCTTACCTGTACTTGGTAACCAGGCAATGGAGAAACACTGCCATCTGCACTTTAGTGAAGTCTGTTCCGACACAAAATCTCATGCCACCACCGAATGCCATGAAATTCTTTGAAGCTCCATTTATTTCACCTCCCTGTGGTTAAAGAAGTAGAAGTGAGTTTCAAAGTTAAATTCTTTGGCAGCAGTCTCTTAGGTAAAAGTATGTGCAACATTAACCCACCTCCCATCGTGATGGATTAAAGGTCAGAGGATCTTGGTATTTTGCTGGATTCAGGTGCACAGCTGGGGGACAGACCATTACTGCCCAACCAGCTGGAATAGTGTATCCTGTATTATCATCAAATTTGATGTGTTAGCTTTCTTATTAATTGCAGGGCTATTTTTTATAATATAACAATTCAGAAGTGGGTTTCAAAATTTTTTTTGATGCCTACCTTTGAATTGGATTTCTCTTAGTGATTTTCTGAAAATTCCTGGCACTATATTTGCTAGTCTAACTGTTTCATTGATGAACTGTAAGTTGCACTTGTCAGTATGGAAACAGACAGCGTTACTCAACAGGTAATATGTCAGTTTAAAGCATAAAAATTTCTCACCTGGAATGTGTATCTCATTGATTTATATTCTTTCCATGTAAATCCAGTGTCTGTATTTTCTCTATTTCGTAGAATTGCCTCATGTTCTTCCTGTAAAGTTGGAAATAGTTAAGATCATGTTTGTTCGGGAAACAATTCATGTTTTTTTTGCAGATTCGGAGATAATATTGCATACCCTTAATTTTTTCAGCACTGAAGGGTCATCAGAAAGAAATTTAACTGCTAATGTTAGAGCCAGGGAAGTAGTCTCAAAACTGGCAAATAGCAGGACGAACATCAAATCCAGAGCAATTGCCTCTGTTAAGATTGTTCCCTCTTTCTGAAGCTCTTCAAGGACAAAATCGAAGAAGTCACTTCGGTTCTTCGCCGGCATTAGCCGCCTCTCGTTTAGCAGGTTCTTTAGCATCTTCATTGCATTTTTCCTTCCCTTAAAAGATTAAAAGAAATTCTAGAATCAATACACAAAAGATCGTACATTTTAAGTTACAGATATTGATTTTTTAACCTTGTTATTATGCTGGTTAAGTACCTCTAAACATTTGTGATAGGCTGTTCCAGGAATATCCAAGGGAAAGGAGATTAATCCTTGTATGAAGGCAACAAAATTCTCCCTCAGATTCTGTGAGGCACTGTCTTCGTCATAACTTATAAGCTTTTTGGCTGTGAGATCAAATATCATCTGCAAGGAAAAGACCAAGGTACCATCAGACTACATTCAAATGACTTGAACCTTAAAAATGGGATATCTACATGGATGTGGAGGGGTATATGTGTAATTACACTAGCGGTTGCTTCTTTTAATTCCACAGTTTCCTGGATTGACCATCGTTGTAACCTTCTGCAGGCTGTTTCTTCAACTTCAGGGAGCATCTTTTTGAGGCTTTCAGGACCGAAGAGATGAAGCACCATGTTCTTAAGGTACTTGTACATAAAGCCATGTAATGAACCCACATTTTGACGTCCAAAGATCTCCGTGAATGTATCTGGATACCAGCTCTGAAACAGTTGCCCTTCTTGAAGAAACACAAAGTGATTGAGATCCGGGTCGGCCGATACGATCACCGGTCGCCCCACTAAGCTGGTCTTGAATATCGGCCCGTACCTGCAATCAAGTAGCAATGAACATGTTTCGAAAAAGGAAGAAGAAGAAGAAGATTGTCATGAACGAAATGAAAATGATGTCGTGTCTGACCTTTTCATCCTCTCTTTAACAAAAGGAGGGATATCCGAAGTGGTGTTGGGGGTGAAGAACTGAAGAGTCTCCCCAAGAAGTGGGAGCCCCATAGAACCAGGGGGGAGTTTGCCATTGCATCTAGGATTTCTCCAATAGTAAACCCAACGTGAGATGCATATAATGAGAACCAAAGCTCCAATCCACAACACCACCATCTCTCTGCAATGGAAGCTAACAGAAGAAATATGGTATGTATCCTGGATTGCAGGAAGAAGATTATAGATGCCGATATATATGTATATAATGGATGCAGAAAATGTTGATGGTTGATGATGATATTAGCAGAAATGTAAGTAAAGAAAACGTGGGAAGACTAGACAGGTAGGAGAAGAAAGTGCTGGCATGTATCTTATGATTCTCATCACCCATCAGAAGCTCTACTTAAATAGGAAGCCAATGCAGACAACTGTTCAATCCAATTTTATTATATTTTCCTGCTTCACTTTTCTTTTTTTGAACTTGAAGGATGGAAATAGATTGAATAATTTAAAAACAATTCTGTCTAGGAACTGCTCATTTCCAGTTTGGTCAACACACCACCAGTTGAGAGAAAGAAGCCTAGCATGATGCTTCCATTTTATTTCTTTCTCTCTCTTCTTCCCTAAACCCAATTGGTTGAATATTCCTTTTTCTAATTCTACCATAGATATTTTTAAATATATTCACGTGATTATATAATAGTATTTGATCATATATTTTTTAACCATTTAACAAGTATAATACATAGGTTCTCTAATCCGAGTTATTTGTATATTTTTAACTATTTGACAAGGTACAACATATAGGTTCTCGAATCTGAGCCGCTTGTATATTTTTTTAATTATTTGACAAGGTATAACATATAAGTACTCGAATCCAAGCCGCTTAGAATGAACATTATCATGGTTTTCGCTCGTTGGATTCCTGTATAGATATTGATATTCAAACTTCAAATCCTTTCTAAACCAGGGGGTAAAAGAAGCAGAAAACATGTAAAGTGAAGAAGCACGAGGCTGAATTTTAGCCTTTTTTAAGGAGGTATTGGAGGAGCAGAAACAGCAAACAGTAGATTTGAGAGGATCGATGGAAGTTCAAAGGATCATGTCTGACCAAACTAAGCATCTTAAAACCAATCTTACATTACATCATTAAATACAAAAACAAATCTAATGACTTCTTACCAACATCTTGACAATGTCTTAAAAATCTAAGCTAAAATTTCCATCTATGTACATATATACTCCAACATCTAGATTTCATTTTTTTTATGTTCTTCAATTCTCGAATCAGATCTCTTCTTCTAGATTTCCTGTTAGCTGTAAATCCCAATGTCAAAGCCTCAATCTTATTGCATACATCACTAAGATTTCCATTGAAATTGGCTTTGGATATGCATGCAACTACTGTGTTATGTTTATAATAACTTTTTCATAAACAAACTCATTGATTTACCAGCAAAGTTTTCGAGGGTAATTAAATGCTAAGAGTAGTAATTATGAATACATTGAGCCACGGATTGAAGGGCATGAGAACAACTATGTTGTAGGTAAGGTTGGGTAGGTAGGTAGGTCACTGTGTTCTTCCTCCATTATATGCCATCTTTGAGGGATTAGATTATGGATTTATCTCAAAGTTTTGTCATATTGATATCGGACAAAACTCCGGCTATAAGACTTAGAGTACTGAATTCAAATGAACATTCAAATCATGGTGTTTCATTATCGATTCTTTTTGTTGCCCCAGGTTTTCAGGGGTTTAGTCTGATTAATTTGGATCGATCTATGTTGTATATTTGATTTTGATGAGTGAGTCTCTTCTCAAGGCTTTTCTATATACATAAAGTTTTAAATTTTTCGTATATCTATGTCGTATATTTTATTATAACTTTGCTTGTTAAACTATTATTTTTTATTAAAAAACGTTTAACGAGATTAATTCCAACTTAAAGCATCAAGATTTAAATTGGTTCACAAACTTCATAATTTTTCGATTAAGTTTTAAAATTAATATTTTAAGTCTTTTTATCCATTTTTGGATTAACTTTATCGAGTTTGAAATTTTAAGCTCAAGTTCAAGTAGACTATTTGAACTCTTTCGTCTTGTGATTAGGCTTTGTTTAGTTTGAAGTGTACAATTTTACTATAATTATTTTTATAAAAGAAAAAACCTCATTAAGGAACCCTTTCATAACTAATACTGAAATGAAATTCGATACCAGAAAGAGAAAAAGAGTATTGTGGTCATTTCGATACCACTGATCGTTAGAATTAACGGACTGATGGTGTGACCGTTATTAATTGACCACTGTATTTGACGCTTTTTAAAGTATTGCGGTCATTTCGATACTAACCTTATAGTATGGTGGTTATCTGTGTAATTTACCCTTAATTTTATTAAGGTCTTGAAAGATCTTATAAACAAGTTCAAGTTATTATAAAAATGAAATTAGTAAAAAAATACATACCTCTAATCAATAGCTAATGTACATATAATCGAGGATGAACCCGTGCCTACTCTAAAATTTTAAAAGTTTATATATTTGATATTGATTTTTAAATTTTTTATAAATTAGTCCTTAAAATTTTTAAAAATTTATGATTATGCCACCCTAAAATTTTAGATTTTTATAACTTATGCTTATCTTAAAAAAATATTTTAATTTGTACTCACTTTATATATAATTTTGGATCCGTTACTCCCTCTGATCTCGTCTATTACTCAAATAGTAATTCCATATCTTAAAGCTCCTCTAAAATACCACAACAATTTAATTTATTGCTCCACCTAAAAACATTACAATTAATAAGTTAAGATTTAAAATTTTGATAAAATATAAATATTTACAAAATTAAATTTAAAAATAAATTAAATTTTAAAAAATATATATAGAAAAAACAAAGGTGAAAAATACTTTTTCTAACCCTCACATACCTCTGTCGACACCACTTCTTCCTTTCATCTCATCTGATATTCATGCTTCTATGTCATCGATGAATTATACTCACCTTAATATTGTAAAATTTTATGTGTATCCACTCAAATGTTTTTTTTTTTGATTTATCACCGTTTTATTTTCTTATTTTTTGATTTTTAAGATTTTATCCTAATTAATCCAGAATAAATTGCGTTACATACGTAGTTTTGGTGGGTGAGTCTCTTAATAAAATTTTTTCTGTACACAACACTTAATTGGGATGTAAATCATTTAAGGGTTTAAAGATTATGGTTAGAATTTACGAAACTAAGAATATGATGTATTTTTTAAGGTGTAGGGTTTAAGGTTTAGAATATAAAAAATAAGAATTAGGGTTTAAAATTTAATTTTTAAATTTTTTGAAAAAAGACATAAAAAATACATGACAAAGAGATAGATGACTACTCCATTAAATGGGAGTGTCCAGGGAAGAGGGAGTCGGTTTAAAGATGTAAAGTCCAATGCCAGGTCTAAACTTGCACGTGCACGCGGTTTTGTATTGCACTCCTTCAGACTCTTCATGGATACGGATTCGACACTTTGTAGTTGGATGTGTCTGACTTTTCAAGATGTTTTGTAGAAATATATAGACAACTCTAAAGTTTTTTTTTTTTTGACTAGGGGTAATAAAAAGAGTCTGAGTTTGGTTAATTTCGATTCGACTCGAAAATAATGTTATTAAATTCAGTTTAAGCTTGAAATAATTTGGTGAGCTTAAAATTTTTAGTTCAGGTTTGACTCAAAAATAATATTATTAGATCAATTCAGGATCAAAGCTCGTTGGATTCGATTCAACTAAAAATAGATTATTCTGTTATAACTGTTTTATATGAAAAATAGAGCCTAAATAAAAACCTTTTCATAACCAACACAAGACAAAATTCAATATCGAGAAAAAAAGTGTTCAATTTCTTTTAATTAATTTATTTTTAGTAGATTTCTCATATTTTATTTTTTTTCTAAAAAGATTTATTTTAGTGTATATATAACATATATAATATAATTATTTTGAGCATGTTTACGAGTTTTTTAAACCGAGCTTGGATAAGCTCGGCTCGTTAAAGTCTCGAGTCAAACTCGAACCCGAGTTAAACTCACTCGAACCAAGCTTTAATTGAATTTTGACCGAGTCAAGCCCGAGTAACTTATGAACCGATCAAACTCATTATCACCCTAGCGGGTGACAATTATTATTATTATTATTATTATTATTATTATTATTATTATTTCATTCGTCTGTTTGCTCCAGAAAAATTCAAAGCTTTGTGCCTGGGGATGACAAAGACTGCGTATCTGCTGCGAATGATCTCGGAAAGAAAAGGCCGTGGAGGTGCACAAAATGACACTTCTCGACTCTCACGTTTAGAATTATAAAAATATCAGACCTCAAACGTCAACACGTTCGCAATATCCAAACAGTGCGAAGAACTATGCGATCAATTGGGTTAGATGAAGAATGAGCATCACCGGTTCACGAGTTATTTAGATTCGATTTAGTTAAAATTTAGTTTGAGTAAATTCGATTCGGATTCGAGTTCGACTCGAGACTTTTACGAGTCGAGTCGAGTTTGTGTAGACTCTGCTCAAAAAGCTCAGGTTCGTAATAATTATATTATATATATGTTAGATATACACGAAAATAAAATAGGACTAAAATAAATTAACTAAAATAAATTGAGATTTTTTTGTTTCTCAATATTGAATTTCGTTTCAGTGTTGATTATGAAAAAAGTTTTAACGAGGTCTTATTTTTTATAGAAAAAATATAACAAAATTATCTATTTTGAGTCGAGTTAAGCCCGACGAACTTCGGGCTTGAACTAAGTCCAATAGTATTATTTTTGAGTTAAACTCAAACATAAAATTTTAAACTTATCGAACCTAATTAGATTCAAACTCGGCTTGACTCGTTATTATCATAGGCATATGTTATTATAATATGTTAGTACCATTTAATAATGGATTATTTTGGAAAGATAAGGGTTAGAACTTTATTTATTTTTTTTATTTTCGGTGTAATATTTCTTTTAATCAAGACGGGTCATAACATTTTATTTCATAATATTTTTAGATTTTTCGTTAAAAAATTTTATACTTCATTGATGAGTTAATTACATTTTAACCCTTGAAAGTTTTAAAATAATTAAAATTAAGTCTTTTTTTTTTCAATTTAGTAATTTGATTTTTAAGGCCCTATCAGTTTTCAAGTTTAATGAAATTAAGTTTTATTAAATAATTTGGTCTAATCATTTTTTAAGATATATAAATTTAAAATTAGTGAGATTAAACTTTAACCCTTTATTTTAAAGTTATTTTTTAAAAGACTATTAATTTTAGAAATAAATAACTTGACTTCTTCTATAATTTTATTTTTGTTTCAACCCCTCTTATAATTTCATCTTCGGTTCTCCGTGTTCAACCAATTAGGAGTGAGCAAAACTCAACTCAACTTGAAAAATCGAATAACTCGACTCGAACAGAAAATACTCAACTTGTTTTGAATCGATTAGAAATTTCATAGACTCGACTCGAATTGAAAAAAAATCAAATAAAGTTCGAGTTGTAAAATGAAAATTTGAATAACTTGAATAACTCGAAATTTTTAATAATTAAAGGATTAATTTTTATGTTTGAGACGAGTCTATCAATTTTTTGTGATATATATACATTGATATATAAAAATATAAATAAATATCGCTACATATGAAAAAATATATATATATATATACATATCTTATGTGATTAGAGAAAATCGTTTAAATTGAAATCAAATCATACTATAACATGATAAATAATTATAAATAAATATTTATAGGAACTTGATAACTCGACTCAAATTTTTTAAACTCGACTCGAACCGAAAAAAATTTCATATAAAGTTTGAGTTATAAAATATGACTCGTAAACTCGAATAACTCGAAATTTTTTGACTCGACTTGACTCGATCAAATACTCACCCCTACAACCAATAGACGATGCTATAGTTTTAATAATTATTTGTTACTATTCTCTCTTTCTGGTGGGCATGGGCGAAGCCACATGCACAAATAGAGTGTCTGTTAATACCCAAAATTTTTAAAAAATCATATAATTTGTATATAAAAAATTAAATATATATATATATATAATTGACACCCTTTTATAAATAATTTGACACATTTTTATAAATAATTATTTTTTTTAAATATCGTTTAAGAAAATGACACTCCTTAAATAAATCTGACTCTGCCCTGCCGGTGGGCGCTGCGTTTAGTCTACGGACGGTGATGAAATACTATGATACCTCGAAGTACAGCTGGGGTATGCATCAAAGTAATAAAGAATGCCATTACAGAGAGATTTTGAGAATATAATTTTGAAGGATGAAATCAAAATAAATTTAGATTTAAATAAAAAAGTAATAATAGAGAAGAATTAGACAGATGATTAGTAATATAAAAAATAAGTTGGTTAAAGGAATGGTTGATGTTCTTAGAGGTCATGGGTTTGAGCACCAGCGATGCCAACAGAGTGATTGAGCGATCAATGTCAAATGGTGGAGGTTATATTCTAGAACAGATACTACTTGTAATCACTATTAGCTTGTTCAAAAAAAATACATACGATATTTCTGTAAAATTTAAGTTTTAAATTATTAAATATAAAATAAAAACTTTAATATTAAATCTTAATATTTAAACTTTAATTTTAAATCTTTAGATTTTAGATTTTAAATCTAATAAATACATATATATTAAATTAAAATTCACATAATTTGTGCACGAAAAATATTTTTTTCCCGAAATAAAGTCAATTTTTAAAATTTTGAGTTTAAATTAATTTTAAGATTGAATTTTCTTGTGATTTTTTTATGAAAAAGAAAGTGTGCATCTACATGTGACTCGATGATTAGTTGTGTACAGCTGTGCCACCCAAAAAGCGAAGGAGGTTTGGGACTTAAGGACTTGTATACGTGAAACAAAGCTTGTCTCATTAGATATTTGTAGTTAATTCTTGCTTGTTCTGATTCTTTGTGGATTGTTTGGATTAATGCTTATATGGTCAAAGACTCTTCGTTATGGGATGTGCAAGCAAAAAATCACCATAGTTGAGCTTGAAAAAAAATCTTAAAACTAAGATTGTTGTGGTTGCAATTGTCTATGGCTGTGCAACCTCAGAGTGGTTTCAAGGTGAGAAAGCTCTAAGGTGAAACTTCGACTGGGCTAGAATTGTGTGGGGCAATCCCTCTATTCTCAGGTATTCTTTTATTACTTGGTTAGTAGTCTTTGATGGGTTGCCTATTAAGACACACATGCTTTCTTGGGTTGTGAGATTGATCCCCTATGTTTACTTTGTGGAGAGACCATAGAAACTAGGGATCACATATTTGCTAAGTGTAGCTTTGTTAGATAACTATTAGTGTTGTTTTTTGGATATTGTAGCATGCAGTTTGCGCACAAAGGGTGGACTGATATTTGTGTTTGACTGCAATCAAGGGCAAAAGGTAAGAGTTTGTTGGCTGCTATTTTGAGGCTTTCTTGGTGTTGTGTCAACTATTTTGTTTGGCAGAAAAAAAATTTACGTCTACATGGGTATACCTTTTGCACGATTAAAGTTTTATTTCTGGGTATAAAAAAGATATTAGTGTTAAATTTACAAGTTTTTTAGGTCTTTATTTTTGTTAAAAAATTGGTAGCTTTGATATATTTTTTTTATAGTTGTATTGCTATTTTTTTATAGTTTTTGGATGAATAAATAACATTTATCTTAAAAAAAATTTGTCTTGAGTTTAGGTCTTTGACTTAGATTAAAAATTTTGAACTGTATTATTATGAGATTGAATAATTTCTATTAACTTGTTTGAGTTATTTCTATTACTTATTCGAGATATCATAGGTTCAAATTGCTTTTAAATAAGAATAAAGTTTTAATCTTTTTAGGCTTGAACTAATTTTGAGTTCGATATAGTTTAAGTTCAAGTTGATCAATTCAAGCGGTTAATTTTTTATGATCCATACAAATCTAAATTGATAGATATAAATGTATGACATGTTTTTTTTTTTTTTTGAATTAGTTAATAGTGATTACAGTAGTATATGTTCTAAAATATAATTTTCATCATTTGACATTAATCGCTCAATCACTCTACTGACATCATTGGTGCTCGAACTCGTAACCTCTAAAAACAATAATCGTTCTTTTAATCACTTAGAGTAGAGGACTCGTGCAAATATACTACATCTCTCAGCATTGAAAGAGAGATACTTTAACATTTTGTTTTGGTAGCTTATACTATAATGCAATGTAAATGCATGGATTTTACTTCCTTTAGATGTTATAATAACAATTATATGTCAAAATAACATTTAATTAACTATAGTTTATATTATTTGGATAACTTGTGAATAGTTACTAGATGGATAATAATGGCATGATTGAAGGATAATTTTAATTTCGGGAACTTTAAAATTTAGGGTAAAAATATATAAATGACAATTAATATTAAAAAAATAACTACTAAATTTTAAAAATTATATAATAGACAATAAATTTTATTTTTATTATAAATTGATTACTAAATTATTAAGTGTAATTAAGTGAATGATGCGGTAATTACAAAATTTTAAATATTAAAATTTTTAACTTTTTATATTTTTACATTCAATTAATTTAGTTATATTTTACCCTTTATTATTGATATCTAGATTGATTAAACGTAGAGTTCTATAAATTTTTATAACTTTTATGTCACCAACTTAATAGTAATTAATTATTCAATAATATTTTTTTAACAAAAATTAAAATTTAATACTTATTATATAATTTTTAAAATTTAATTATTATTTTATATTTTTTAAAATAAATTAGCGTCGATATATAAATTTTTCCCTTAAATTTATTTGTCGGGGAATTAAAAGTTTTGAGTACATGTCTCCTTCGATAAAAACATAGAAAGGTAAGCGATTGGTGATAAGTAGCTGCTGATGAGTCTACTCCTCGCACCGTCGCTCTTGGAGATTCAAACCCCGTTGTCGTAGATAGTATATATTTTAAGATTTTTTTTTTTGATATGAGATCAATGTTTTTAGTCTTTTTTAGATGTAACATTCTCATTCACTTAACATCGTGACGTCCTTATCATGAGCTTTCGCTCTTATGATTGACCTCTTGTCACGGTTGTTCATCCTGTCTACCTTTCTCATGGGTGCTCGACATGAAATCGGAGAATCACGGGATCGCTCCGATACCACTTGTCATGGGGTCATTACCCTCTTCCTAAAAGACATGTTTAATAGAATATGCAGCGCCACTGTATATATATACCAAGATTTTTTTTTTTTGATGTAGGATTAATGTCTTTTGCCTTTTTTCAGACGTGATATCATACAAAAATATTATTATTATTATTATTTAAAAATATATAATTGAATGCAACAATTAATTTGGCAAAAATGGTATTATTATTATTTTTTTAATTAAACTTAAAAATATTTAATGAGGCGTATAATAATATTTTCTCATAAAAAATTAGGCAAATTTTTCAATCATAGAAACCATGAATGACCTTGGAAAAATAAAATTCAAATATTATATGCACGTAATGAAAGCCAAGTCTGTTTCGTCTTCTGACTTTTGTGATTCAATGTATGTTTCATTACAAAACAAAATCAATGTCTCTACTTGTCCTACCAAATGCTAAGTTACTAAATTTCAAGTAACATTAGTTTAGGATAAGGGAACACAACCACTGATTAAAGGGTAATATTTTAATATTTAACAAAAATATTAATTTATTAAAAAATTATAATTTTATATACAAATTTTATAAATATATATATATATAACCATTTGATAAAATTTAAAGTCTAAGATTAGCTCTTAAAGATTTTAATTTTTTTTATCCATTTTCAAAACAGTTATAAAATTTGTTTTGTAAACTTTATATTTTGGTCATTAACCAAACTATACAATTTCTATTTTTCAGATTTGATTTTACCGACATCATCTACATAATAAAAAATCGTTTTAGGAAAATTTTTTTATATTTTTTACTAACTCGAAAATATTTATTTTAATTTTTATTTTAAACATGACTCGAATATCTAATTTTAATTTATCGGACCGTTTAAACCACCTAAAAACTTCTAAGTTTTTTTTTTCAACCTAAAAGCACTTAAAAAAGTGCTTTTACTATTTTTTTTCAAATTTGCTTTTTTAGCCAAACCAAAAAATTAAAAATTATGTTTTCTTAGATTGAAAAAGCTAGTTTGTAAAGTAAATTTATATTTTTACCCTTATAATATATTGTTAAAATAATATTTATGCATACATAATTATAAAATAATATATAATTATAATATTTATATTAAAAATAAAATATTTCATTAATAATTTATTTTAAATAAAATTATTAATTTAAACATCATTTAAGTTTATTTATACCTTACAATATTATGTTTAAAATAAATATTTTATTTTTTAAAATCACTTTTTGATATCAATGACCAACTATGTGCTTATTGAGTGTATACGCCTAGGTGTTGGTCGCCTTTCTTTTTCCGGGCATTGTTTTTTCATTTGTATGCTTAATTAGGTGTTGTTTGATTGCTTAAGTATATGTAGTCTTAAAAGTAAAAGCGAGCAAAATTTAATTCGAATTAAGATAAAAATACTTGATTTATTTTGATTTAACTCGAAATTTTATAAATTCGACTTAAAATAATTTTAAATAAAATTTGAGTTGTAAAATAGTATCGAATAACTCGAATAACTCAAAATTTTTAATAATTAGAGGATTTATTTTTAAGTTTGAGATGAATCCTTATGATATATATTGATATATAAAAATATAAAAAAAAATATTACCACATATGAAAAACTATATATATATGTATATCTTATATGATTAGAGAAAATCGTTTAAATTGTAATAAAATCCTACTATAACATGGTAAATAATTACAATTAAATTTTTATAAGAACTCGAAAACTCAACTTGAATCGAATTTTTTTTAAATAAAGTTTGAGTTATAAAACATGACAAGTCAACTCGAATAACTTAATTTTTTTTAACTCAACTCGATTGAACGCTCACCCTACTTAAAAGCAATTTTGGAGTGTCTTCAACGGTGTGCTAATAAGATTCTTTATCGACACTGTTTTTACTTGTTAATGGACTTATTTAGGGTTATAGATTAGTGCTAAATGCAGTTTATATTTTATGCAAATGTAGTTAGTACATTGCCTTGCTATTAGGGGTGTAAACGAGCTGAGTCGAGTTTGAGTAGTGCTAAGCTTGGTTCGTTAAGATTTTGAGTCGAGTTCGAGCTTGAGTAATTTTAAACGAGCTTGAAAAATCTAAGCTTGGCTCGATTCGTTAAGAATTCGAGCTTTTCTCGAGCCTAATCGAGTCAAGTATTGATCGATCTTTGATTGTGTTAGACTTGAGTAACTCTTATCTCTCAAGTCTCATTTAAAGTTTAATGGAGATTTTTTTTTTGATACACATGTGTAAACTCAAGTTTGTTAATTTTAGGTTTTAGTATGTTATTTTAGGGTTTAAGACTTATGTTTAGGGTTTTAAGTTTACAAATTTAGATTTTAAATTATAAAAAAACAATATATTTATATTTCCGAGTAGCTCGTGAGCTTTTCGAGTCGGATATCGTGTGGCTCGGCTTGGCTCGGCATGAACTTGAGTCAAGTTCGAGCCGAGTCCAATCGAGTCGAGTTTTGACCGAGCTTTGACCGAGTCGAGCTCGAGTAACTCGTAATCTGTCTCGTCTCATTTATAGCCCTACTTGCTATATATGAAATAGATAAACGAGCGTAAACGAACTTTGACAAGAATCCGGTTATTGTTTAAATTGGTAACTCAAAATTGTTTAGATTAAATTGTTGAAACACTTTTAAAAACCGGAATAAATGGTATTCACGGTCCTGTTTAGGGCATGTCCTGTATACATCGGGGAAGGCATACCTACGGTTGGGATGTCTATTGACACTCAAAATTTTTAAAAAATCATATTTTTTATATAATTTATATAAAAAAATAAAAATATATATATAATTAACACCCAGTTATAAATAATTTGACTGTCCTTTATAAATAATTAATTTCTCTTCAGTATCGTTAAATAAATTATATCCTTTCAAAAAAAATTCTCCCTCTGCCCCTTCCTGTATAGTTTCCAAGCATGTAGAGCTGTAAATTGATGTCCAAGGTAGCAACTAGATGCAGAAAAATTGATGACCAGAAAGTGTCTGATATGGATGTTTTGCTTACAGGAATAAAATTAAAAATTTATTATAGAGGTGATTAATATATTATTTATTTTTTTTTATTGATGGAACTAAAAATATTTATTTTAAAAAATTCTATATTTTAATATTTTTATTTTTATTTAATATATAAAATTAACGATTGACGGCATCTGGTCACACAATAAAAGAGAATCTTCGAATTATTTTTAGCTTTCATTATGTATATTAGTAAAAATGAATATGTGCTTTCACATTTCTTGTTCCTGTAATAGACTCGTACATATTTTAGTGATTATGTATTACATATATTTTTTTCTCAATATTACAATAGTATTAATAATTTTAATATAAATTTATCCAACATTACAATAGTATTAATAATTTTGATATTTAAAATAAAAAATAATATTAAATAAAAGATAACAATAGTAGTAATTAAGGGTGTACAGTATTCGGTTTTAATCGAATTAATCGTTGAATCAAATTTATTTTGATTAATTTGGTCGGTTGTAAGTAAATTTGATTAATAATTAATTTTTTAAAAAAATTCGATTATCGATTAATTCGGTTTAAAATCGGATAATTAGTCGAATTAACCGAAGTTATTTTATATTAAATATTATATATATTATATATTATATATTTATTTTTGTTTATTAAACTTTTAAAAATTATAAAATGATCATTAATTTTTTTGTACGTTATAAAATGATCAATATTTTTTTTATCAAATTAGAATAATATTAAAGTTTAGTGCCTAAAAATTATTTTTACCATAATTTAGCGACCTATTGTGCAATTTATCCAAAATTTTATAATAAATTTTGATTAATTCAAAAATTAATCTAATTAACCGAAATAATTTCGGTTCGGTTAATTTGAGTATAAATAATTCAGTTCAGTTAGTGGTTAAAATTCTAAAAATTTTAGTTAATTCAATTATGGTTAATTTGGTTCGGCACCAACTAAATTAATTGAATACACACCCATAACAATATGCACAACCCTCTAGCCCAAGTGGTTAAAGGAGGAACGATTGATGTTCCTAGAGGTCACGGGTTCGAGCATTGCTGGTGGAGATTATATTTTAAAACAGATATTACTTGTAATCACCGTTAGCTTGTTTAAAAAAAAAGAGAATACATTGAATTTTATCGTCAATAAAAATCTGAATCAATTATGATGAATGCACTATCAATTAATGCCCGATTTATATTTACGATTTGACCATCGTTAAAGGTCAAATTTATAGCAACGAACATGCGGTCAATAAAATTTCGTTGTTATATATTTATTATATATATCGACGATAGTACTAATTTATCGAGATAATTTATAAATTTATAACAACGAACATACAGTCAATAAAATTTCATTGTTATATATTTATTATACATATCGACGATAGTCTAATTTATCGAGATAACTTATAAATTTATAACAACGAATATATCGTCAATAAAATTTCATTGTTATATATTTATTATATATACGGACGATAGTACTAATTTATCGAGATAACTTATAAATTTATAACAACGAACATACTGTCAATAAAATTTTGTTGTTATATATTTATTATATATATCGACAATAGTACTTATTTATCGAGATGACTTATAAATTTATAACAACGAATATACCGTCAATAAAATTTCGTTATATATTTATCATATATCGTTTTTGTCGGTCAGTAAAAGGTTTTGGACTTATATGAACAAATTTTAAGTATTTATTGATGATTTTTTTTTCTATTGAAATATGTTATTTTTTTAATAATGATTTGATTGATATAATTTAAATAATTTAATATCTTCATTAATAAAATTAATTTAAATAACTAATATATTCAAATTTTATTCATATTTTTAATATTGAATTATATTTCGATTATATTTGTATCATTTATCCGTATGTGGATATTTATTTATATATGCTTGCCTTTCGTTACAAGGTTTGACCTTCAACTAATGCCACTAAACATACTTTTCGACAGAAAATAATTTATTTATTAATAATAAAGGAGAAGATTGTAGGCTGCCACGTCTATGTTTATATTGAGGGTTATTTATATTTTAAATTATTAAACTTAACATCCACTGTCATATATATTATAAAGTTTTAATTTATTCAAATTATATAATTTAACATTGATTATTTATAAATTAAATTATTTATATTAAAACAATTAAATAATACTAATGAAAAAAAACTGATTTTACATATTTATTTAATATATTTTCACATATCATAAATATTTGAATATTTTTACATATCATAAATACTATGGGTGGACAAATCTGGGAATTTAAAAAAATAATGATATTTAAGGTTATATTTAGAGAAATAGATGAGTTTAAGGTATTCTGAGAAAATAGATCAAAAAAATAGTGTTTTTTGGACCTCGTTAGATGATGAGGTTTATATTAATCGTTGGATTAAACTGAAATCAGTTATGTACATGAACCTCATCACTTACAGAAAAAAGTGTTATGTGATCATGTGTAATGACTGCGTGCTTGGCTATTTTATTGGATGTTAGTGTAACGAAGGAGTTTGGCATACACCGGGGAGTATATCTGGGAGATACTGTCCCTATTGTTATTTATTATGGTGGCTGAGGTATTGCATCAATTCAGGGTAGCAGCTGACCAAGAGGGATTGGTCTAAGAGATCTCGATTGCACCTAGTTTATTGTTACGGAACTAGAATTTAACTAGCGAGATCGTGCGATTTTAATCACAGAATTCTTTTAAAATGCGGCTAAGCCAACTTAAAATCTAAGCAAAGAAATTAGATGAACAGCGAAATAAAAGTGCAAGAAAGAAAGTTGAGAGAAAATAAGTTATCTCTTATTACTCAAGAAGAAAATGAATCTTGTCACGGGGATAAAATTCAACTAGCGAGACTGTGCGGCCTCCTCGATCATGGGATGATGGACTGTGACACTTATCTATTTTACACTTACTGTAACATTTTTTTTCGGTCTGAGAATAAACCGAGTCAGAATGTGTTACCAGAAATTGACTCAGAGTTTGAAATAGTGTTTCAAGCAATTGGCTAGTGTCAAAGGAGGGTTGCAAGGGTTATCTTACTATCGGTTTACTCAATTCAACTTCAATTTAAATTTTTCTTTAAACTTAGGATTAAAACATAAAATTTTAAATTAAAGGTCCTTATTTGTAATCCTGTAAAGTTTCAATACAAACGAAGGTTATTTACGTATTCTATTTTTATCTTTGATTAATCAGTGTCCATTTTGTGAGATTTAAAAGTTTAATTTATAACTTTTAACTAACTTAGCAAACACTCGTACTGATAAACTCGAACTTGACTCGGTCAAGACTCGATAAATACTCGAATCGGATTAGTTTGATTTAAACTCGACTCGATACCTTAACGAGTTGAATCGAGAAAAGTCTAACACGATTCGATAAGTTCGTGAGCAGTTCGTTAATTTTTTAAAATATTTTTTCGTAATTATTTTAAAATAATTTCATTCAAAATAATAATTATTAATGTGTGAATTGTTAATTTAATTTTAATATGCTAGTTTTGTATATTTATGGATTGCTACTTTTGAATTTAGACTTTAAAAATGTTTTATACACTCTTTTGATATTTTTTGTTAATTTTTAATTTATGTTAATATTAAGCATCATATGGTATTATTAAATTTCGCTTTTAATTAAAAATAAGGTAAATTTTTTAATGGGCTTAATGAGCAACAAGTCGAGCTTAACAAGTAACGAGTCGAGTTGAGCAACAAAATATTTTAATGAGCATGAGTCGAGCACAATTTTAACGAGTTTAGCGAGCAACGAGTCGAGTCGAGCAACAAATTTTTTTAACGAGCACGGGTTGAGCAAGGCCCAACTCGTGATCGACTTGTTCGATAAGCACCTCTAGTTAGTGGTACATGAGATTAGGAGGGACGATCTCTCCACCCCTATTTTTTTTACTTCTGTCTCATATTTATTTTCTAAAAAATTATATTTTTTACGAATTTACCCTCACTTTCAAACATTTACATTTTGTCTCAATCTCAAATCTTAGCTTCGTTCTTGTTCAAGTTTGTACCAAACTAAATTTACGACATAGTTAATGAGTTTAAGATTGAGAATTGAATTCAAAAACTAAATTTTCAATAAAATTCGTACCAAACACTTTTTCAAAATTATCGAGCTTAAGAACTATTTTATTTATTTTTTTATCAAATTCCGATTTAAATCTTACCTAAAAGGAAGAGAAAAAGAAAAACTCTAAAATATGAGAAGGATATGCTCTAAGTAAATCTAAAACGCATAATTTAAGAAAATATAAAAACAATTATAATCAGTTTAATATCCGATCAAATATATTTATTTATTTTCGCATGCTAATTTATTTGAATTTGAGTCAGAGAAGCATTATCAACGGAAAATTTTCCATACCATTGCCTAAGTACAAATATAATTCAAATTTCTAAATTTTTGTTTATTTAATTTGGTTTTATATTTTGAAATTATAAACGGGGCTTTTGTTTACTGATTAAATCAAAGTGAATATAATTCAAATTTCTAAACCAGTTTAATTCATGAAAATGTATACATACTAATATCAGGGGTGGAGTTAAGAATTTATTTAAAGGTTGCTATTTTTTTGAAAAATATTTGAAAATAATTAATTATTTATAAAAAGGTATCAAATTATTTATAAATGGGTGTCAATTATATTTTTAAATTTTTATATATAAATTGTATAAAAAAATATAATTTTCTAAAAATTTTGACACCCCAAATCCTTACATAGCTCCGTCCACGCTAATATCCACTCAATAACATTTCCATTACATTTACAAATAAGAATGAAATATCATGTGTGTTTAACCGGATCATTTTAACGGTAAAATTAAAATGAGGTTATATTAATTTTTTTTTTTATAAAAATAGAAAAATAATTGATATATGTATAAATGTTTTCCGATTGTGTATATGTTTTAGTATATATAGAAAAGTTGATATAAAAATTTTACCATTTTTATAAAACTTTTGATATAATCTCATTTTAACTTTATTTTAGATTGTCTCACCCTAAAACTTCCAGCTTAACCTCATGTTTGCTTTTGTAGTTTTCTTAGAACAGTAAAGGATTTAATATTTGAGATATATGATTTGTGGGGAAATATTTGAGAAAATATCATATTTTGTATAGTATTAAGGGAAGAACCTTATATACAAACCACATCTTTCTTTATATATTTTTATGTTTTAACCGTAAGATACCATTTGAAAAATATTTAAGAAAATACAATATTTTTATTGTATCAAAGGAAATACGTCATTTATACAGAGTATTTTCTTTAACACCGTAAAAAAATCATATTTTCTTAGATATTCCTTAGACGATATCTTACGATTGAGACATAAAAATATATAAAAAAGAATAACACCATTTATATATATTGTATTTTTCTAAATATTCTCTTGCAAACCCTATATGCCAAATATTAAAATAATCATGCATCAATGATTATTGAAATATTATTATTTTGATTATAAAATATGATTAATTATATACATTTTGAATAAATAAAAGAAACCAATGAGTAAAGCAAGGTGGTGCGATGTGGTCATATTAGGTGCTAGAAACCCAAAATTCATGGCCTAGGAAACATGAACAGACTTGATTTATTTTATTTTATTTCTTAAGTTATGGAGCCGTGAAGAACAAACAAATACCATGTTATGATCAAAGGAGACTTCAACTCTATATAGAAAAATTTATTAATACTATTCTTTAATTATTAGATTAATCAAATTAATCGATCTTTTTAAAGAAAGAGAAATTAAAACAATTTAAAAGAAATTATAAATACAAACAAACATCACTATCATCGGTGAAAGATAAAATAAATACCATCAATATTAATATATAAATATATAATAATTATAACATGTTAATAAATTGGTATCAGATTCGACTTGGAGTATAAATCGTCTACCTTTTTTTCATGCCTCCATTTATGTCTCCACTTTAAATTAGAGGTTTAGAGTTTTAGGTTAAGGGTTTTGGTTAGGGTTTAAGAAATTAGGGGTAGGGTGTAGTTTTTAAGGTATAGGGTTTAAGATTTAGGATATAAAAAATAAGGGTTAAGGTTTAAAATTTTAAGAAAAAAAAATTACTCTAATAAATTGGTACCAGGCTCAGACTTGAACCAGTGCAATAAGGGTATCTACCTAGGATCCACTATTGAAAGAAGTTATATATTTATAATTTTTTAATTTATATTTATTATTGAGGAATTATTTTTTTTTTAATTTTTTTATTAAGAGTCCAATTTTTTAATACTCGTAAATAAATGACTTTTTGCTATGTTTATTAATATAAGTTTACTTTTAATTTTTTTTTAATATTTGTTATTAAGCGCTTAACTTTTTCGATATTTGTTATTAGATATTTATTCTTAAAATTTAATTTTTTTAAATACTTGTTATTAGAGGTCTGATTTTTTTCTCCAATATTTACTATTAGGATATACTCTTAAAATTTAATTTTTTAATATTTTTTATTAAAAATCTGATTTTTCTCGATATTTATTATTAAGGTCTACTCTTAAAATTTATTTTTTATTATTAGGATTCACAATAACGTATGTTATTAAAAAAATTCAATTGTAATACTTATATTAATCAAAATAATATCTGTAATATCTATAATCCAATAAATGTAACATGATCATAAATATGACTGCGATTGTAATTTAAATATCTAATTTAAAATTTTTTTTAAAAATTCTTCGGCCACCAAAAGCCTAAGGCCGAACCTGATCGATATTACCATAATTCAATAAAATAAATGTTAAATGGTGAAATCAAATTTAATCCTAAAAAAATAATAAAATAACTGAATAAATGTTAAACGTTGAGGTGAAGTGAAATTTAATCCTTAAAAAATATATATATAATAAAAAACATATTAAAAACACATTAGAAGAGATAAAGAAGCATTCACTGTTTTTTTGATAGAAAATGGAAAGAGAAAGGTGTAAATCATCTGTCTTTTTTTAAATTTTTTATTCTTCGCTTAATTAGAGGGTTTAGGGCGTAAGATTTAGGGTTTAAAGTTTGGGGTTGTGGTTAAAGTTCAGAGAATTAAGGGTAGGATCTATTTTTTAGGGTGTAAGATTTAGGGTTTAAGATATATAAATTAAGGGTTAAGATTCAAGATCTATTTTTTTTTAAAAAATTTCAACGGGAAACATGTATGAAAACATAACAAAGAGACAGGATTTTACCCAATCAAATCACGCAAAAACTGAAACATGCGGATGCACAAATTAAAGAGATAAAAAGTAAAGTTTGAAAGGATACATTTAAGTGTCTAAATTATTTTTTAGGTTAACTGGGTGCTTAACATTTTATTTCGTAACTTATTTAAGGTTCTTCGTTAATTTTTACCGTTAAAAGGTACATGTTAATTCTTAAAAATTTAAAAATTATATTAAAAATAAATAAAATTACTTAAATTACAGAAAGTCTCTAAATTTTTCATATTTCATAAACAACCTCCAAATTTCAAAATCCTCAACTCCCCCAAATCCAAATCCGGAGTTAGGCTAATTTCGTCACTAATTGTCACGTTACCGTCCACTACATCGGTCATTAGAACTTCATAATCATTTCGCCCACCATTTCTTCGTCAAATAGATTGATATTGTACGAAATGTTGAAATTATCGAATAATTCCTTTGAACAATTCACGATGAACAATGATAGGACAGGCGATGAACGACGTGTGGGTTGATCGATGCGGGAATGATGCTTCATTTCGTTGCCCAAAATATCGGCAAGAGTGACCAGATTTGAGGGTTTATAGATTTGGGGACTATTTTGAGAATATTTAAAAAATTTAGGATATATTTATATTTATATTTTGTTTTATTAATTTTGGATATAATTTTTGAATTTTTGGAAGATAACATATTTCCTTTAACGATGGGAATTAAGAGAACCTCAAATGGGTTACAGAAAGAAACGTTAGACACCTAATTGACCTGAAAAATAATTGAGCACCTAATTGAATTAAGGTATAATTTAAGTACCTTATTGACGTTTAAGCCTAAAAGTTATGATAAATATGAGTGATAATTGTTTAGTGAAAGATTGACGATATTAGTTTTTTATCAATGACGGAACTATATAAGAATATGAAAGAACAATCGTCCCCTATCCTCAAAATTTTTTTACTTTGTTCTTTCATTTAAAATTTTTAAAATTTTAATTTATTTATGAATTCTCCCTTATTTTTAAACTTTTATATTTTATCCTCTAACTTTAAATTATAACTTCATCCCTATTCTTGATCGATAAAAGAATAAAAAATAGAGGGAAAATAACCCTACTTTTCAACAAAATCATATTCATCAATCTTATTTCTCTCGACAAATTGGCTTGCGTTCACCCTGTAGGGACAAATTGCCTTTTCAGAGGACCTAAAGCCATTATGTCCTGCCTCAAATTTAACCATCTTTATTCATTGGACTTTGTCTGATTGGGGGGACTCCCAGTTTTGGGCTTCTTGGCCTGCCTACTAATTGAAACTATATCTTTAAACATAAGGAGTAATATATATATATATATATATTTAACAAGCTAATAGTGATTATAATAATATTTGTTCTATAATATAATCTTTATTATTTGATATTGACCGCTCAATCACTCTGTTGATATCGTTAGTGTTCGAATCCGTAACCTCTAAAAACAACAATCATTCTTTTAACCATTTAAACTAGAAGACTCGTACTATGAAGTAATATATATATATATTTAATGTACTAAACATATAATATATACTATATAGTGTGTACATATGGGTCGTTTAATGAATTTTTGATCTGCATAGATTATGATATCTTAGATACTTGTAGATATGAGAATCTTAATGATTAATCAAACAGAATATAATATTTTTGATATGAAATATTTTCTAAACACATTCTAGTTCAAAAACTTTATTGTTTAATTATTGATGTTGGGTATTAAAAAACTTCCCAATTGCCATGGATATATAGAATAAAAAAAGGTAAGGAGACTTTCATAATTTATGTTTTTGTGTTTCTGTTGTTTTTATATGTTTATATTTTTTTTAGTTTTCAGAGTTTTATTCTAATTAATTCAAACAGATTTATGTCACACATTTAATTTTGGTGGGTGAGTTTCTTTGTTAAGATTTTTTATATACATAAGATCTCAAACTCGACACTTACTTAAACATATCAAACCGTTTACCATTTGAATCAATTCGATTAATTATATTTTTAATTATTTTTCATGACGATTGTCATATTTTTAAGACATCTATCATTCCGTCCAAGATTTCATCATTTTATTTAACAGATTGGCATCTAACTAGAAAGATTACAACATATAAAAAAATGTTGTGTAATAAGTAGGCTTTTTGTTCCTTATCAACCAAACCGTTCTCAAACAGTTGACCTTGTGAGACTCGATACAAAATAAAATAGATCCATTTCTTGAAGATCAAAATTAATTTAAGAATTATGATAGACAATGTAAAATTAATAAATGTATTTTATTATTTTAAGAATTACGATTATATTTTTTTTCCGAAATAACTTAAGATGCAAATCTACAATTATTTATATTCAAATAACCCATGTACCTTATATTAATAAAATACAAGGACTGAATTTTTTACACAATTCTGATAATAATATGCTCCATTATCTCACTAAAACAGTCACATTTTAATTTTATTTTCTTGAAATTTTTAAATTTAAAATTTTATAATTTAAAATTTATTATCATTAATAATATAAAAATATATTTTAAAACCTTGTACTAAGTTGTTTCTCTTTTGTTTTGCTATAGGTTTAACTAAGACCAAACCATCATCAAACAGATATAGATTAACTTTTGATAACCCACTTCCTAAACTAATATCCATTCATTAAGTTTGTTAGGCCTAACACTTGGAAAAGCCCAGAAACTACCACTTCCTAGCTTAATCAACCAACTGAAACCAGAAAATCATTCCCAAGTTTTGGTGGGGTAACATATATATATATATATATATGAGATCAAGTTAAACAGTGTAACTTTTTTTTAATTTTTATACGTTTTTTATTGTTAGATGACTGAAATAGATAACATAAATTAACTTTTTATTTTTTTTCCGAAGTGTTAATCTTCACATAACTGACTGTTAATTTTAGTCATCTGTTTCACTCATTCAACGATCTAAAAAAACATATAAAACTTAAAGAGTTTTATACTGTGTAACTTGATCTTATCCACAGGGACGGAGCCAGGATTTGGGGTTGAGGGGACAAAACATAAATGTTTAAAAGTAGGGGGACAAATTCATAAAAAATAATTTTTAAATAATTTAAATAAGGGAACAAAAGTGAGAAAAAATTCTTCAGGGGTGAGGGGTGATTGTCTGTCCCCACATGGGTGTAGTTTCATCCCAGTTAGGGGTGAGCAAAACTTGACTCGACTCAAAAAATCGAATAACTCGATTCGATTAGAGGTGAAAATACTCGACTCGTTTTGACTCGACTCGACTCGAAAAAATTTCAAATAAAGTTTGAGTTGTAAAATGGAAACTCGAATAACTCGAAATTTTTAATAATTAAAGGATTAATTTTTAAGTTTGAGACGAATCTCTCAATTTTTTATGATATATACACATTGATATATAAAAATATAAAGAAATGTTGCTACATATGAAAAAATATATATATGCATATCTTATATGATTAGAGAAAGTAGTTTAAATTTGAATCAAATCATATTATAACATGATAAATAATTACAATTAAATATTTATAAAAACTCAAAAACTCGACTCGATTCGACTCGAACCGAAAAATTTTCAAATAAAGTTTGAGTTGTAAAATATGACTCGTCAAATCGAATAACTCGAAATTTTTTGACTCGACTCGATCGAATACTCACCCCTAATCCCAGCCTATCTGTCTATCTGTCTGTCTGTCTGTCTGTCTGTCTATCTATCTATCTATCTGTCTGTCTATCTATCTGTCTGTCTATCTATCTATCTATCTATCTATAATAGGTTAGAATTTACTTATACTGTTTAAAAGTAATTACTTTTACTCATTTAAAAAGTTGACATATTTTTAGAGGTACAACCGATAGGTCTTTAAATAGGATGTAAATCATCTATCTCTAAACATGTCCTCATTGATGTTCCTACTTTAAATAGTGGATTTAGAGTTCAAGGTCCGAGATTGTGGTTAAGATTTAATGATAATTTTTTAGGGTGTAGGGCTAAGATATAAAAAATTAAGGTTATGGTTTAGAATTCAATTTTTAATTTTTTTAAATAAAAAACATAAAAAAAACACGATTAAAGATAAAAAAATTTCTACTCCTTTAAATAGGTTCATCTGAATTATTAATAAAACCTTCGAATCAAATGTTTTAAAAAGCTGATGTTCTTTATGTCTGATCTTTGGGTACTTGTCAAGATATACTAAAAAATATTTAAGGATCTCCTAAAGCCTAAAGTGGCCATGAAAACTACACATTGAACAATAACATGTGGGGCTAAAAGTATGAATTAAACAACAAAACCATGTGTGTGAGGACAAAGACAAAGACAAAGACACATGGTGGAAGGCATGGAAGATGGAACCACACAAAGACTTATTGTCATAATCTTATCCAAGGGAGGGATGGTTAGAGGGTGAAATTTTTAATCTTTTAGATAATTTAAATTTTTTATATTAATAATCCAATTCAGCTAAATCTCATAAATATTGTTGTTTAAAACTTTTTTCCATAATATTGTCCTTGTAAAATTATTTCCTAAAGTATTGTACTTTGAACAGTGTCAGTGAAGTCGGATTTATTGGAATCCGACTGCAAATAGTGTCCGGATTAAAAAAATAAAAATATTATTCAAAGTTGGAATCTCTTGCCACTGGTTTTAGTGTTTTTTTGAATATTTTTTACTATTCAAAGTCGGAGCCTCTTGCTCCCAACTTTAATTTTTTAATCTACAAAAAATAAATCACTATTTAAAGTCGGATTTTAAAGGGTCCGACTTCACTTTTACTGTAGAAACATCAATAATTTGGGAAATAATTTAGAAAAGATAATATATTGGGAAATAATTTTTTCACAATATTTCTGTCATTCGGTCAATCTAATTCTGTACTTTAAAAATTTTAATCTGATTTATTAAAAATTCTCGGATCTAACATAAAATTTTACATCTATCTCTAGTCTGATTTAGGAAAATATCCGAAACAAAAATACACATGAATAATTTGTAATTAGCATCTATATCTGAAAAAAAAAAATCTATTAAAATTTTATTTTGGAATATTCTTCTTTCTTGTGTTAGGATTCAGTATTCAAACATGATGGGATGGTAGAGATGGGTAGAGGTTTGCCAAGACAATTACAACTCTTACAAAATTGGAATTTTATATAATTTAAATATTTATTTTTATTAATAATATGATTTTTTTCTCTTAAAATTTTGAAACTTTTACTACTTGAATTTTTTTATATAAATTCTTAAAAATTTATAATTTCTTACATATAAAATCTTATGTCGATAAGAATAAAAACTCGTAATGGTGTCACAAACCCTATACTTTGTCATCTGTTTTTGATGTATTCGCTTGTCTGCTTTTTTTACAAAGAAGATCGCAATATTAAATTTCAAATCAATTAGATTTTGTTCTGTTTTTTCCTCAAATATTTTATATTTTAAAATATTTTTATTTTTATAAATACAAGATATTTTCGATAAATAGATGTAAAAATTATTTTCAAACATGAAAAATATTTAAAAAATATATTTTTAACTATTTCCCTACAATTTAAACGTGATAAATAAAATAAAAATACTTGTATTTATATTGATTCAAACTGATTCCATATATTTAATATTTAAAAATCACTGAAAAGATAAAAAAAATGTTTGTGTTTATTTATATTTGAACTCGGGATGGATAAAGAGGCTGAAAAGGGCGATTATTCCTTTTAAAAATTTAAAATTCGTATATAATTTAAGATTTTTTATGTATTTTTATTAAAAATATATTTTTTCTCTAAAATTTTATAAATTCACCCCTAGAATTTTATAAATTTATTCCCCTAATATATATATATATATACCTATTTAAATTCATGTCCAATAACTAAATAAAAAAAACTTTACTTTTAAAATTTTCAAAAATATTTGTCTAAAAGAGTTAATAATTTTTTTTGAGAATACATCAAAAGTAAATAATATTGGTAGCTAGGCAATATATTATTCCATCAGAATTTCATCAAGGCATAGTTTGCAGTTCTTTAAAAAAATTATTATTGTATTATTTGAGGAAAAAGAATGAGCTAGATTTTGGGGCGTAAACTCCTAAAAAGTAGTGTCTAATAGTTATATTTAATTAGGATTGTTGCTTGAATTCGAATATATTTAGATTGTATTTAGCTTGCATTCATTATATCTCATGAATTTGTATTTATTTATATATTTTTAAAACCTTAGATGATTTGTATTTAGCTTGCATTCATTATAACAGTAAAAAATAGAATAACAATGCCCAAGCTTCGATTGTCAGATACTAAAAATTTATCAAAGATAAATTATCTTAATCTCAATTATAGACCAGACATGTCCGGAATACAAGAGAAAGACCTAAACCAATGAGTCATGAAAGCAACTTTCCGTAGCATGGAAGAAAACCTTAAAACGGCATCAGCCCTCTATCCCAAGTGGTTAAAGGAATGGTTGTTGTTCCTAGAGGTAGAGGTCACGGGTTCGAGCACCAACGATGCTAGTAGAGTGATTGAACGATTAATGTCAAATGATGGAGATTATATTCTAGAACAGATACTACTGTAATCACTATTAGCTTGTTCAAAAAAAATCTTAAAACGATTTACAAAGCCTAAATAAAAGGAGGATCTAAACCTAGCTTATAGATGTTTAAGGTTAATAACTTAGGGAGTTATATTCGGTGAAAATAATGTTATTATAAAATATATTTGATAATAAAATTAAGTTAACGCTTAATTGAATGCAACTTTATATGTGTGAATTCCATATATTTTTTTCAATTTGTTGATCTTTCTTAAACTCGTATTTTGTCAAACTACGCTCTTTTTTGAACTTTTACTTTACCTTCTTTTTTAGTTTTTTTTCATTAAATTCTTTTCTTAAATTCTCTTAGTTTATTTCCAATTTGTAATTATGAATTTTATACGTATTAATTTAGAGACGATACCTATGAAGACGATACTCTACTCATCACTTTATTACGTGATGAATATGTGTGCTTGAATGTCAAAACTCCAACTTGATATTATTCTCATAAATAATTAGTTAAAGGATGAGTCTACAACGGGCGTCGAACACCGCTGAACATTATTAAATTAATTTATAAAGAATAAAAATTTAAAGGACTAATCATATAATTATTAATAATATGTTGAGTTTATCACACTTTTATTAATTACATATTGAGTCCTTGAGATTTCAAATTTTTATTAATTAATTTAATGATGTTCAACAATATTCAACATTAGTGGTGTTCAGCGATGTTCGATGCCCGTTGTAGAATTTTCCTTAGTTAAAATATTCGATCTTTTGCCAAGCATTAAATCGTCAACAGTTTACTACCATTTTTATGTGATATTAACATCAAATCAGAGTTTTATCAATAAAAGAAGTTTCAAGC
This sequence comes from Abelmoschus esculentus, assembly GCA_035048815.1. Lineage (NCBI taxonomy): Eukaryota > Viridiplantae > Streptophyta > Magnoliopsida > Malvales > Malvaceae > Abelmoschus > Abelmoschus esculentus. Next base: position 11,535,646 of record JAUCBN010000009.1, read on the forward strand.
TCTAAACGTTCAACAACAATCAAAGGATTAAGAACGTATATGAACTATAAGTGATATCTTATATTTTAAAAAATAAGGTTTGAATTGGACATGTGTGAGTAGGATTATTTATCGAGCGAGTCGATCATGAGTTGAATAGTATTTAATTTATGCTAATTAAAAAATTTCGTTAATCAACTTGTTGCTTGTAAAAAAATATTGTTATTATGTTAAACTCATCATAATTTTTATCTTATCTTTTTAAATATAGATAAATATAGTGATATTATTATAATTTAATATAAAATTTAACTTTCAATCATATTTTTTATGTGAGAACTAAAACTTTTTCTATTCTACTTTTATATAAAGTAATAATAAAAGAAAAAAGACTTTAATAAAAAGAATGAAAGAATAATAATTATAATTTAATTTATTACTAATACAAATTAACTTTTTGAGTTCTCAAGAAATACAAAATGTTTAAAAATTTTGAATCTAAATATTTTATGGATAAATTATCTAACAAGTCAATATACTTTTTTAGAGTTTTTAATTAGCATCCTAACTTTTTAGAACATAATATTTTTAAGGTTGCCAACAAAAAATATAAAAAATTATAAAAAATAATGAATTGCTAGCGAACTTGTCAGGTCGAGTTGGGCATTTCTCGACTCACTAAGATATCAAGTTGAGCTCGAATTCAAGCTAAGCGTTGTTGGAGTTTTGATCGAGCTCAAGTTGTTTATGAGCTACTCAATTCAATTAGCACCCCTATGTGTGAGCAATTAAAATTTAAATATTTTTTTTATAAAAAATCAATTAATCTAATAGAATAAAACATTATATTTCTTAAATAAAGTTATGGTTTCGAGTCATAATATTATTCATGAAAAAAATTATATTGAGATAGCCGTCCTCGTAATGAAACTTTACAGATCTAGATATTCACAGTTAAACCAAAAAAATAAATATTTTTCGTGCTTTACATTATTATACACAATATTGTATGATTAATTTTGTTGGCAAAGGATGGAACTACACTTAACATGGGAGGGCCCCCAATTATTTTTATTTAATTCAACTTTAGTCCCTAACAGTTTAAATTTTATGCAAAATAAACCGTCACCGGCCTACTCGCTATTTCTCGACTTAAATACTTCTCAAATCCAAGATAATTTGATTCTCTCGAATTTTATCTTAATTAATCCGAACATATCCACGTCGCATATTTGAGTAAGTACCAACTAGTTAATCTAGTAAGGCACTTATGCTCGTGTACTGTGCGTGTGCAGCATCTAAGCCAATATATCCAAACTGTATTATAGGAAAAATTATTAGGTGAACCCTCTTCACCACGTCATTCATGGTCCCAATTAATCAGGATCGTTGATTTCAATTTTTTTCAAGTGAATCATCATTTCTTTCCTACATATACTTAGTGGGTGGATAGTTATTAGATGATTATTTAAAGATCAACGGTCCTGATTACATGAATTATAAATGACGTGGTGAATAGGGTTCACCTAATAATCTCTCGTATCATGGACAACAGCTAAGTATATCCATGAGAGTGAGACTAGACAACATAACGCGTTCACCTTATATTTTTCATCAAAGAAAAAGAAAACAGCATCATCCAGCCCTCAGCCATCATTTTCTACAACTTCAGACTCCTCCAATGGAACTCAAAACCCTAAAAGAAACACCCACAGAAATACAAGTGGTGCCACGATTTGCCCCGCGAAATCCCCACGCTTTTGCCTTTTTTCTTTAGAGAAACTCAGCTTTTTTTTTCTTCTCCAATACCAGGCTGATACTATGAACCCTTCAATATGTATATATATGTATGGCTGACCCTAATAATCCCCACCAATAACGTGTTAGTCTTAGACCATCCCAGTCCCACATAGACCCCAATTCACAACAAGTGTACCGACTACTATCTATGGCCTCTAGCTCCTCCGGGAAACACCCGATGTATCGTGGAATCCGCTGCCGGAGTGGCAAATGGGTGTCTGAAATCCGTGAACCACGCAAAACTACGCGTATATGGCTCGGTACGTACCCCACGCCAGAAATGGCTGCTGCTGCTTATGATGTGGCTGCCCTAGCCCTAAAAGGTAGTGAGGCTGCTGTTAACTTCCCTGCCTCCGTTTCTTCATATCCGGTTCCGGCATCAACATCGTCGATCGATATTCGGAAAGCAGCCGCTGATGCCGCTGCGTCACTGCAGAATTCCGAAAATAAAACTAGCGAGACTAATCAAGTAGGGACAGTTCAACATCATGAGGTCAAAGATGTAGAAATTACCACAGAAGAGTATGTGGATGAGGATGCACTTCTGAACCTTCCTAATCTGCTAGTGGACATGGCGGAGGGACTACTGGTGTCGCCGCCAAGAATCAGCTCAGCGCTTTCCGATGATGACTCGCCGGATAATTCTCATGGGGGAAGCTTGTGGGACTACTAATAGGATCCATTTTTCCAATAATGCTGCTACCTGCTAGATAGCATATCGGTGGTCTTTTGATTTTCACTAAATGTGGACTGGAACAAGGACCTGTGAGTTTGACAAAATGAAGAAAGATAAAAAGTGGTCATTGGCGGCATTAATTGCAGCTTTCAGCATGAACTTGTCTGCCTTTGAAAAAAAAAACAAATCTGGAAAACAAAAAAACAAAAACAGGATTCTTGTGCACATGATATGGTACAGTGTTTTACAGCACCTGAATCTTGGGGTTTAAGCCTCTGATTAGGGTTTCCATATTACTTTTCTTGAGAGGGCTGTTTTAGGTATATATATTATGATTCAATCTGCTTTTTAGTCGTCTTCTTCCTCCTTTCATATATATGAATTAATGGGTGTTTTGAGTTTTTCTTCTTCATGATATCTGCAGGATATAAATTCGAACTCTTCTTTTTAAGAAATGGATTATTATCTGGGTTAATTATTAATATGTGTGAGAGAGATTTCCAATAATATATACTCGGATATACTCAATAAATACTTGATTATACGCATGCTAGCATGGCATACGTCTTCAAAACCCAAACTCCATTGCCCAAACCAACCATTTCCCTCTCATTTGAAGCAAAGTTGACAAGAATCCGATGATGTTTCTTTAATCATGTTGGTCACTTGGTAATGATGCATAAATTTTGGAATTCCAGAGAAAATCATGAGTCAAAACCTCGAGAATGAGCTGAAGGGGGGGACCTTACAGCACAGTACTGTGTCAATATCTATTTGATGAAAGATTGGAAGTGAAGAATTGGACTTACGATCAATGCCTGTCTGATTAAACAGTTACACTGTTTAATTGTCGGGGGTCCCCCTTATTACCAACTATGGACATGTGTCTTAACCATACTTGTAGTATTTCATTTCTATGTTGTTCATCATGATAACCATATGTATAACACATTATTAGGATTGAACAAAGCAATGGATTATGTCTGCCGAGTTGTTTGACTCTTGTTCCAACCTATGGTAATGGGTTTCTGAAAGACCAATCACCATTTTTACAATATATTTTTAACTGCTTCTTTCCGTACCTGTGTAACTTTCTTTTAGTAGGGCAGGGAAAGCTACATGACTTTGATCATATACTTTTTGTCACACCATTGACTTTTACCTCTAATTTTATTTGAATAATTTATATTTTTTATCAAGTTCGTATTTTGATGTTCGGTCGGTACATAAATATATATATACTCTGGTAGTATATTTCTATTTATAATCTTTTATATATAAATACATATGAACTTAATAGGTGGTTTTAGTGAAAAAGAAGATGATATTCATTCTATGAGATTTGAGTTTGAATATTTGTAAAGTGTGTGCCGTATCAAATGGTTAAAAGAAGTATGGTCATATACTACCTTATAATAAGAGGGTGCAAATCATCTGCCTCCTTTCATGTCTCCGTTTTAAATTAAAAGGTTTTGGGTTTAAGGTTATGGGTTGTGGTTAGGGTTTAGGGAATTAGGGGTAGGGTGTATTTTTAGGGTATAGGGTTTAGGATATAGAACATAAGGGTTAAGAGTTTAAAATTAAATTTTTTTAAAATTTTTTAACAGGGTTCATGAAATAAGGTATGATAAAAAGGCAGAGGATTTTTACTCATAATAAGAGTATATAATTCGGGTGTAAATCGTCTACCTCTATCACATGCCTCTTTCTATGCCTCCGTTTTAAATTAGAGGGTTTAGGGTTTAGTGTTTAAGGTTAGGGGTTGTTGTTAGGGTTTATGGAATTATGGGTATGATGTATTTTTTAGGGTATAGGGTTTAGGATATAAAAATTAGGGTTAGGGTTTAAAATTTAATTTTTTAAAAACTTTTAACAAGAGGCATAGATGGAGGTATGATAAAGAGGCAAAAGATTGTACTCATACAATTCATTTTTGAAGAAATAATCGTAATCTTTAATTATCATCTAGTTAGAAAGAAAATAGGTAAATAATTAAAGGGAAATGAATGGAGATGAAGTGTTTCCTTGTAGGCCACTCAGTCTTCCACTTAACACTACATCAAAATAGTTAAAAATTGAGATGAGGAATTGATATACATATAGCAACTAGGGTAGCTCACAGTCTCACTTGATCAAAACATAATTAATGTGTGTAAGAATGACAAATTTGAATCCAATCAATTGGATTTCACTCCACTCTACTCCAATTGGGGTGATTTGAGGGGCAAAGGACAAGATGATGGTGGGTTTAGTGTGTTTGGGAGTCCTAATATAAATATATTGTGTGAAGTTATTTCTACTAGTGGCAATGCTATGTATATTCTTGTAGGGAATCATTAATTAAACGGTAGCATAATGAATTTTATGTATGATGATAACTAGTCGAGTCGAGTAAGATGAGGCGTCGAGTCTCTTAAGTAGGATTATGAATTCGAATCATGATGTTATGAATGAAAAAAAAAAACTATACTGGTAGAGACAAATAAGATAGGAAGGGACAATCGCTCCTACCCCTGAAGATTTTTTTTCACTTTTGTCTCCTATTTAAATTTTAAAAAATAATTTATTTATGAATTTATCCTACTTTCAAACATTTATATTTTGCCCTCAATCCTCAAATCTTAATCAATGATTAAAAAAATAAAATAATGATGCAAAAGAAGATATCATGATGACGAACAAAAATCTATTGTCCAATAATCATGCCTCCTTTCATACATCCCTTTAAAAATTCTTTTAAAACTAAACTTTAAATTTTAATCATAATTTTCATATCTTAAACCCTAAATCCTAAAATATACACCTTACTCCTAGTTCTCTAAACCCTAACCATAAACTCTAATATTAAATTCTAAACTCTATACATATTATTTTAAGGTAAAAACATTAAAAAGATATAATAAAGAGACAAATAATTTCACCACTTGTATTGATGGGTGCAAATTGTCTGTCTCTTTCTCATGCCTCCATTCACGTCTTTACTTCAAATTAGAGGTTTAAGGTTAGGATTTAGGAAATTGGAAGTAGAATGTATTTTTTAAAATTTAATTTTTTAAAAAAACTCAACAGGAGATACGAATGGACACATAAAAATTTCCACCCTGTATTGATGGTTGGTTAAGTGGTTCTGATGTGGCCTCTAAGCAGCATATATACATATATTAATACATGCGTATCCAATTACTTTTTTTTTCTTTCTCTAGACTGTTTCAAAGCATAACTCCGCCTGTAACTCCACATAAGCATTCGGTCCCACGTGACTTTTTCCTTGTCTTTAAGGAGACAAACATCTCAACAAATATCTAGCTGGGTCCTCAATGGTATGTCTGAAACACTGTAGAAATTGCAATGTCGTGGTGTGTTTTCTAGGGAACTCATTGTATAGAAGTGCTCAACATCAAAGATGATTTGGTTAGTGCCTTTTACTTGAATGATTTAGAGAGGGAGGAAGGAACAAAACGTGGTGAATTTGAAGTCGGCTAAGCATAGTAGAGAAAATGCCTCGTTCAATATTTGGTAGTCTCTTGTAAATAATTATAAGATAATTTCAACTCGTAGTTTTTCTTAATCCTTTGATAATATTTAAGTTGATAGGGTGTAGCTCTAGCGGCGAAAACTTTACATCCGAAAATTTTATTTTATTATTTTTATTTTCTTATTGATCGAAAGAAACAAGCGATGGGTAGTTTTAGGGAACGACGATCTTAAAATTAGCTAAAAAATGATTGTACCGTTTTTCTTACAAAAGTTATAAAAATTTTGGTATACACTTTTCTAGTTTTCGGTATATATTGAATTTCTTATAAAAAGGGTAAGGATTTCGGTAGGGGTGAGCAAAACTCGACTAGACTCTAGGTGAAAATACCTGACATGTTTTGACTCGACTCAAAATTTTATAGACTCGACTCGAAACGAAAAAATTTCAAATAAAGTTTGAATTGTAAAATAGAAATTCGAATAACTCGAAATTTTTAGTAATTAAATGATTTATTTTTAAGTTTGAGATAGTCTCTTAACTTTTTATGATATGTATACATTGATATATAAAAATATAAAGAAATATTATTATATATAAAAATATATATATCTTATATGATTAGAGAAAATAGTTTAAATTGGAATCAAGTTGTACTATAACATGACAAATAATTACAATTAAATATTTATAGGAACTCAAAAATTCGACTCGACTCGAATCAAAAAAAATTCAAATAAAGTTTGAATTATAAAATATGACCTGTAACTCGAATAACTCAAAAATTTTTGACTCGACTCGATCGAATACTCACCCCTAAATTTCGGTATATACCGAATTTCTTAAAAAATATATAAAAATTTCCGTATATATTGAATTTCTTATAAAAAATATATAAAAACTTTTATATATAAAAAATGTATACTAAAGTTTTTATTTGTTTAAAAAAAATAATATAATAATTTTTAATGTTTTTTAAGATATGTTAAAAAAAACTCAATCGATTTGACTCTAGAATATAAATGGCCGACATACACGTCTTCACCCTTCCCTTTCACATTCTCCTCTGCTTCCCTCTCATCTGTTGAAAAATATTTTCTTCATTAATTTCCTTATATATAATATTTTCTTCACAAAATTGAAACTGACGTCTGAAATGAAAACGCTCAAAGCCTAACAAAACAAAAATATTTATATTTCATTTATTTTAATTAATCAGCATTTCATTGCTTGGATACAGTAGCAACATGCCGACCTCTACATACTAAGTATATTATTTAATTATTTAAAATTTTTAATATAATTATAATCAAATTTAAAATTTTCTAACTTTCAAAAAATATATATAAGGTTTCATCTTCGTATGTAATAAATTAGTATAAATCAAATAGTTGGTGTACTCACTTTGTATAAAATAGGAGAATTAAATTCTGATAAATTAAAATAAAAAGGTTAAATTCTTTTCTCTAAGCATGTTTGTTAATTAACTAGTGTTACTTAGGAGTGTAAACGAGTCGAGTCGAGTTTGAGTAGTGTTAAACTCGGTTCGACTCGTTAAGATTTTGAGTCGAGTCTGAGTTTGAGTAATTTTAAACGAGTTTGAAATATTTGAGCTCGGCTCGTTAATAACTCAAGTCAAGTTCGAGTTTTTTTCAAGTCTAATCGAGTCATGTATTGACCGATCTTTGATCGTGTTAGACTTGAGTAACTCTTATTTCTGACGACTCATTTAAAGACTAACGAAGAAAAAAACTTTGATACACAAGTTGTGTAAACTCAAGCTTGTTAATTTTAGGTTTTATTATGTTAGTTTAGGGTTTAAGACTTATGTTTAAGGTTTAGATTTTAGGGTTTTAAGTTTAGAAATTTAAATTTTAGATTATTAAAAAAATAAAAATTAGTATATTTATGTTTTCGAGTAGCTCGTAAATTTTTCGAGTCGAATATTATGCAGTTCAACTCGACTCGTCAAGAACTCGTGCCGAATTTGAACTCAAATCAAATCAAAATTTCACCAAATCAAACTCGAATAACTCGCGATCTGTCAGTGCTTTGGAAGTAAGATAGGTTTAAATAATATGTTGGGAATTACTTCAATAATTAGCACAGTTTTTTATGTATTAGAAAGTTGTAGTTGTTGACTTATCTTGTTTACCACTGAATTTGAACAAATTAAAACATATTCTTTTTTTTATTAATCGTTTACACTTTATCATCATAACAAATATTCCGTTTTAAGCAAGTGATATGAGCAGATTTAAAATTTCTTTTTCATATTTATTCTTTAAAATAAATGTAATTTCTTTTTCATATTTATTCTTTAAAATGATAAACTAACCTAAATGAACATTGAATATTATTTATTTTTCTATATTTTTTAAAATTTTAATTATAACATTTATATAAAAAATAAATATAAATGAACAAGTTACGGATGACAAATTGAAAGCGACTAAAAGTAATTTCGTTACAAATATTAAATTTTTTAATAATTTTTATATGTTGTTAATAGTAATAGAAGTGTTTTAATTTTATTATAATCGTACTAAATCAGTAGCTTAGATTAAGTCTAATCTTAGTTTTATCTCACTCAGAGATAATATAATTTAAAGTGACCTTACTTGGGAAAAATTATTCTATGACCAGTTTCATTATGTTATTTAAGATCCTCTAACTATTAAAAATTAGTTAATTAATTTTATATTTTCTATATTATATTTTTCTAATTAATTTTTATGTAATCACCTACTACCTATTTATATGTATATAGTAATAAAAAATTGAAGATAATGATATAAAAAATATAAAATTAATTGACTAATTTTTAGTAATTAAAAACCATGAATAACGTGATAAAATCGATCCATAAAATAATTTCTCATTGAAATTGGTCAAGATTTCATGTTGTATAACACAATAACAGAAATCTGAAATGCAGCAAAAAGAGAAGAAGAAGAAAAAGGCACGGTCAGATTTTAGATTCACACGTACTCGATTCGAACATTAATATCTTTCATCCGTCAATGATCTGATTTAGTTTTAGGGTGAAAAAAATTTAACCAGACCCAAGTTTTAAGTTTCAAAATTTGATCCGACCCGACCAGAGCTATTAAAAAAATTTAAATTTTAGGGATATAATTGTAAAAAATAAAATTTTAGTGATCTAATTATAAAAAATTAATTTTAATGACTTAATTGTATAAAATATATATAAGAAGAGATCTTTATTATAAATATCCTTAAAAATATATGAAAAACTATACTATTAATCTCGAATCTATTGAATTTTTTCACATTAAATCCAAATCCTACTCAAAATTACTATTTTAAAAAATATGACTCAATCCAAATCCGTTTTTTTATTAAAAAATCTGATCTAATTATTTTAAATATATTCAAAAATCCGTATTTTCATATCCATCCCTACCGATGAAGACATCGAAGGAAAACGAAGGCTCCCATCTCTAGAATTACCTCAATATCTGATATTCAACGCTCGTTATAAACTCATCCTAAGAAAAAACATTGTTTTTATCGAGTTCACGATGTGCGGTCATTTTCCAACTTAAGTATACAGTTTGGACTAGGTAAGCCCAACTGAAATCTTCTAGAAGACAGGTCTCAACTTCAACAAGGATACGGACCTCATGATTTTGATGGATTCATTATACATTTTTTTTTAAAAAAGAAAGAAAAATACTTGTTAATTTTAGTGATATCAAAATTCATGTAAAATTAAATCAATATTCTCTTTTAGAGAATTATTATTTATAAAAATAATCCCAAAGTATATTAGGTAGGTCCACATAAATTAAATTTATATTTCAATATATATACAATTTTTATACGTGTTTTTTTACAAGCACGGGTTTTATTTTATATGATAAAATTTTCTAGATGTTTGAATATAATATTTTTAAAAAATATATACATTTAACAAAACACGAATTCTATGATAATTTAAATAAAGATACATTAAATTTTCATAGTTTTAATAAATATAAATTTATGTTTTGATGGAACTCACGTTTAAATAAACGTGATTTTTATGTAATTTAAGGATTAAAACATATATCGGTAGACATGTTTTTGAAAATTTTATGAGATATTAAAAAACTTTATCGTATTTTTTTTTTGTCATAATATATTAAAACATATATTTCAAATGGTGTAGACATTATCAAGACATCATAAATAGTTTAAAAATCGCCTTAAAAGTGTTACCTTACCGTGATTTTTTCAATGACAAACAAGCAAATATCGTGACTTTATAAGGATATTTAAGGGAAGTGGGGTTTTGGACATATGCAATAAAAGCGATCGCACAGGATTTCCTGAAAAATAGGGGTCTAAAATTTTTAATAAACTATATTCATTATATGATATTAATCTCGAAATTTATTATAAAAGTTTTGAAAATACTTTTAAAATATATGAGTTATAATTGCTAAAACGTTATAACTGTTTCTTAAATGTGACAATTGATTATAGAATCTTATTGATTATTTTTATTAGTATTGTTTCTGTAGAATCAGTGAGGTTTTGGACAGACGCGGGGCCCTAAAAAGGACAATTGCTTCTAAAGGCCACATTTTTAGAACTAGTGAAAGTCATAAACAATTATTTCTAAGAACTACATTTTAATAAACTACAGATGGCCCCAAAATCTTTAAACTGCAGTTATTTAGGGGATTTATATCATATTGCATATGACAAGAATGTTGGATTGACAAGCTCATAGCATTGATAAAATTATTATATTAATGATAACATTGTATTGATAAAAATTACTAATAAAAATAAGGAAGTTTAAGTGTTTAAATGGAACATAAATCAGATAAAATTTATCATCACATAATATAGTGTATCGATATGTCTAAGAGTATATCGGTATAAATGTATATTATTCGACCAAATTACTAAAATGTACCGATAGTAGGTGTATTAGTGCGATAAATCGACATTGTAATTTATATAATGAACAAGATAATGGTACAGGTAGGGACCATACTGATCACCATAAGTATCAAAGTTCGGTATTGATACGGTGTAGCCCGTATTGATACGACAAAACGCTATTGAAATTTTTGTATAATGTGACGTATCAATATGATTTAGATTGTACGGATACCATCATGAGTTTCAACGATAATAACAATCAAGAGTATCGATACCAATACAAGTAAGTTGGTTAAAATATTGGAATTAACTTAAAGACTTTACAAATAAATCACTAAAATTACCATGGCTAATTGGACCAGTAAAAGAACTCTAGATTTACTGAAATTAGATATGCATGTTATATTTACACTGAATTTTATATTGGCAAAGATAATTACCAATAATTATTAAAACTATATATTAACCCCTAAAATAAATTAGGACTAAAATGAACTATTAAACGATATCGATTTAATTTCAAAATTGACGCATAGCACGTTACCGATATGAATTACATTTTAGAAAAACTTATTGCATCGAAAGAAATTAAAATTGATAAATTTATGGTTTTTTCTTAAATTTTGATCCATTTAAATTTAAATATGATTTAATCTGATTTAATCATAAAAATAAAATAAAAAAACAACTCGAAACAATATAAACTTAAAATATTCAAACCCGAAACCCAAAATAAAAAATTATTAAACTAGAATCACTCCTATTTAAAATGAATTTGAACACAAACCAATATATTAAAAGCATTTTTAGGAAACACAACTATTTTAAGAAAATTGTAAAACTAAAGCAAGATACAAATAAACGTTTCAGATATGATTAAGTTCAATTAATCCGAGAAATTATTCTATGGATCGGTTTTATCACGTCAGCCATGGTCTCTAACCACTAAAAATTAGCCAACTAATTTTATATTTTCCATATCATTTTTCTTTCCTAATTAATCTTTATGTAATCATCCACTACCTATTTATATGGTAATAAAAAATTAAAGATTCACTCTTAGAAAAATGATATAAAATATATAAAATTAATTAACTAATTTTTAATGATTAAAAACTATGAATGACGTGATAAAACCGGTCCATAAAATAATTTCTCCATTAATCACAGGATTTCCATCTCTAATAAAGCACGTGGGCAAAGAGTAAAAACATTACGTCATCACTGAGATATAAAAGCTTAGCGGAAAAGGAACAAAACCTTGTAGTTTGGATCGGTCTGGAGCTTCCAGAAAATCCTTCCTTTGTGGAAACCGTGGACCACAAAAGGCGGCCCATTCCCCGGAGCGTCCGTGTGGACAGCACACCACCCACTGGCTTTCCCTAAAATAACATACTATAAATACAGCTCTACCATCTTTGCTTCTTTACGTCCTATTAAAAATTTCGGACAGTATCAAAACCGTTATATAACGATCGTGAACCGCTATTTATATACCTGTTTCAAACTTTGTCCTTAAAGTCTTACACTATGTCATCTGCTACGGCGAAGCAGCCGTCGTCGTCTGAGGAAGTGTTCGCACTAGCAACTAGTAGGCCTAAGAAACGTGCAGGTAGGATATTCAAAGAGACTCGTCATCCCATATATAGAGGGGTTCGTAAAAGGAACAAAGATAAATGGGTATGCGAGCTGCGTGAGCCTAATAAGAAAACTCGCCTATGGCTCGGTACTTATCCCACACCAGAAATGGCTGCAAGGGCGCATGATGTAGCTGAACTGGCGTTTCGAGGCAAAGCTGCGTGCCTTAACTTCGCTGACTCTGCTTGGAACTTGCCTTTGCCGGCTTCAATGGATGCAATGGATATTAGAAGAGCGGCTGGTGAGGCAGCCGAAGCATTTAGGCCTCTCGCATCGAAAGAAGTTTCAGGTAGTGGCGCAGGCCAGGGGAACGTGAAGGCTTGTGATGGGGACGTAAACTTCGTTGATGAAGAAGCTGTGTTTGATATGCCAAACTTGCTTGTAAGCATGGCTGAAGGGCTTTTACTTTCTCCTCCGAGGAGTGATTGGGGGGATGATGATGGTGATATGGATGTGTCGTTGTGGAGTTATTCAATTTGATTTGTTGGGATTCAACGTACATAGTTAACTTTAAACTGAAGGGTCTAGATATAGACTTGTATTGACCAATTGATAAAGGAATTCATTCTTTAGTACTAGAATATTGATATTGATGTTGATGTTGAAGTCAATGGCATGACATGTACTTCGAAAATTTTATCGAACTCAATTTTTATACTAATATATGATCATTGGATAAATAAAATAAATAAAAAAAATTTATACTAGTTTTACATAGTGTAAGTGAATCATAACTTTCTAAGTTTTACAGTTTTTATAACACAAATCTTATTTAAATTTTTTCAAGTCGAGTCGAATTAAAACTAGTTAGTTTTTTCGCGTCGAATAATTTTTTTTTTCAAGTCGAATCAATATTTGTCCACCCATAAATAGAACTTAATAAGTGATCTCAGTGTCAAAACAAATGATGTTCATCCTAGGAGACCAAGATCAATTGTCTTTTTTGCAAAGTGCGTATACATTATCAAAGGGTTAAAAACATGTATATGAACAAACACTAAAAAAGATATTATTGCAAAATAATATTATAGGTTTATTGGTTTTTAAGATTATATTAGATATCGACAAAAGTTAAATATATTGATCATAGTTATCGTTGTTATTATTTTATTGTTAACAATATATATTTTTGAATTTATATTAAAAATATATTTTGAAAAATAAAAAAAGTAATTAATTAATTATTAAAATAAATTAATTTTATGTACAAAAGGAGTGACTAAAAAAATAAAGAAAGAAAAGTTTTAACTTGTGGTTTACTTTCAAAAGATTGAAGTGTGCTTGCATAGAGAAGAAAAAATAACAAGAATTTAATATATTTACGGTCGCGATACAAATGAGATATTGAAGGCCTTTATTTGTAATCGAACCTTTTATATTTGACAATTTTAATGATTTATATCGATTGTTATGATCGAAGTTTACCGACCACAATAAAATATTTTATAAAATGCATTTGATATCTAAGAAAACAAATTTTATATTTACATCAAAAGTTTATATAAATTAAAGTCATTGTCTTTTAGAATCTTTCACAGTTCGGACAAAATCTAGTCATCTATTTAGACTCAAAATCTTCATTAGAACCTCTTAAATAACCATGTGTGCATAAGAATCAGACTCGAACAATCATAAAAATTAGAGTGTTTTCAGTTAAAATGTTTTTCAACACTTATTATAAAAATAATAATTATATTATAAACATAAAAAATTATTTTTAATGGTGTTTAGAGTGTTTTTCAACACTTACTTACAAACTTAAATTATTAAAATTAAAAATTATATTAAACAAAAAATAAAGATTCTACTCTAAATTAAGAAAAAAATTGAGAAAATAACAAAGATAAAAAGTGGTATAATTAAAATAAAAATTAACATATACCTTGCAGCCGCAATCCACCGCTACTAGTGTGATTCCGCGTCCCACCGTTGTTTTCGCCGATAGCGGTTTCGGCCGACGGCGTTACCGCTAAATAGCGGCTGCGGGCCGTCTTTTTTAACCCTGGGAGAGGGGGTTGTCAAGTAATTATGTTTATCTTGTCTACCTACTTAATAAGTAGTTATTTTTGATGATTTGATGCATTAATCTTGTTGCCAAGGCTTCTTATAAAATCATTGATTGTGGTGCAGTTCCGTAATAAAAGAATAATGGTAGGATCACTTTTTGATGCTCAAAGGGCAGAACCATCTCACCAGCAGTCGAATGCAACCCCACCACTAGACCCACAACGAGCTGAGTTGTCTCGGCAGCATGTAAAAGCTCTCAAAGCCCAATTTGCAAGGTCCTGCCTGTGATGTTTCAACAACATGATTTTGCTTTGTATGCTTGTTTAGGACTACGTGCTTTGATCATTTGCCACTTTTAAAACTAGTTTGATGTATTTAGCATTCTTTCTACGTGCTTTTGTTTGCTAACATGAAAGGTGCTCTATTTCCTCTTTTGCAGGAGAAGTTCAGTGATGTTGTGGATTGGCTCAAAGCCAATGCAATAAATGGGGACAACTTGTCTGCTTCGGAAACCCATGAAAATGACAGTAAAATGGTGCCCAAAACCAAGAATCCCGAGAATAAATTTTTTCAAGGAAAATCTGGATTTTCTCCAACCAGCACTACAGGCTTTGTTCCTGGCACGATAACTAGCTTTTCTACAGGCGCTACAACTGTGAGCTTTTCTTCGGTCTCTACAGCTGGTACCTTTTCTCTTGACACTACAACTACACGCCCAACTCCAGCTGATATGACTAAAAAATTTCCTCCAGTGGGAACAACTACTGGCTTTACCTCGGCTAGTTCAACTTCAACTACAAGCTTGACTCCAACTGACTTGACAACAAGGTCTATGCAAGCTGGATCAAAACCAGGCTTTACATTTGGCCTTGCAACCGCAAATTTTGCTTCCTCCAGTACAACAAATAGCTTTACATCATCTAACATGACTGCAAGCTTTGCATCTCCTTGGAGCTCTGGGGTATTCTCTAATAGTCAATCTCCTCTCTTGTTTGGTAGGTGTTGCGTCGACTTTTTACAACAAATATTTATACAAGGATTAGAATTCAACATAATTGGTTTCAATACATTAAGAAATTACATGTGCCTAAAGAGAACAAAAGATGAAAGTTGAAACCTTGATAGAAGTTGAGAGTTTGGATTCTTTGCATGTTAGTTTTGTCAAATTAATTGTACTTTTTTTGTTATTTCAGGAACTCAGACTTCAGTTTCTGTGGACAACAATGCAGCGGATGATGGTGGGACTAGGAAACTTTATCTTTTGGTCCTCATTAATTTTTTATGTTTAAAGACATTTCTTTGTTAAATTTAGCCTTGTCATGCAAGTTTTTACTTTTCTAGGTTATTTCTCTTTATTGGTTTTAATTAGATAGCTTAACTCTTATATGAATGCGTGTTGTTCATGAATGATGTATGTATGTTCCAAAGATAAAGGCACAGGGAAGCTCTCCATTAAATGCCAATAGGGTATCAGCAAGGGTTCCAAAGATTCCAAACCAACAATTGTTGTTCGAAATGATGTATGTTCCTTTATGTCCATGTAATTGTTTTAGAAATGTGATTCATGAATGAGCTGTTGTTCACTCTTAACCACAAAAACTTGTCTTTTTAAACTATCCCTAACTTCTATAACAATATACTGGCTGCAGGTGGGAAAGGTGTTACTTAATGCTTTGCTATATCATGGGATCAAGACAAATGCGCAAAAGAATTCCCTTGTTGCAATATTTCATACTTCGGTAATATATTTTAAAGCCAAACTGTAGAGAATAGGTATTTTCAAGAGAAGAAAAGAATTCTCTGTTATTTCATAATAATACTGAAAAGTACAAGTTACTGTACTTTATACAAGAATTCTCTATCTTTGCAGAATTTAACCTTGTTGTAAGTACATATTTGAGTATTTCAGTGATATCTCTTGGGTTATGTAGGATGAAGGTGGCAATAACAAGGACCTGACAGCACACACCTTCTTAATTAGAACAAAATCAGAGGATGACCGAAACAAACTGGCAACAGCAATCCAAGAGTATGCTCCTTCGTCATAAACTGTATGTTACATGATCTTATTTTGTGCCCATATAATGTAATCTTGAATGAGTGTAATTTTCTTTCAAAAAAAATAAGAGTGTAATTTTCCTGGATGTTAGTCCTTTACATTTTGCCAGGGTCGGCTTCATAGGGATTATACCAGCTTGTTCTATTGGCTCCAAAAGTAAGCCTATTTCATAGTCGGACTTCATTAGATTGTTATATGCTCACCGCAGTTGCAACATAAACAGAGATTTACGCTTGTTATTTGTCCCCAAAATCCCAGGGAACTGTTTGCCCTCTCTTTTTTTTTTTTTTTCCTTTTAGTTTTGATCCTATCTGACAGGTGCCCATGTTCAAGCAAGAAGTTGAAGGCACTGTACTGCAATGAATTTTGTTTGATTATACCTGTTGCATAGCTTCATCATTCTCAAGGTGATGTAAAAGGACCCAGTAATGCTACTATGCTAGTATCTCAATGGTGCTTAGCTGGATGCCTAGATGGAAACTTTACAACTTGTATATACCTACTAATGTTCAATTTTCTGTTTGTCTGGGTTGCCATACCTTGTTTAATTTAAATTTAGTTGTCTTGTCATAATAATCACAATAATGTTAATAAAAGAAGTTTGAATTTTGACATTGAATGGAATAAATTCAGTTTAGATGATTGTCTTTGATGATAGACTTCTGTTATATTTGATTTGGGTTAGTTGACCAATGAATCAAGAAATTATATCATTGGTCAATTTCATCACGTCATTTGTGGATCAACCACTAAAAATTACCCACCTCATTAATTTTTAATTTTTAATTTTTCAAGTGAAGATTCACTTGGGAAAAAATATGACATGAAAAATTGATGAGATGGATAGTTTTTAATGGTTGGTTCCATGGACACGTGGTGGCAGTGACCATGATATAATTTTTTCAATGAATCAATCATGATGATTATGAAAAAAAAACCCATTGAGCTATGAAATCATGAAATAATTATCACGTTGTAAGCCAAAGCTTTCATTACAAGATCAGAATTTGGCTGGACAATGCCAAGAAGTGAAAATGAAGTTGTCTAAAGTTGATGTAACTAGAACTTGAAAATAACACAAACTTATTATTACTACTAGAAATCTCATTTCTGAAAATGCATTTTGGTATGTTCTAGAGACACCATCTCACGTGAAAAAGAAGAAATCTTCATCTTTATATTGTGGTTTCATTGCATTTAGCCATTTGCAGTCATGTGTTTGTTGTATGGTTTAAAGGTATTCCCGTGGACTTAGTGGAATCCAAGTCACCATTAGCTATTGATTGACGGAGACACAACCAACCATATAAAACAAAAGGAATCCCTCAGCTTTACCTTTGTTTCTTATTAGATTTATTGGCCAAGGTCTCAAGATCCTTTCGCTTTCTCATATGTAGCCGTGAGATGAAGGGAGTGGCTAACCGCTGATGTAATGTTATTGTCACGGATAAGAAGAGATACATTGTATTAATTTTATATAATAAAAGAAAGTCTAGAGATATATAAACAATGATATTGTATAATTTATTAAACATGTTTTTTTGAAGGAGAGTAATGGTATCGTGACACATTATATTAAAGTGATTTTTTTACTGTTGAATTTTATACTGAATAACCGTGACAAGTGTTTTAAGTTGAGGGTATTATGAGGTTGTCACGCTTGAGAAGAGACGAGAGTATTAATCCCATATTAAAAAGGAAAAGAAAGGTTTCGATATATATAAACAATGATACTGCATATTCTATCAGATATGTTTTTTGAGAAGAGACTAGTGACTCTTTATAATATACTCTACTAAAAATGAATTTAATGTAACTTTTAAAAAATACGATGAAAAAGTATTATTATCAAAAATATTTTTAATATATAAAATAGATATTTTATATATTATTTTTAAAAATATAAAAATTAAGATATAAACGAAGATGCGTTAATAATTTTATTTAAAAATATTTTTTAAAAAAGTATTTTTAAAATCTAAAATAATTTTAACTTAAACCTCAAATCAAGTTTTAGTTTTGTTTTCTAAAATCAAAAATGCTGCACGGCATTCTGTTGTCCTACTGTTCTTGGCATTTCTGATATCTTGTCGTCTGAGATTGGAACTCCAAAATGACATTTAATGAACGTTTTAAAGAATAACATTTGGTAAGGCTATAGGTTTTTGTTTGATCTCATAAACTATTTTATTTTTATAAAATAAAATAAAATATTATAAAAATATATTTAGTTAATATAAGTAAAAAAATTATTTTCAAAAATAAAAATAGTAGATGTGATATCTAATTTTTCAAAATAAAAATAAATTAATTAATTAAAATTTAATTATTAAAAACATTATTACGATAATAAATAAAATATAATTAAATATGCCAAAATTTTAAAATCAATAAAAATAACTTTTAAATTCTTAATAAAGAATAATATAAACGTGTTTCACTAGAAATAACTATTATCAATTTCTAACAATTATTTTTTGGAATTTTAATTTTGCCTATAATTAATCTATAAATCTAAACTCGAACTTGAGTCATTTCAGTGATTTATGATATATCAAAGTAATATGCTCATTATTTAAACCCCAAATAGTTATTTCAGTGTTATTTAGTTCTTTTTCATTTTTTTTTATCCTTTTCAAACAATTCATCCCTTTCAGCTTCTAACCTAATAATTCATACACGATACAAAATATATTATTTCTTAAGGAATAATGCAATATATCTCTTAATATAAAAAAATATTTTAAACTAACACTTTATATAATATTATCACAATCTTTCTAAAAAAACATCCATTTCTTTAAAAATTCTTTAACAAATATTCAATAGCAGATTCATTTATTTATCTCATACGTTTATATTAAATTTTAATAGTATCATTAGATTTTATTTATATTTTAAAAAAAATAAGATAAAAATTTTAACAAACTTAAGAAATAAAGAATAAATCAAATAATATATAAATCAAACAATATAATTTTTTAACAAGTATAAACTAAATACTATTTAACTCGAGATGAATTCGTTAGAGTTAGAGTCGAAGTTAGAGTCGTGTACATTCATGGTCCCACCTGCAGATGGTGGCTATAAAATCTCTGATACAGATTCATTTTTAAATCCAGCGGTGAACAAAATTACAAAAATTAAAATAAATAAATAAATCTCTCTCTTTCTCTCTCTCAATAATTGGATAAATAATCAATAATTGCCGATTCCAGGCTTAAAAATCTCCGGTCATCAATTATCTCAATATATATCATGATCGCATCTTCTTTACAGTCTACACCCTTTTCCATTCCCATTTGCCGTTATTAGTTACTCCTCCGATTCTTTGCATAAAGAAGAGATTTTTTGTTCGTTGATGGTCATCTAAGTTTGCATCAAACTATAAGAAGAGGGTGCTTTGGGGTTGTTTCAGCAGGTATTTCACTTCATTATTTCTTTCATTTGTTTTGCTTTTTAATTTTACTGGATCTGTTTAGTTGCTGGGAAAAAGATCCATGTCCATATCTTATTAGTATTTCATTTGCTTTGCCATCCCTTGACTTTATTAGTTAGTATTTTTCGGGGGGGTTCAAATCGGGTTTTTTCTTGGGAACCAAACAGAGCATGGGTGAAAGTCTTGTACTATTTGCCAGCTTTTGTTATATTCATTGAATCTTTTGCCTGCTGTTGTTATTATTGACTTTATTTCTATACACTGTTATTGTTAGAAAACTCACTATTTTAACTCTGTCGATGGTAGAATTGTGTTTGCATGATGCACTTGTTAGTTTTTCAATTTTGGTAGTAATGGGTAAGAAACATGAACAACACGTTATTTGGGTGACAAAGTCAATTAGGATGGCTTTTCGCGTTTAATACAGTGATAGTTTACCATATAATTCATAGTTGCCAGCAGGGATGTACCGAGCAGTGTTGGAGGCGGCAGTCATACTCCTAAAAAATTTTTAATTCCCGATAGTTTAGATGTTTTGTTTGTATTTTCTATTGATACTCTAATATCTCTTCACCTAAAATTTTATAATTTTTCATCCTTATATTTCTAATATAGCTTCCTAGTAGTTTGCACACCTCACTTAAAATCCTCCTTGGCTACAAGGAGAGGAAGAATAACCATTAATATATTGTTTTCTTTTACCTGCTTGGCTTCTTGTTTTAGACTTGTTCTCCTGTGTTTTACTTTACATCTCAAACTCAAAGGCAACATGTTTATGATTGTTCTTCTAGCCTTGTGTTAATATTTACTTGATTTATGTGTAGTGAGAGATGGTTGCCTTTGGGAAGAAGTTGAAGGAAAGACAAATTGAGGAATGGCAAGGGTATGTTTCATATTCTCTTATTTTTGTGTGTATTGTTTTTAAATTGCTTCCTATGTATTACGTGTTTTTATAATTCCCCCCTTATTAAAACTATGCTTTTTGATCTTGCTACATGCTGCTAGATGCAGTTTGATATATTCTATTATGTCATCTTTCAATGAAGTTATGAATAATTGTTACCTTCTCTTGTAGCCTAGGGTTAGGCGTGAAGCTAGAACACTTCTGATTGGAATTCAAAATTTGGGGGACCAAAGTGCAATTTAATACTTGTATTAACTTATAATTTCATGCTTTTAAGGGACTAAAGCAGTTTTCCATTTTTTGGGGGGTGGAGGTGGTCAAGGCCACTGCCTGCCCCTGGCTCTACCACTGCATATTGGTACTTGATTTGCCACTATTAGTCTTATTTGAACATGACGGATTTACATGTGTTTGCCCATTGACAAGTCTGAATGTTATTAGTGGGGAGACTTTATTTATCATTTTGTCAACTTTTAATTCTTTGCAGGTTTTACATAAACTACAAATTAATGAAGAAGAGAGTCAAACAATATGCTAATCAAATTGAAGTTGGGACACAAGATCGTCGACATGTTCTCAAGGATTTCTCAAGAATGCTGGATAATCAGGTATTTTGAACATGAACTTCAAAGTATCTGCATCTACTTTTCATGGAAACCAAAGACCAAAGGCTTGAATCAAAGGGTCTATTATGAAACCTACATATACATACTGATATTCTGCTTTGGAAATTTGATTCATTTTACCCTTGCGTTCGTTCGCTCCTTTTCCTTTTAATGTATTGTCAAGGGGAAAAGAGTAGGTATTGAAAGTAGAGGGGAATAAAATGTAGGTATGTTTATGGGGATTTTGTGTAGTTTGTCTTCTATATTATTCATTTTTTGATGTTAGTTGTTGAATCACATTGTGTTGCTGTATTTTCTTTTTTTGTGTGTTAATGGTCCATATCAGCAATATGTTGTGTCATGACCCAGGGGAAGAAATATGTCTTTATATAAAGGTTTAATCGGAAGAGAGATTATAATCATAGAGTTGGTGACGGTCTTATCAGAGAATTTATGCCCATTTTACCACTTCAATATGCCTTTAGTTTATGGATACTTTATTATCATATTTGTTTCTGTATGCTCATTGTGCACCCACTCCCTGGTGAATGTTGCTTGTATGGTGTGGGTTCTTCTGTGCTTACTATCATAAGAGAGCATGCAAACTGTTTTTCCCAAGGCTCAATCTGATGTATATTTCATGCTGTTTTGTATCTAAATTTTAGATTGAGAAGATTGTCCTTTTTATATTAGAGCAACAAGGCCAACTTGCAAGCAGGTTAACAAAGCTTAGAGAACAACATGATGCACTTGAGGAGGAGCCGGAAATATCCCAAATAACTGAACTCAGAGAGGCTTATAGAGCAGTGGGACAAGAACTTTTGAAGCTTCTCTATTTTGTTGAAATGAATGCTATTGGACTGCGAAAGATATTGAAAAAATTTGATAAACGCTTTCGCTATAGATTCACCGATTACTATGTCAAAACTCGTGCTAATCATCCTTATTCGCAGTTGCAACAAGTATTCAAGCATGTGGTAATGTGTTAGATTCATGCAGGTTTTGCTTTCATTTTTTCGTTTCTATTTCTATTTTTTTTAAAAGCTTGTAGATGGGATTTTCTCATCCAACTCTTGCTTGGTTTTTAGATGAGATTATGGACATGTAATAGTGGGGTATGTAGAGGTAGTTTTACCCAGACCCAGTATGCTTACTTTGTAGTCGTATAAATTGCAGGGTTTAGGGGCTGTTGTTGGAGCAATTTCTCGTAATCTTCATGAACTCCAGGACCGTCAAGGAAGCTACTTATCAATTTATGACCCCCCTGCCCTTCCTCTCCAGGTTTTTCTGATATATACATTTGCATTTAATTTGTCATCTTACTTCTTCAGCCGAAAAAGTTCTTTGGTAATGAAGCTATGAGTGTGCTATTTTACTTTCTTGGATCATCTGCAGGATCCTGTTGTTGATGCGATAAAAGCAGCTGCAGATAGGTTAACTTACTCAACAAACTTTCTAAACTTTCTGGCACAACATGCTCTCATTATGCAAGAAGAGCTACCTGCTCCTTCTGATGAACGTATTGATGAAGAGAAATACCATTTCATGTCCCTCTTCTTGAACTTGGCAAACACATTCCTCTATATGGTCAATACATATATTATTGTCCCCACAGCAGATGACTACTCCATGAGCCTTGGAGCTGCTGCAACAGTTTGCGGTATTGTTATTGGGGCAATGGCTGTTGCACAGGTGTTTTCTTCTGTGTACTTTAGTGCATGGTCTAATCGATCATACTTCAGACCTCTCGTATTTAGCAGTATTGTCCTTTTTGTGGGAAACACAATGTACGCAATGGCTTATGATATGAACTCATTAACAGTTCTTCTACTTGGTCGGCTTTTTTGTGGGTATGGGTTCTTCCTCTTCTAATTTGTCAGCACTCAGAGCAGCTATAGTATTTATGTAACACAATCATTCTTTATACATAATCAAAGCTCATTTTTATCAATTTAGACTTCAGTATGGTAGAATCTCTTAGTGAATGATGACTGTAAGTGAAACCATTCTGATGTTTTCTTCTTGGATTACATTTATTATATTACTTGTAGGGAAAACCTGAGGTTGAATGTTGATAGGAATCATGCAAGTTAGGAATAGGATCAGAGGTTAAATATGATTTCAGGACCTAAATTGTAACTTAAACAATGAATGTTATCTGTTTAAAAGACTGGAAGACATATTATTACATTTTTACTTTTTCCCAGTAGCTTGATAAAGTTAATCTTGTCATTGCAGATTTGGTTCTGCTAGAGCTGTTAATCGCCGTTATATCAGTGATTGTGTACCGCTAAAAATCCGGATGCAGGCCTCAGCTGGTTTTGTTAGCGCCAGTGCTTTGGGGATGGCTTGTGGTCCTGCTCTTGCTGGCATACTTCAGACAAATTTCAGGATTTTCAAGTTTACATTTAATCAAAACACTTTGCCAGGATGGGTTATGGCTGTAGCTTGGCTTTTATATCTGATATGGCTGTGGATCTCATTTAAAGAACCTTCCCTTGATAAAGAAGAGCCTCGTGCATCTGGTTCTGGTACATGTTCTTCTATGATATCTATCATCTTTTGGCACTTGGCATGTTAAGCAATCAATTAAAATGATTGATTTGAATGTTATACCCTGTAATTATAGAAACAGTAAAAACTGGTGCACTTGAGGAAGGTAAACAACCATTGCTGATTACTTCGGAAGAGACACAAGAAGACGATGAGGATCGAGAAGGTGATGGAAGCGAAGAAGCTCCAGAGGAATCTCGTCAGCCTGCTACATCATTTATGTCAGCTTATAAACTACTTACACCCTCAGTAAAGGTATACAATTTAATCAAAAGCTGGCTTGAGTTCAATAGTTTTGTAAATCAGTCAAAGTGTGCATCTGAAGCATTTTTGAAATGTGATAGTAGTAAGCATGCTTTAAAGAAAAAAAATATTATACCTGAGAGATGTTTATGTTTTGCTTGTCAAGGAAATGCGATTTGCGTATTGGTTTAGGCCAAGAAAATGAGCTTAGTTGTTTAGAAATTATAAGACTAGATCTAATACCTCTCTGGGAAGCTTAAAAACTTTTAACACTTGATATTCTGACCTGGATTCTTGTAATATCATCAGGTTCAGTTGTTGATATATTTCATGCTCAAGTATGCAATGGAAATTTTACTCTCAGAATCTAGTGTCATCACAACATACTACTTCAGTTGGTCTACGAGCACTGTTGCCATCTTTCTCGCATGTCTTGGATTAACAGTTCTTCCGGTAAACATTGTTGTTGGCAGCTACATTAGCAATATGTTTGAAGACAGGTATTTTTAGAAGAAGAAAAAACTGCACATTTTTAATTAAATTTAAAAAAACTTGGTATTCATGTCTCTGTTGATCATGATCTCTGGAACTGTTCTGTTCATTGCAGGCAAATTTTATTGGCGTCTGAAATTATGGTTTGCATAGGAATACTGCTTAGCTTCCATATGATAATACCATACACTGTACCCCAGTATGTCTGCTCAGGGCTCATCATGTTCGTTTCAGCCGAAGTGCTTGAAGGTAAATAGCTTTTTTCATGACAATTAGTTTTCTGAGAATGATATGTTGCAGAAAGAAGATGTAAACTTCAGTAACGAAACCTTGATATTGGCATATTCGAAATGCTTTGCTTTCGTCGTCGAGTTGAACTGAATGATAAATTATGCAGTGTAGAATCCATAGGCACAGTTTCCTCTTATATAAAAACAATTATGCACTGTTGTTTCGATGTCACTATACTGATGGTGGAGTTTCGTTGTTGTCCTCAGGTGTCAACTTGTCGCTGCTCTCGCGGGTAATGTCATCGAGGCTATCTCGTGGAACCTACAATGGTGGACTACTATCGACAGAAGCCGGTACAATTGCTCGAGTGATTGCGGATGCCACGATAACACTAGCAGGATACTTAGGTCGTAGTCAGCTCTTGAATGTCACTCTCCTTCCGTCGCTGCTTATATGCGTCGCCTCGATTGTTGCTACATGTTGCACCTACAACTCTTTATATTGATAAAACTCAAAGAGAAGAGGTATCCACAAGTATTCCTTTGACAATTCTATTAATGCAATCTTGGTAAACTTGTATTGCTTGTACCATGTAATTGTATTCTATTCATTTTAGTAGTTAGAGCATTTGGTTAATTTGGGTTTATTTATGTGATTAGTAGGTTAAATCTTTATATTATAAGATTTTAAAAAAATTAAAATATATATTTGCAAACTGAAAGTAATTGATTTACAGCGTTAATTTAGTTTTAAGATTCGAATATCTAACTTTGCTTAAAAATTTTAGTGTCTTATCTTAGTATAAGGTAATTCAGTACCGACGAGGAAAAATTATATTATAGGTAATTTTCAACACGTCATTCATTGATCAATCAATTAAATGTATCAATTTCATTAATTTTTTTATCTCATTCTTTTACCAAGTTATTCTTTATTAATATTCATTAAAAATTAAATTTAAAATCCGATTTTACCGAGTAAGATTTGCTTAGTAAATAAATAAATATATTTAATTAATTGATCATATAAATAGTACGATAAAAATGATTGTAATATAATTTATGTTGGACGAATTGCTGGAATATTGGACTCTTGAGCTAAACAATTCTGATTCCCCGTCAAATAGTGGGAAACTTTAGTCGAATTAAATAGACCGACTGGCCCAATAAGAGTCAATAATTGTGTTAGACACTGAAACTGATTAAGCATTTTAAGGCATATTCTTATGTGCAGTTAGAGATGGACACGGTTGGGTTGAATTTTCGATCCACTTGTACCTGATTTGACCTGATTCGATTTTTAAGTTTTAAAATTCGATTTGACCTGAATTATTAAAAAAAAATAAATTTTAAAACTTAATTGTAAAAAAATTAGTGACCTAATTATAAAAAAAGAGAGATCATTATTGTAAATATCCTTAAAATATATATAGATAAAATACACTATTAGTCCCATACCAAGTCAGATTTTTTTACCCTAAACTCGAACCTGATCTAACCCAAAATTATCCTTGAATAAAAATCCGAGTCGAACCGATCTAAACCCAAATTTTCTACCAAAAAATTTTGTTCGATCAAATAAATCAGATCGAAACATGTCAATTTCGGTTCCATGCTCATCCCTACATGTGCTATACTTGCATCGATAGACCCAGTTCCAAGCAAATCCTCGGCTGCCTAGATTTTGATATAAGTTAGAAGAAATGTAAAGAATTACGTTTAAAAATTTAAAACCCAATTGTTGACACTATGCTTTCAGTTGAAATCTTCTTACTTACCGATGGGAAGGAGTTGATTCGAATCGCCTCGATTAACGTTTGAATCAAATTGATTTGATTAGAATTTAAAATTATAACGAGTCAAGTTATATCTCAATTCATTAAGTATGTAAATAATTCTTTAATATTTTTATAAAGGTAATAAATTCGATGGTGACAAGATCGATCTTTGAAGTTTCGTATTTTATCAAGGTTGATTGTTAATGTTTTAGGTTGTTGCTTCGAAGTTTAAACACTAGAACTAATTCACAAATTATTTTGATAAATATTTTAAATTTATTAATTTATGTTTATATTAGGCTCTATATAATATCACTATATTTTTTATATATATTAAAAACAAATATAAAAAATTTGACAAGCTTGATAAACGATAATATTTTTAACGAGTACAAGTCGAACTGATAATATATTTAAATTAATTTTTTTCATGTGAGTTATCCAAAATGATAAGAAGTATGAAAATTATAGTCAGCAAATAATAAAGTGCTATATTTTAATTCATAATATGCTTAAAATTTATTTTAGAATATAAAATTTAAATTTTAAACCTTAAAATCTTAAATTTAAATTTTAAATCTTAAATTAATACTATAAATCTTAAATTTAATAAATTTATGTATTAATTTTTTTTTCTAATAATAAATCAAATATTATCGGTCAAGAAATTTTGTGTATATTTTAAAGTTCGTCTCCCTTTCTTTCCCACCTACTACCAACTAGTTTTAGAAGAAAAAATATCCATCATCCTATTTGATTAATTCATTGAATTTGTTTGTTTATATATAGGTAATTTAGTTGGTTTGCTTGAAGTAAAATATTAAGAAATTTGGAAGAATTAAATTAGTAATTGCTCAAGATATTATCTAAATTATAATGTTTCGAGTTCGAGTTTAAATTTGATTTAAAAGATGGATACATCAATATTAATTAATACTATTAATAACTAAATATAATATATAAAAATCTATTAATTAATTAAGAATTTAAAAATATTTATATTGTATTATCTTATATAATTTAAAAAGCCACCCCACGGGAATAATAAACTATTTTGTTCCCTTTCGTATCTGGCACAGCAGGGAAATTCTTTGGCTTGTACAACTGATTAACACGAGAGATTATATTATAGGTCCGGTTCACTATGTTAGTTGTAGTCTATAATCAATGAAAATCATCTATTTTATTATTAATCAATCATGTAATTAATATAATTTCTAAAAATTATATTTTTAAAATGACATGAAAATTATGAGTGAAGATTCGTTAGTTGAAAAAAATGAGTTGAAAATTAGTGGTGAAATTAGTGATTATAATTAGATGGGATCATAATTAACGTGATGAGTCGGACCAATGACATAATTTCTCGATTAACACGTATTAAAAATTACATTAATCACGTGATTGGTTAATAAATTTCACTTATACACAAACAGATGAGTTGGCATAGAAAATCGGACAAAACTCTCGTGTCTGATCAGAAATTTTAGTCATTAGGATTCCATAATTTCTTGGCTCGTTATGGTTTTGAATTTGTTAAGTTCGAATTCAATCGGTCGAAGGATTTGAAATGTTTTTTTTTAATGAAATCAAGAAGAAGAAAAAAATAATTAATGAATAATTTTATGATCAAATTTAGAGTAGTTCGACTTTTAAATTAAGTTTACATTAAATATCTTAATATCACCGTTTATGACCGTTGAAGATAATTTAGAGTTATTGAGAAATAAAAAAATATTAAATGGATCTATAAATATCGATACTACCAAATAAAGAAGAGTTGTTGTGCATAAAACCCAAAAATAATAATAAAATAATTGAGAGTGGCCAAAATAGAAATGAATCAAAATTTTAGTTAATAAATTAAAAGGTTTAAAAATTGAGTGACCAAAAAATAAATAATAAAAACTGATAATCTATGTATTTTACCTATAAATTAATCAAAAATGATGTAGCTTCGCTTTGAAACTAACGTAGAGTCTTAAGGGTACACGAAAGCCTCGCTTGGCAGCATTAGACAATCTTATATAATTTCACAAAAATCAACGTAATCTCATTTATCAAGTCAAATTTACCTACATTTTCATCGATTACCGTGGGCAATATCGAGTACTCGATTAATTTGAAGAGAATTAATCTCGGTCTCAATAATTATCGGTTCTTAAAATTAAAATCAGTCTCGGTTTCAATCACATCGGGTCCTAAATTTTAAGAATTTGTTTCGTTACTGGTGAAAATCGGTTTTAATACCGGGTACCCGATCAATTAGTTTATTCTTACAAAAATTGAGTAATTGAAAAAAAAATTCAACCACTAATAATAATATTAAATAATAAAATTAGAACATTATAAGGCTTGAAAATTAAAGTTTTAAAACTAGTCATACTCATAATATTCATACATAAATAGAAAGTTTGATAAGAAAAATAAACAAAAGAAAATTAATACCGGATATTTGGTATTGGTCTCGGTCCTATTAGGTACTCATCGGGTATCGGGTCTAAAAAATCAAAATTCGGTCTCGGTCCCGATTATGATAGAGACCTAAATTTTGGATTTAGTCCTAATCCCACCGAAACTAATATCATATAAAAATCTATCGAGTCTTATCAGATCTGAAACTAAGACCGGATAATCGAGTTTTTTGCCTACCCTATCCATTAGTACGACGATTTCTTTTACTTCACTCAATTTAAAAAGTAATATTATTTGGTGTGATCTTTTTAATCATTAAATTAAAAATTTTAAAATTTAATTATTTGATTTATTAAATTAATTTATTTTAATTATTATCGTTAAAAATTAATGGATGGATAATGTAACAGTTAACGAGAATATATAAAATTATATATTTAGTTTTTATTATTTACGCATTATAATAATTTGGTCTTAATTTTAGTTTAATTTAAATAAAATTATCTAATTTTTAATTTATTTTATTTATTATATTTCCCTTTTTAAATTTGTTGATTGATTTTATTTTATTAAACTAAAATTAAGACTAAATCGATATAATAGGTAAATAACAAAAACCAAATATATATTTATAAATTTTCGTTAATTGTCATATCATTCATTTGTCTCTCTTATGTCATTTTTAACGATGATTATCAAAATAAGTCAATTTAATAAGTTGAATGATCAAATTTTATTTTTTATTTAATGATCAAAATATGTCACATTTAATAATTGTGTGATCACCTAAATAGTTTATTCTTGATATATTATATAAAAATAGATCAAATATATTCTGTATTTATTATTTATAACTTACATTAAAAAAATATCTAAAATAAAGTGGATATCGTTCTCAAAAATTGTAAATTAAAACAACAACAAGAAGTTTTTAGTGTTGCTTCAAGGGTCGCCAAGACCGGGTCGGGTACCAGTCAATCTATTTAAAATTGATCTTAGTTTCTGTAACCATCGGTTCTTAAAAATTAAAATCAATCTCGGATCCAGTCAGTCCGAATTTTAAATTCCAAGAATTAGTCTCGGTATTGGTGAGAACTCGTACCAATATCAGGTACTCGATTAATTAGTTTGTTATTAAGAAATTTTGAACAATAAAAAAAACTGACTACCAATAATAATATTAAATAATAAAGTTAAAATATTGTAGATTTAAATGTTAAAGCTTTAAAACGAGTGATACTCATAATATTCATATATAAAGAAAAAAATAAATTAAGAAACTCAAGATATCGGGTACCCACTGAGTATTGGGTCTAAAAAATAGGATCCAGTCTTATTCCAATTGTAATCGGGACCTAAATTTTAAATTTGATCTCGTTCTTGTCGAGATCTATTCCAGATAAAAATTCACCGAATTCAATGAGTCTATGATCAAAACCAAGTAATCGAATTTTTTATTCACACCTAGTTTCTTCTATTCCCCCGCAAAGAATTATAAGGATAATTCAAAAGAAAAGTAAAACAACAACAACAAATCATACCAATTCTATTACTTTGGTATAACACTAAATTTAGTCCTAAAACTTGATATATACGTCCAATATTTAATAATTTAGTATCATGTTTATAATAATATTTTAATTAAATAAATATATAGCAATTAAATGATTTGATGAACTAAAATAAAATAAAATCCATATGTTTATGCTGAAATGGATGGTCATATTTTTTATTTTATTTTTTTTTTATGTATGACTTGGTGGACTATAGAGAAAAGAATTCATTTCCTGCTGCCAAGTTTGGACTTTGAGACTGCGTATGTTAACAACCAAGTCAGCCGCCGGGGTTGCCCGTCAAGAGTTGACGCCATCATCAACTTTGGTATGCTTTAAAATTATAGGGGTAAAAATATAGAGTAAATATTTTATGAATTGATAAAAAAATATTTAGTACCATATAAATAATCTTCAGAAATATCTTATAAATCTCATAATTTTAAATCATATAATAATAATAATAATAAATAAATAAATAAATAAATAAATAAAACATAATATTTTTTAACTACCCAACTACTTGGTAAATATCTAAAATTACACCTCTATTGAAAATTAAGATAATATATATATATATAATAATGAACATATAATGGTATTAATAAATAATATTCATAGTTAACCATTATACTATTATAATTAATTTATAGATAATATTCATAGTTAACCATTAATATATATATTTATTAATGGTATTAATAAATAATATTCATAATTAACCATTAATATATATATATTTATTAATGGTATTAATAAATAATATTCATAGTTAACCATTATACTATTATAATTAATTTATAAAATTTATTTTTAGAATAATTAAGTGATAATGTCCGAAAATAATGTATTTGTTTTATTATAATGTTTGTAAAATTCGTCGGAGGCGAGATGTTTAGCATAAATTAAATTAAATTTTGTATTTTTATCGGATAAAAAAATTAAAATAATATATCTCGCTTTCTATAAGGGATGACATTAAAAAAATAAAATAAAATATTTTATTTTCGATCGTAGATAAATTTTATAAAAACGATAATATTTATCGTAATTTCTCATTTTTTCCCGAATCAATTCTGTTACCAATTTTAGAGAATTAATCCAATCGCTAATAATATTTTAAAATATAAGAGAAATAAGGATATATTTTATTATTTACGATAATTTTTATAATAAAAAAATAAAACGTTATGTTCATACAACGTTATCTCTTAAAATAATTCTCTGATATTTTTTCCTATATATTATTTCACAAGTTTCCAGTCCATTGTTATTGTTTTATCATTAAAAAATAAGTTGCTGCAACAGGCCCACGTGCAGTTTGGGGAATTCTCACGTGCTGACATGCTTGACCCAATTTTTCCAACTACCCTCCTGCTTTCTTATACGGAATGTTTATTATAAAGATATTTTTAAATTATATATTTTTAATATATAATTTATAGGAATAACATTAGTTAATATTTTTTTTAAAAAAATATTGTTCGTTACATATAATTTATTAAATGAAATTATTTTTAATAAATATTAATATAATTATATAATAATATTTGTTTATATTTTTTTAATCTTTTAATAAAACATGCACTTGCACGAACCCTTTAGCCCAAGTGGTTAAAAGAACGGTTGTTGTTTTTAAAGGTCATGGGGTCGAGCACCAACGATGCCAATAGATTGATTGAGTGATCAATGTTAAATGGTGGAGATTATATTCTAGAACATATACTACTTAATCACTCAATATGTAATTAATAAAAGAGTTATCATATATAATTAATAATTGTATGATTGTTCGAATCCCAGAATGAGAAAAAGTTGTAATCTCTCTATTTAATCAAAAAATAATTGTATGATTAGTTCTTTAGGTTTTTATTCTTTATAAATTAATTTAATGGTATTCAACAATGTTCAATATTAGTGGTTTTCAACGATATTTGATACCCGTTGTAAAATTTTATTAAATAAAAACACTCACAAATTCAAGATATTATGTATGCAAAAAATCTTTATTGAGAGATTCACCCACCAAAATAAAAGTATGCGGTACAAATTAATCTAAATTAGTTAAGCCGAAACCTGAAAACTAAAGTAATAATAAAAAGAATATATATTTTTTTAAAATTATTTCTCAAAAAACTTATCAAGAAAATCATAAAAAATAAAATAAAAAATGGCTCTTCAAAGTTATAAATTTCAAACTCAATCAATGGAAGTTTTTTTTTAGACCATTCCTCTCACTCTGTAAATTTCAACACTCAACAACTCACTTAGTTTAGAGTGGACCCTTCAACACTCAACCAAAACTTCTATTCTCTATTTTTTATTTTTTATATAATTATTATAGTGTTGTCAATTTTGAATGCCAAAAAAGTTTTATTTAAATCATTTGATTTGTAAATAATTCAATCAATTACATAAGTTTTATAATTGTTTATCAAAATATTAACAGTTAATATAAATTTAAACTTGAAATAAAAAACAGTAAAATTTCATGTAAAATAATAAATATTTAAATTAAGAATATTTTTATTCTCCCTATTTAAATTAAACCGTTTGAATGGTTAAAAATTATCCAACAAAATGAGTTTATTTTTTAATTCACACACTAAAATATAAAAAAGCTTAAAAAGATAATTTTATCTTGTAATAATCTTAAATTAATAATTTTTTATTTTTTTAATTTTATTAATTTAGTTGTCAAAATTTTAAATTATATCAACTTTATCCTTTAAAAACAGTTGATTAATAAGATTTAAGAGTTCAGATTATAGGATGTAGAATTTAAGGTTTAGGGTTAGAATTTAGAGAGCCATTTACAATTTAAATCATTGAACTTACCCTCTATTTTCGTATAGGTCACAAACTTTTGATTTAATCAGATTAAATCATTAAACTTTTATTATTAACGAATTAAATCATTCACATTAACATCGTTAAATATTTTAATAAAAAAGCTGACTCAATAATCCTATTAGACTTACTTTTACATATCAGCAAGTTAATATTAATTAAAATTAAAGAAAAAATATTTAAAATATTTTTTACATTAAATTATTAAAGAAATTATGGTTTAATGTAATTTTTAAATAATTTATCATAAAAAATATTTTAAATATTTTTTATTTAATTTTAATTAATATTAACTTGTTGACATGAAAAAATAAGTCTAGTAGAATTATTGAATCAGTTTTTTCATTAAAATAATTAACGGTGTTAGTGTTAGTGTGAATGATTTAATTTGTTAATAATAAAAGTTTAATGATTTAATCTGATTAAATCAAAGGTTTATGATCTGTACGAAAATAGAGGATAAATTCAATGATTTAAATTGTAAATGGCTCGAATTTAGAGTTTAAAGAATTACAGTTAAAGATTTAGATTTTAGATTTTACAACGGGTTATATATATCCGAATTTATATTAAAATATAATTTATTTTTTAAAAAATATTTTTTCTTTAAAATATAAAATTCCCATAAGGGCGACAAAATATGAAAATTCTGGCAAAATCAACCAAAAAAGGGAATTAAAAAGAGGAAGAAGAAAAGAACACCAGAAAATACCAATTTCCAACCTGACATGATGGCAATCACCGTAAATAAAGGGTAAGGGTGGAAAGGGAAACACAATATTTTCAAGACTGCACCTTTAGCCTAGGGACCCAAATTCATGAAGTCGCACTTGCCTATAAATAATGGAAAACACCGCATGTGATTTCCCCATCAACGGTTCTCTGCGAGTTTCGGGGATCAAATACTCTTGTCACAAAGAGAGAACGTAAAGGAGCTTGACAAATTGTTGTTCTTGTTGTACCAGCTGATCTTTTGGTTATCAGTTACTGTGAGAAATGGCCAAGAACGTAGGAATTCTTGCTATGGAAATCTATTTCCCTCCTACCTGTGTTCAACAGGTGACATCTTCTCTTCCCTTCCATTTCTTTATGATCTTCATTTTCTTCTTCTTTTTTAAAGAAATCTGGGTTCTGGGTTTTGGATGGGTAGCTGAGACAAGTGAGAAAATGGGTAAAAGATTGTTTTTTGCTTTGTTTATTTTTTCTTAAGCCGGCGCAAAATTCGAGTGGTTGAGAGGAATTTTAATTGCCTGCAGATTTTCTTCTTATTTCTTTCTTTCTTTCTTTTTTGTTTCAAAGTTTTTTTATTTGCATATCTGAAAAGTTCATCCTAGAGTTTTCTTTCATGTAACATTACTGGGGTGTGTTTTCTTTTTAGACTTTATGATTGGATCTCTGGGTGTTAGTTTGGATTTTTCTGGGAAAATTATGATGGTTATGGATACTTGTCTTGGTTGTAGAATGATATGTTATTTATTCGTAGTATTTTGTTTTCTTTTTGGTTGGAAACCTTTTCTCTGGATTATCATGAACAGTCTCTTTGTTGCTGTAAAACAGGAAGCATTGGAAGCTCACGATGGGGTTAGCAAAGGGAAATACACCATTGGACTCGGACAAGATTGCCTGGCCTTCTGTACGGAAGTGGAAGATGTAATCTCAATGAGGTTAGGAGCTCTGCATTTTATATCCACTCTGCTTTTATACTGTTAGTATGATGGTATCACTTGATATTGCTTTACCGATTCTATGTTCGGTGACAAATGATTGCATTGTATGGTGGAAATGAACACTTAGATTTACTAATTTCTCACCTTTGTTTTGCAGTTTAACAGCTGTTACTTCACTCCTTGAGAAGTATAAGATTGACCCCAAACAAATTGGCCGTCTCGAAGTTGGTAGCGAGACTGTGATAGACAAGAGCAAGTCCATTAAGACCTTCTTGATGCAAATCTTCGAGGTACTCCTCACAATCAGCATGATTTCTCATCTAGGGTAGTTGTCTCTTTCTTCCTCTTAGATAGGTAAAAGATCAAGGATATTGACAGTTGAATGTGATAGCTGCCGGTATTATTTGGGATCATTTTTAAAGGTTTTAACCCTATCAGCTGGTTCTGACTTGAATTTTTCTTGGGAAAATCCCTTGTCTGATCCATTGGTATTTCTGATGTATTACTTGTAGACAAGTTACTGAATAGAGCTAGAAGCTGTTTTAGTGAAAAATCCATATTTCATATTGAATAACTTGAAATTTCTTTTTTTGTTTAATTGCAGTTCCCTAAGACTTTGTTTATTTCCTAGGAGAACTTTGGTGCATTTAGAATCAAATGCCTTGTTCTTCACACTTTGCTCTTTTCTTATGTTAAATAAACAGAAATATGGAAACACTGACATTGAAGGGGTCGACTCAACAAATGCATGCTACGGAGGGACTGCAGCTCTACTCAATTGTGTCAATTGGGTGGAAAGTAGTTCATGGGATGGACGTTATGGTCTTGTTGTTTGTACTGATACTGCGGTATGCTCATTTCCTGTAATATTACTTCATGATAATGATATGTATTTGCAAATTTCCCCTATTCGTTTCCCACTACTGCAGTCTATAAGATCAATTTTTTTCTTTTCTTTTGGTTTTCTTACTGGACTTTTTTTTTTCCAGGTCTATGCAGAAGGACCTGCTCGGCCTACTGGAGGAGCAGGTGCAATTGCCATGCTAATAGGACCTGATGCTCCTATTGTTTTTGAAAGCAAGTTTAGGGGTAGCCATATGTCCCATGTCTACGACTTTTACAAGCCCAACCTTGCTAGTGAATATCCGGTAATGCAACCTAATTGCCTCTAAAGTTTTTTTTTCTTGCTTTTATGGGAAGTAATTGTTTACTTCATTGACATCAGAGTTATGTATGATGGAATTCGAAGAACAAATTTCAGAATGAGTGTTTTAGTAAACAATTATAATGGTTCTATCTATTGAAATGTGCCTGTAGGTTGTTGATGGGAAACTTTCTCAAACATGCTATCTCATGGCTCTTGATACTTGCTACAAATATTTCTGTCACAAGTAAGTCACTGCGAAAGCACTCGAAGAATTTTCTGTTTTTGTCGTTTTGGCCATTCTGTTTTCTTTATAACGGTGGACTTTGTATTAATTATGCTCTGCTAATGTCTCTGCATGTGGCTGCAGGTATGAGAAATCAGAGGGCAAACAATTTTCCCTTTCTGATGTTGACTACGTCGTATTCCATTCCCCATATAACAAGGTAGCTAGTTTTCGTGGTTATTGATGAATCAATAAAATGCCTTTCTATTAACCATGGAAATTTTCAAATGTCTGATAATTTTCCATTTGAACTTCTGCAGCTTGTTCAGAAAAGCTTTGCTCGTTTAGTGTTCAACGACTTCACGAGGAATGCCAGGTTTTTAAATTTTGTTTGACGCCCTCGAAAGATTCTATTTACTGTATTTTCTCTTTTTAGTGTTATTTACTTGGATTACGCAATTTTGTAGCTCTATTGATGACGTTACTAAAGAAAAGCTGGGTCCATTTTCAACTTTGACTGGTGACGAAAGCTACCAGAGTCGGGATCTTGAAAAGGTCTATTTTGAATTTTTCTTACTAATTCCTAGTTTTTACCTGTTTTTGGCGCATCAAAGTGACAAAAACTAGGTTGTATTAGCTTTGGTTGATATTTGTTTTATTTCATTTGGCATGCGTATTTCTGTAGTGGCAACTGGTATAGCGGAACTGTATATTCATATTAGATTGCTTCATAATCGTAGTATATCATGCTAACACCATTCATTATCATGCATTTGCAGGTATCCCAACAAGTTTCTAAGGCCCTTTACGAAGCCAAGGTGCAACCGACAACCTTGATACCAAAGCAAATCGGCAACATGTATACTGCATCTCTTTATGCTGCCTTTGCATCCCTTCTTCACAACAAAAACAGTGAACTGGTAATTGTTTCATCATTTTTGACAGAAAAAAGAAAACCTGCCATCTCTGTTCTATTTCCACTTATGTCTGATATATTTAATAACACACAGGCGGGAAAGCGGGTGATATTATTCTCCTATGGAAGTGGTTTGACTTCCACAATGTTTTCATTGCGACTCCACGAAGGTCAACATCCATTTAGCCTATCAAACATTGCAACAGTGATGAATGTCGCCGGGAAATTGAAGTCGAGGCATGAGGTAATTCTTGCACTTCTCATTTTAGCCTGGATAAAACCACTGTTTGCCATATTTAAAAAACCAGCCACATACAACAGTGCAAAACTCATTGGTCATTCTACGCCGCCTGAGTTTCGGGTTTCTTGATGTACCTGAGCGCTTCGAGGAACTTATCTTAACTCAGCTGAAAGGATACTTTGAGTTATTCTTTTACTAAAATGTCATTATAAAGATTGTAATAGAGTTGTTTTCTGCAGTTTCCCCCCGAGAAGTTCGTCGAGACTATGAAGCTCATGGAGCATAGATATGGAGCCAAAGATTTCGTGACAAGCAAAGATTGTAGCCTCTTGTCCCCAGGAACATACTACCTGACCGAAGTCGATTCCATGTACCGTCGATTTTATGCAAAGAAAGACGGGGACTATTGTGCTTGTGAGAACGGTACCGTCACCAACGGTCACTGAAGAACCGATTGATCATCGCCGATGCCATGAAGGAAGCTCTGTGTTTAGATGTGTTGTGGGTTCAACGTGTAATGCTAAAAAAGCTAAATTAGTCGATTCAGCCTCCATTTCAGCTATGTTTTCAACATTGTTTGTAATAAGTTATTTCTGTATCCAGTTCTGTTTAAACCAGGTTGTTGGCAATTTCTTGATATGATATTTTTATTTCAGCAAACCCCATTGTTGCAGAGCTGTCTTGTTGTTGATTGCATCTCACAGTAATAAGATTTTTATGTTATATTTCTATGGACCACCTGGGATTTTAGATCTAATGAAATCTCTTTATTAAATCCATAAAAAGACAGCCTTATTCATACATTTCTGACATAATATGGGACCCTGCACGTGTAACTATCTCATGCCTGCACGTTAAAATTTAGGTAAATAATAGAGTTGGTCACTAAACTATACTTGTATTCTTGTTTTGGTCACTAATATATTTTTTTTTCTGTTTTGGTCATCATAATATTTTTTTTTGAGTTTTTTTTTTTAAGATGGGTGACCAAAATAAATAAAAAAAATATAATATCAGTGATGATTTTATTAAAAATATTAATTTGGTTAAAAATAAAAAAGCAAAATTAGTGATTAATATTATTTACCCTAAATATTTTATTACCTTTATTCCACTAATTTCATCACATATTTATTTTTCATATAATTTTAAAAATTATAAAATATACAATATAAAATAATTAAAACGATAATTTAATCATTAACAATTAATGAAATGTGACTTAGAAATTTTTGAATATTTTAATATAACAATTAAAATAGGATAATTTAAAAAATACTAAATTTATTGAAATAGAGCAAATATATAAATCTTGATATCATAATCGGTATAAATTTGGGAATATCATATTACTAATCCAGAATTGTTTGTAATATGAGGTTTAAAAAATACAAAATGACCCTTGAACTTGATAACTTCTTTCAAAATGGTTTCTAAATATTTATTGTCAACTTAGTAAACTTTTAAATTTCGATCAAATTGACCATTGAATTTTTATAACAACTTATAAGTTTAGGGGTCAATTTGAACCTAAAAAAAGTTTTAAGGTTTAATTTAATTAACTTGTTAAATTCTTTTTAGATAATTTGTCCATCTTGCTTCAATGGTTAAAGGAATAATTGTCGTTCCTAGAGATCACAGATTCGAGAAATACCTCCAACTATTTTGATATAACAATTTGTGAAAATATTTTTAGACTTATTCATAATTTTATAAAATGATTCAAAGTCCATTCAACTTAAAAATTATGTTTAATAGGCATTACAAAGTATTTTTGACCTAACCAAATATTTTTAAAGTGTTTTTAGTCAATATGTATTGAGTATCGATACCCTAATCCCGATATTGATCCCCAAGAGCTCATAGTGATACAACATATCAAGTATCGATATATAGTGTTTTCCAAATTTTTAATATGAAATTTTGATAACAGTACGCTCTATTGAGTATCAGTACCCAAAGCCACATATCGATAATCAACTTTTGAGTATCAGTACATAAAACCTTTAACGATTAGTTTTTATTTGAATTTATTGTAAGTACTGATACTTATTTTATGATTACCGCTATTCACTCGATAGAATATGTTTTATGAAAGAAAAATACTTTCAATATCTCCAAACCAACCTCAACGATGATAAACATTAAACAATCATGAATTCATTAGAGTTTAGAAGACACAATCAAGCATCAATGAAAAGTTAAGAAACACATTACCAACATTCATGTATAGAAAAAGTGATTTTTGTACTTAAAAGTCTATGTAGAAAACACGTGTCTAGTTTAATTGTCAATTTATTCAAATATTTAGATTTTAAGTGAGTGATTAATTTTGCAAACACATTTATTTGGAAAAGTTTTTTTTACTCAAATTTGTATTTTTTCTTTTTGGAAGAAAGATTCTTAAAACTTTGAGATATAAAATTTAAGGTGTTAGTAAGGTTTTCTTCTTTAACTAAAAAAAGAAATTTAATGAATTTATATATATAAAAAATTAATGGAAAAGTTAAAATAATGAATGTTATCTTACTTGCGCTCCCTATGAGTAAGTGTTATTTTTCTTCCAAAAAAAATCCGAGCGTACAACTAAAAAATAAGTTAATTTAAAGTGTTTGATATTATTATTAAAAATTATATAAAAAACAAAATCTTCATTTTAAACATGATGTTGAACAATAAAAATAAGTTAAATGATATTTTGATACCAATAATAAATTGGTCTAGTACGATAAAATATTAGATTTTTTAAATAATACCAAAAGTTCGAATTCTAACATCATAAATGGAGTAAATTAGACTGAAAGACTTGTCCCATAATAGACCTCTTAAGTTGAAAGACTTGTCCCATAATAAATCTTTGCAATATTTAATTTAGATTAATCAATCATTAAATTAGATATTATTGATTGAAAATGACATTTTATTGATTTTATAACAAAAATCTAAGTTGTTTTACAAATTTTTTTAACCATTCCTACTTCGGGGAAAGGAGAAAAAATTACTACTAATGGGTATTGAATCCAAAATCAAAAGGGAAATAAAATGTTAACCGAGAATTTTTAATCGAATATTCTATAGATTATTGAATTTTTAAATTTATTTTCTTTTCATATTTCTACCAAAGATACCTTTAACTCCAAAAATTAATAAAGCATTGACCTTTAAATAATTTATTGTTACTCATTGGATTTTATACTCAAATTTTTAATTCTTTTTTGGTGTTATTTTTTATCAACATTTTATCTTCAATTTTTAATCGTGTAATTTTTTTGCCTACTCGATTCATTAGTAGAAATCCACAATTATATCACCATACATTATTATATAGATTTTTTATATCATTTATCATTAATTTATTAATAACTTTTCATAAATAAATCATTTTAAACTAAAATAAAACGTTAGATAAAATATTACACAAAAAACATAAACTAAAATAACGGCAAAATTATTGAAATATTATAGTTGAATTTTTTATTTAAAAAACTATTACTGTCAGGGAAATATTTTCGAATCTATTGCATTTTGAACAGTTGAGTACTTTTGAGTTTGGACGAATTTCTATCCGACCTCATGCTTGAAAAAAAATTAAAAAATGATGAAGGTCACTTGAATGCAATCCGACCTCATGGGTTTAAAAAAATCAGTGTTGAGTTCGGATTGTGTTCAAATCGAATTCAAAAAAAATAATAATAAAATGGTTGAATGCAACTTGAATGCCATCCGACCTCATGGTCAAAATTATATAAAAATTCGGTTGAGGTCGGAATGTGTTCAAGCCGAATTCAAAAAAAAATAATAAAAAAATTCATGAAGGTGGAACACTTGCAATTCGACCTCATGGGGATTTAATAAAAATATAATAAAAAAATTCTGACGACTACATGTTTTGAATCTCTGAAAAGGGATTTAATAGTGGCCTGAAAAATATGTTTGATTGTCTGAAAAGTAACCTAAAAAAATATAGTGTCAGACCTCGAATTGATAAATTATTGACTGAAAATTGTTTAAAAAATCTTAAATATATTATTAATGGTCTGAAAAGTTATGTAGAGGTAATAACTTTAAATTTTAGGGTGTCTTGTTATTGGATTATAGGGATAATTTCGTAAAAAAAATAATTTTCTGTGAAATATTTTTATCTTTATATAAGTAAGGTGGATAGTAGAATTTATCCAAAATTGAGAACTTGTGTGAAGAAAAAGAAAACAGAGGAGAAGCAAATTCATAGTAAGTTTTTATTTATATCATTTAAATATGTATGTTGTTTGTTTGTTTGTTTGTTTGTATTTTAAAACATTATGATAGCTTTGATTTCTATATTATGATTCGAAAATGTATGTTTTTTGAACTAGCAAATACAATGATCAATTTTCTATGGCTGTTATTCATTATGGTGGAGAAATTGTAAAACTAATATCGGTGTCATCTTTGACTCGAAAAATACAAAAAAGATGAGGTTTTCCAAAAACATTTTCCTTCGAGAATTGAAGCAGGAGATAGAAGAAAAAATAGAGTCTGAGATTGTTCGTTTGCAGTACCGATGGAAGACATGCGATGACTTAGTTCGATATTCTGTAATAACTCTTAAAGATGATAGTGATGTTTGTCCATTGACGTTTCTCACTGTTGAGCCGACGATTAATACGAGTGTTGACATTGACGTTGAAAATCTCCAAGGTCGATGAAGAGAAACACTTGTTGATTCTAGTTAAAATGAAGAAACCACAGATCTAAACTTGAGTGTTGATAACCTTGGTGATGAGCCTGCTTTTGGTGGTGATGAAGAATTCATTTCTGGCAGAGATGATATTGCATGGTATGAACCTCCCGCTCATATGAATTTAATAGATTACGATATGATGAGGGCACTGCAATACTCAATCATGCTACAAATACGTGATAGTTCTTCTGATGAGTTATCTGTTAGAATGCAATTTGTAGAGAAAGAAATTGCTTTAGCAATTAAAGAGTGAAATATACTAATATAAAATTAAATATCTTAACAAAAAAATTACCAAATCATCAACCGTAACACTAGAAATGTATCGATTTTGTAATCTCAACATAAAATTTTGATAGGCCATCCTTCGAAGAAAAAAAGGCAAGTAAGTTTTCAATCTTCAAATAATAATAAATATATAAACAAACAAAAATAACAAAATAAATAAAATTATACTTATTGCACGAGATATTTTAAAAATCTTTCCTATTCTTTTTCTCTTCTACTTTCTCTGTAACACCTCAACTCGGGTGCCA
Organism: Abelmoschus esculentus; assembly: GCA_035048815.1. NCBI lineage: Eukaryota > Viridiplantae > Streptophyta > Magnoliopsida > Malvales > Malvaceae > Abelmoschus > Abelmoschus esculentus. The sequence continues at coordinate 11,578,694 of JAUCBN010000009.1, forward strand.
TATTTGGGCCATAAGCCCAAACCCGTATCCATAAAATTTCGAAACCAAACCAAGTCAAATTATTAAATAAGACATAATTTAAAATGATATTTAAAATCCAAAGTGGTTATCAACCCAAAATAACATCGGAACTCCAAAATACAAGATTGATAAAACATTTGACCTTACAACTAAATAAATAGAGTTATAATTACAACAATGGTCCTACGAATACATAGCCCAATAATCTAGCAACTATACTCTACCAACCGGTCAATGCTAAAGTCTCGAAAAGATGGTGCTCCGCCACGTCCGCCCGAACGTCCGTCTACTTACCTACGCATGGAAATAAATTCCAAAACTCTGAGCTACGAAAGCTCAGTGGGTACACAACCTATCGACTGTGCTTTCAAGTGAATCATAATTATAACATGCGAGATAAGATAACATGATGATATGACATGTCAAATGCAACCAAAGCATAAAGTAAACAAATCAAGAGTGAGGCTAACTGCCAACCCGACACTAGGGGACTCACCCTGCCCGAAATCTCACATCGGGCTGCTTGGAATCTCACATCAAGCTAATATACTCGGAATCTCACATCGAGTGGGGCTCGAAATCTCACATCGAGCTAGGTCATCACTCGGAATCTCACATTGGATGGTCTTCGATACATCACCCGGAATCTCACATCGGATGGTCTTCGTTGTGTTGCAACACTATCACTCATTGGGTATCCGGATCCCATCAAACAATGACTCAAACCATACAAGGTGATCCACCTAGGATCTCATGTCAAACCAAACCATTAACAAGCCAAAACCGAGCATGCAAGCATAATTTCTTATATCAAGACTTATCACGACCTACCAACTTAATGGTGGTTTACGATTCATTTCATTGGTCTACGATTCATTATTACATTAATTTACCCTTATCGAACCACATCTATTACTCAACTTGTCGAAAGTTTACAGGGGTATCGATACTCCTATATGGGGTATCGAAACACCCTATATCGATACCCACCCAAAGAAGGTATCAAAACATGGGTATCGATACTGGCATCGATACCCTTTGACCATCTCAAAGGTCAACTAAGAAGGCCTTCCGAATTCGATACCAGCATCGAACCTGAAATGCTACTGGAGGACTCAGTATCGAACCATGGTTCAATACCCCTGTCCAAAACGTTCACTTTTCTCTCAAGGGTATCGATACCGGTGGCCCGTGTATCGATACCCCCTGCACGAAATGCAGGTTTGAAGATTTAAATTTTTAAGAACCATAATCCAAACTAGTCCAATCGATCCCAAAACATTCCAACTCATTTATGAAGTAGTTTAAGTGAGTTTCTAACCCATTTTACTCATTATCATCAACTCTAAATCAAGACACCATTAAAGCATGCAAAGGCTTTATCATAGCCAAACCATCACACAATCAAACAAGCATGCTAAAATGATGATGCACATGAAAATACAAAGGATTTGGGAGTGTACCAACCTCTAAAACGAGCTGAAGAAGCTCTACAACCAACCCTCAAACCTTCTCCTTTCCCAAGCTTCTTGAAGGCTCTCCTTGCTCTCCAACTACAAAGAAGATGACCAAACTATTACCACTCTATCTAAATGATTTAAGGAAGCTAAAACAACCTTAAAAACATCCTAAAACTCTCCTACAAAACCATTCCCGTTCTTCCACAAACCCCCCCCAACAAAACCTTACCTCCACCATTTAAAACAACTCTTACCTTGAAAGATAGATCCTTTTGAGATGAACAAAAACCCCTCTTACCTTAAAACGGGATTTCACAAGCTTGACTACCAAAAACCAACCTTTGATGATGGTGCTTGGGGAAAGAAATGGGTGGAGAAAGGATGAAGAAGGAGAGAAAAGGTGGTGATATCATTCTCTGCAAAAATGCAAAAAATTAAACACCCATTTTCCCTTTTCCAACATCCAAAAAGCCACTTACCAAACTACCCGCAAACCTTCTTTTAACTCAAGCCCAACAACAACCCTTAGGCCCAACAAGTCCCAAAAAGCCCAACAACGAGGCCCACAACCTCGGGTTAACCCGACTCCGAGTTCCGAAACTCGGGCCGTGATATTCTCAGAACTTGTTCTTCTTCCAAACTAAATTTACAACACACTATAAAATTCTACTTCTCATCAACCCCTATTTATAAACCAAATTATACCCTCTTCCAGAAAAATAATACAACCTATTATCATTCACTTTTCAATCAAATAATAAATTACACACAGCACGAGACATGACATACTCTCTTCCCCAAAAAATAATATCATCACTATCATCCATCTAATATTTAATTTATAAAATTATACCTTCTTCCCGAAAAAATAATACAACCCATTATCATCTACTTTTCAATCAAATAATAAATTACACACTGCACGAGACACGACAACACATTGCACGAGACATGACATACTCTCTTCCCCAAAAAATAATATCACCACTATCATCCATCTAGTATTTAATTTATAAAATTATACTCTCTTTCCGAAAAAATAATACAACCCACTATCATCCACTTTCCAATCAAATAATACAATTACACACTGCACGAGATATGATAACACATTGTACGAGATAGACAGACCCTAAACCCGAAAAATAATACACCCTACATGTAACACCCGACCCGGATGTCACATTGGGCCTCCGGCCCAAAACCTGTAATCCAAAATTTCTTTTCAAAGCCCGTCAAATGAAACCAAATTCAAATCCAAATACGATTCATAAAATCCATTTAAGTTAAAACGCAAGCCCAAAATAGTATAAAGTAATCGGAGCTCCAAAGTATTACAAACCATTAAAACATTCGACCCAAATTAAAATAAACAGAGTTACTTTACATATGGTTCGACATAGTACAAGCCCACTAAATCTAATACATGTACTCTGACAACACGGTCGATGCTGAAATCCAAACCTTGATGGTGCTCCACGAACCGGCTTCACCTAACCTACGCACGAAAACATATTTCGAACGCTGAGCTACGAAAGCTCAGTGGATACGCCGAACTCGGCCAACATCATGCATATCATAAGCAGTAAAACATAACATATAAAATATCGTGCATGATATGATGATCTAGCATGCTTGCCTACCACATGGCATGAACAATGTATAATGACGCACACAACATATACATGTCAAACAACAACACAAAGTAGTGAGGCCCGCGTCCACACAGCATCAGGATCCTACACTACGAGCAGGGCCCGCGTCCACACTGCCTCCATATCCTCTCATGGGGCTTCAACTGCCTCGAGGCGTAAGCAACCACCTTACCCTCTTGCATAAGTACACAACCTAACCCATTCAAGGAAGCATCACTAAACACCACATAATCTTTCCCCGATTCCGGTTGCGTCAAGACCGGAGCCTCTGTCATATAGGCCTTAAGCTGCTCAAAACTTTGCTGTCTCCTTTCGTTCCACACAAACAAAACACCTTTCTGAAGCAACTTGGTCAAAGGTGTCGCTGTGATCGAAAAACCCTTAACAAACCTCCTATAGTATCCGGCAAGCCCAAGAAAACTACGGACTTCTGATACATTCCTTGGTGGTTTCCACTCCACCACAGCTTGGATTTTCTGGGGATCTACTCGGATTCCATCCGCTGCAACTATGTGGCCCAGAAACGCCACCTCAGACAACCAGAACTCACACTTACTGAACTTGGCGTACAGACGCCTATCCCTCAACACCTGAAGAACAACCCTTAGGTAGTAGTCATGCTCCTCCTCTGAGCGTGAATACACCAAGATGTCATCTATGAACACAACCACAAACTGATCTAGATACGGATGAAAGATCCGGTTCATCAAGTCCATGAAAGCTGCAGGTGCATTCGTGAGCCCAAACGGTATCACTAAGAACTCATAATGCCCGTACCACGTCCTAAAAGCGGTCTTTTGGACATCCTCTTCCACCACCTTCAACTTGTAGTACCCTGACCTCAGATTTATCTTAGAAAACACACGAGCACCCCTCAACTGATCAAACAGGTCATCGATCCTAGGCAAAGGGTAACGATTCTTGATCGTGACTTTGTTGAGCTGACGGTAGTCGATGCACATCCTCATCGATTCGCCCTTCTTCTTCACAAACAAAACCGGTGCTCCCCACGGTGACACACTCGGTCGGATAAAACCTCTCTCAAGCAACTCTTGGAGCTGCTATTTCAACTCCCCCATCTCCGCCGGTGCCATACGATAAGGTGCTATAGACACCGGTGCTGTCCCTGGCAACACCTCTATCCGAAACTCCAACTCACGATCGGGTGGTAAACCGGGCAACTCCTCCGAAAACACATCTGGGTACTCAAAAACTGTCCTCAAACTCTCTAAAGTTGGACTCTCAACACTCACATCTACTACGTGAGCTAAGAAAGCCTCACAACCCTGCTGGACCAACCTCTGAGATGATAAAGTTGAAACAACATTCACTAAACACGGGTTTCTCTCACCCCTCACAACAAGCTTAGAACCATCCGCTACTCAAAGCTTCAAACTCTTAGATCTGCACCCTAAGCTCGCATCGTGTTCGAACAACCAATCCATCCCAAGGATTGCGTCGAACTCCTGAAAAAACAAAACCATGAGGTCGGCCGGGAAGATAGATCCTTGTACCTCGATCGGACACCTCCGATAAACCTTATCCACCAACATATCTAACCCCAACGGACTGGTTACACGGACTCCTACCTCTAGATCCTCCGCTGGTAACCCTCACTGCTCCAATATCCCACTACGGATATACGAGTGGGTAGATCACGAGTCCACAAGAGCAACTATAGGGACAGAAAACAAACTGAACGTACCTGAGATCACCTCTGTCGCAGCACAGTCCTCTTGTGCCCTCACCGCATACTGTCTTGCCGGTGCTCTAGTAGTGGACTGAAAGGTGCCTCCTGATGCATGGCTGACTCCGCCACGCGAAAACCCACGACCCCTCTGGGCCTGGAACACAGTCCTCTGAGCCTGAACTGGTGGAGATATCACAACCTCTGGGCAGTCCCTTACAAAATGCTCCGAAGACCCACACTGAAAACAAACCCTGCCATTTCCCCAACACGATCCTCGATGATTCCGGCCACACTGATTGCAAACCTGGACATTGGCACTCCGCTGCAAACCCTCCGGACCTCTAGCAGTAGAAGACACAAATTGCCTCCTACGTCCCACAGACTCTGATCTCTAGTTCGACCTCGAACCCTGATTCGATGCTCCTCTAATCTGATTCCAACGGCTCCTACTCCTACCGGAGTGAGACTGAGAGTTACCCGCATGACTCTGACTAGCTCCACCGATGACTCCCTGGCCAACAGACAGCCCATAGGTCAAACCCTGAACCTGCTCCAACGACTTGGCACTAGTAACCAACTCAGAAAACACCTTAGGCGGTGCAGCAGTGAGATAAGTCTGGATCTCCTTTCTCAGACCTCTCAAGAACCTCTTACGTCTCATCTTCTTTGTAGCAGCAACAAGCTCTGGAGCATACCGGCTCAACTAAAGGAACTCTTGCTCATAAGCAAAGACCGAACGGTTCCTCTGAACAAGATGAGTAAACCGCTCCCTCAAGGTGTCAATGTGAGTCTCACCCACATACTTACTCTCAAACTCCTCAAGAAAGTCCTCCCACTTAGGACGATGAAGATACCAACCTTGCTCAATTGTCTCCCACCACTCTCTAGCGTTGCCCTTCAAAAGCGACAAAACACACGATAGCTTGTCTTCTGACCTCAGCCTCATCTGTCTCATTATCCACTTGGTGTCATGCAGCCACTGATCAGCCTGTACGGGATTGTCAAGGCCCGTACCAAAGAAGTCCACAGCTCCCTGCCTTCGCACCCTCTCAACCGGTGCCTCATGAGGCGTAGAAGATGGCCTCGGTATAGCTCTCACGATCATGCGCAAGGTCTGGTTCAACTGAGCAAAGTAGTTGGCCCTTTGACCAACTGCATCATCCGATGACACCTCCTCATCGGGCTCATACTCATAGTTGGAGTCTCCTCCACGAGAACCCCGACTTTCCTCTTGATCCCTCACACGTCCCGGCATACTCAACCACTTCTGCACAAAGAACAACAACAACAAACAAGAGTACACCATCAAAATCTCAGCTTTAAAGAAAGTACGTTATCGACTCGTGGGCATGTACTTGTCTGACACCTATATAACACACTAAACTCCCCCAGGGACTTCCTAGAACCGACTCAACCTAAGCTCTGATACCACTAAATGTAACACCCGACCCGGATGTCACATTGGGTCTCCGGCCCAAAACCTGTAATCCAAAATTTCTTTTCAAAGCCCGTCAAATGAAACCAAATTCAAATCCAAATACAATTCATAAAATCCATTTAAGTTAAAACGCAAGCCCAAAATAGTATAAAGTAATCGAAGCTCCAAAATATTACAAACCATTAAAACATTCGACCCAAATTAAAATAAATAGAGTTACTTTACATAGGGTTCGACATAGTACAAGCCCACTAAATCTAATACATGTACTCTAACAACACGGTCGATGTTGAAATCCGAACCTTGATGGTGCTTCACGAACCGGCTTCACCTTACCTACGCACGAAAACATATTTCGAACGCTGAGCTACGAAAGCTCAGTGGATACGCCGAACTCGGCCAACATCATGCATATCATAAGCAGTAAAGCATAACATATAAAATATCGTGCATGATATAATGATCTAGCATGCTTGCCTACCACTTGGCATAAACAATGTATAATGACGCACACAACATATACATGTCAAACAACACAAAGTAGTGAGGCCCGCGTCCACACAGCATCAAGATCCTACACTAGGAGCAGGGCCCGCGTCCACACAGCATCGGGATCCTACATCCGGGATTTGAGGCCCGCGTTCACACAGCATCGGGATCCTACATTCGGAATGGTCTTCAGAATCATCACTCGGAATGTCACATCGGATGGCCTTCGACGTGTTGCAACACTTTTGGATATCCGAATTTCCATCAAACAAGAACTTATCACACATAAACGATCCACCTAGGATCCTCACATCAAAACATATTAAGACTTAGTATAATTTAGTCATTCAGGGTTTAAATACGTCAATCTTGTGTTATCCATTCATTTCATTAATTATAAGATTCATTGTGACCTTTACTTCTATTATCGAACCTCAAACAATACGTATCTCGTCAAGTTTTCACAGGGGTATCGATACCCTTATATGGGGTATCGAGCCACCTTGCCTCGATACCTACCCAAAGAAGGCATCGAACCAAGGGTATCGATACCAGTATCGATACCCTTTGACCATTTTTAAAGTCAACGAAAGGGGACCCTCCAACATTGATATGGGTATCGATGCCATTATGCCACTGGAGGTCCCGGTACCGAACCATGGTTCGATACACCTGGCCACTTAGCCTATTTCCACTCATGGGTATCGATACCGGTAGCTCGATACCTCTTGCACGAAATGCAGGTCTGCACTTATAAATTTCTAGGAATTCATTCCAAACTTGATTTAATCAATCCTACAGTATTCCCATTAGTTCCTAGAGATGTTTAGGATGCTTTAACACAATTTTTCAGCCATTTAACTCACTAACACCATTTCTACCATTAAAGCATACCAAGCTCAAACCAAACAATACATACACTATATCTATATGTATGCAACTACCATGATATGTATGATGTAAAGAACAAGTTGGGAGTACCAACCTTGAGCTAAAACAACAACAAACTCGAGCTCCACACCACTTCAAGCTTTTCCTCTTCCAAAGCTTGATGATGGTTCACAAGCCTCTTGCTCTACAAGAGGAAGATTAAGAACGTATTAGAAACTTCTTGGGATGTTTCTTGATCCTAAAACACTAGGAAAAACTCATAACCCAAGCCCTCAACACTCAAACCCGAATTGCACCCTAAACCCCCACTTAAACCTTCATCCTCACCAAAACTACCAATCTTTACTTCCTTTTAAAGATCTCTAACCGCCCTACAACTTCTTCTCTTGCACCAAAACGAGATTGCCACACAAAACTCTAAAGATCTTACCTTTTGCTCTTGAGATTGATGGAAGAAAAGATGTAAACAAAAGAGAAAGAATGGTGACTTCACTCCTCAGATTTTCTCTGCAGAAAATCAAACCTCTCCCCCTTACCTTGTCCTACACAAGGGAAAGGACCAAAAAGCCCCCAAACTAACACTTGAGCTCAAGGCAACCCAACACTAAGGCCCAAAACTACTCAAACCCGGAGCCCAAAACCAAAGCCCAAACCTCTCGGGTTAACCCGACACTCGGATCCGAATCCGGGTCGTTACACTACAATCATCCATCTAATATTTAATATTTAATAAACCAAAATATACCTTCTTCCCCAAAAAATAATACCATAAAAAATTACACACTGCACAAGATTTCTATTCTCGAAAAAATAATACACACCATAATACTATTCACTATCATCCACTATAGTCCAAAAATTTCCATAAAAATTATCAGTTAAATAATTCATCTTATCTCAATCAATGATTTATCAATTCAGTCTACTTTTCAGACTACTTTTCAGACACAATATTTATTTTTTCAGACTACTTTTGAGATTACTTTTCAGACACTATATTTTTTAGACTATTATTGAATCACGAGATTCAAAGCGTACAGTCATGCGTGTTTGATTGAATTCAAACATATTTGTAGACCCATGAGGTCAGATTGAATTCAATCCACCTTTATGAATTTTTTTTATTATTTTTTTTGAATTCGGCTTGAACACATTCCGACCTCAACAACATTTTTTATAATAATTTTGCCATGAGGTCGGATGACATTCTAGTTGCCTTCACCCATTTTTTTATTATTTTTTGAATTCAATTTGAACACAGTCCGAACTCAACACTGATTTTTTAATTTTAAACCCATGAGGTCGGATTGCATTCAAGTGACTTTCATCATTTTTTTAATTTTTTTCAAGCATGAGGTCGAATAAAAATTCATCCGAACTCAAAAGTACTCAACTGTTCAAAATACACTAGATTCGAAAATATTTCCCTGACAGCAATAGTTTTTTAAATAAAAAATTCAACTATAATATTCCAACAATTTTTCCCTAAAATAACTATCTAATTCATCACTAATAAATTTTTTTGCCATTATTTCATTTTTTATTAAATTATGCTTTTCACAAGTTATCCTTCAATTCCCTTGGATTACATGTTCCAATCCCTTAGATTTCATGTCATTTCACGTTTGGATTTGCATCAGCCAGCTTTTCGTTGAGATCAAAATTTACAGGTCTAATGTCATGTCACCTGGTCCTGACCAACCAGGAAGAAAACCAGTTGGCTTCGTCGGTAAACCCTGCCACCGACACCTCAATCTGTGTCTGCCTTTCAAATGGCAGGGTGGCAAACCAATTTCCATTGAATTAAGCTGCTCTGTTCTGTTCTGTTCTACTCAATCAGAAAGAATACAACATGAGGCAAAGATATGATCAAGCCATACCTATTGAATCTCAAGCTGCATATTATATGATTAGGATAAAACCATTTTCAACTGATTTATTCAAAACATTCATAAGAATACAACATTCAAATAAAATACCAGAAATCTTTTGTCATCCGGGACGAGGCGTGTGTGTGCCTATCATGGAGATTATTACCGTCTACATCGACCCACATGAACCGAATCCGTAAATAGATAGAAAGGAAAATCAATGAATTCATAACCTAAAACTTCAAGCTCCACTGGTCTCTTGGTTCACCTTTGAAGACAAACTTTAAGAGGGAGTCACTAGTCATCGCCTCCTCGGTTTCACCTTTCAAGCTTTAGTAGTCTTCTTATTTGGCTCGAACACATATTTAATAAGAGATTCCTTGATCGAAAGGAGCTCAGGGAATTCGGTCTTCAATTTGTTGGCATCGAGTTCGTTATTGCTCCTTGGGGCGATGATGACCTTAGACTGCTCCTCAAGATTGAAGTTCTTCCAGGTAAAGCTGGGGTCAATGTAGTCCCGGTACATTTCTAAAATCTCATTGTGACTGACCACTCCAGGGTTTGTAAAGTTCCAAATTCCGGTAAGGTTCCTCTTTCCCATCTCGATGGAAATGGGAAGAAGCTCGTCGAGGATGGTCATCGAGTTAGGGATGTTAACCACCTTATCGTATCGAGTGATTTTCGTGATGAAGTTTCGGGGATTGGTTAAATCCGATGAAATAGGCATCCTAACTCGCAATGTACACACATTCTCATAGTTCTTGAGCAACTCCTCCACCTTGTTCAATCGTTAACAAAGATACATTATTAGGACAAAAACACAATTCAGATCTAGATGTAATAAACTACAACAAAAGAAAGGCAAATTTAGATTCAAGAATCCTTGCTAAAATCCTATAATTTCCAGCCAAAAGATGCAATAAGCAATGAATTTCAAAGACATAACATTTTAAGTAAAGATTAGAATTTTCTTGCATGTAAACCTTAAAACAAACAACTAAAATTTATAAATCTATGTAATATAAACAATCCAACAACATTTTCCTGAAATCACAAGATCTGAACAACCTTGACATTGACAAATACGATGAAACCCATATGGAACAAACAGATCAAACTAACAAATATTTAGATCTGATATCATAATTCGCAAATTTTATAGGGAAAGTTTGAATCTTGCTTACCATGGCTTTGGTCTTAGAATAAAAGGAACCGGTGAAATTTGGGGTATCCTCTTCCTTAAAGCCGAGACCCGATCCGATCGGATGAGCCTCATCGTACTCAAAGATGCAACCCGTGGCGTAATTAATCAAGATAAGGCCTTTTTCTCTGCAAATGTCAGCAAGGGTAAGAGTTCCGACCACATTGGTTCTGATGGTCTCGACCTTATGGGATTCGCACCAATCGACATTCGGACGGCCAGTGACACCGGCAGCATTGAAAACATGGGTGGGATTCACGGAGGCTATGTCCGACTCAAGAGAAATCCGGTTCTCCAAACGGCCTCGGCCGTACTCGAAGTCGATTCCCTTGGCTTCGCAGAGTTTACCTAAGAGACCACCGATCCAACCGGTACGACCGTAGATCAGAAACTTCAATGGTTTCTCCGATGAGCCATTTGCCGGGAACCCCATCACTTATTTATTATTTTTATGTTTCTAAAGAGAAATGCAGGGTTTGAATTTGAGGGATCGAGCACTTCACAGATATATAGAGAAATAACGAGGCCATTATTTTTTGGATTCCATGGTTGGTATCTTATGTTTTCAGAATGTTTCATTTTATCCACATATTTTGAAAAGATTATATTTTAGTCCATTGTGTTATCAATTTATAATTATTTTGGTTTGTTAATGTGATGATTTGGTATATTAAGTCAAAATATTTTATTAATTTTGATACATAAATTTTAGATAAAATATTAATTTAATCCGTAAACTTTAAATAAAATATCAAATTGATCTTGAAATTTAATAAAGGGCTAACTACTGGAGTAGTCACTTTTGTTTTTTCTACTATAAATTTGGTTATCGATTTTAAAAAACGATCAATAAAGTCACTTACGTTTTCGATACGTAAACTTCTGGTCACTAAGACGTTTATTGCCATTAAAATTTAACAAGGGTTGATGTGGTACAAAAGGATAAATTACTTAAATAGTCCCTAAACTATCATTTTACTTTTATTTCATCTTTAATTTAATCATAAAAAATAATGAGATTTTTAAATAGAAAAATATGAATGTTTAATCTTATTCATCAATTTCTCTCATTTAATGGTCATAAATTACCGTAAAACTCATCATAGCTAATATAATGAATTTTAGAGGCATCTAAAGAAAGAAACATGGATTCTTACAAGAACACACGTTGAATATTTGTTAGGAAGTTGAATCTACAGACCACAACACACATAAAAACTCAGTCTAGTACAACTTACAAACCCAGATTGTTTTCAGTACCTTGACAATATGTTAGCCAGCCAGCCACCCCACGGTCGGAACTTGCTCCTTGTCTACCTTTTCCTCTTGGACTTTAAGGACGTGAGAGATTGAGAATTGCTATGCCAATTTCTCTTCCTTTGGTTGATGAACCAGTTGTTGATCTGCTTCAGCTGCAACCCGGTCTCTTCCACAAGTTTCGCCTTGTCATCTTCCTGAACGTACAGGGAAATAAAATGACTGATATGCTACAATGTAATGATATGGACATTAGATTCTTACTGTTGGGTAAGGCCACTTTGAGTGTTGTTGCCACCAGTTCTTGAGCACCGTCGTTGTGTCACCAGGTAATTTTCCAGCCCTTCTTTTACGTAAGATTTCCTCCCTCACGTCCTCAATTCTTGATTTGAAACCCTGTTACAGACATACAAGGATTAGGGCATCATAGGATTCCGACATGCATGGAACACTGTTTTACATGTGACCATTGGCCAATGGAAGAAAGGAGTTAATGAGAAGAACACCTGTTTGAGTTCTATCTTGAGCTCCTGTCGGACCCTCTCCATTAAAGACCTTTCAGATTCAGTGGGGAATAGGGGACCAAACCCCATTAGATCATGCCCATCAGAGGCAGATTGGTCCAAACAGAAGTCCATTTGCAGCTCATCCTCATCATCTGACATGGTTGCACCTGTACCTTCACCCAAGCTCACTCCTGCAGTAGGGGAAAAGGAACGGAATTGGACTAAATCTACAATTTATATCATTACTACAAGAATTTGACTAAAATCAGGACAATATTAACAGACAGGGTCGATGTTTGTTTTCGGCCAGAATCAAAGTTCTGTTTTTTATTGCAGGCAAGTGTAAGTTCTTTTAGAGTAGATGGGGTGAGTAATCATGGAAAATTCTAATTTGATGGTTTACCGATCAATAATAAATATAATTGATTGTATAAATAAAAATTAAATAAATATTTTATTAAAAGGTATATTTAAAAATTATTAAAAATTAAATTATAAATTATTAAGACATAATAATGATTATAAATAAACTTAATTTTTTAAAATAGATTATAAATTATTAAGATATAATATTTTATTAAAGTTTAAAGTTTGTGGTTAGATTTTAAGGATCATGAATATATCTCCTGGTTTAAGATTTCGGGTATAGAATTTAAAGTTTATGAATCGATACGTGAAAGGTTTAAAAAGGTCGTTTGTTAAAAAAAATACCAACAATGCATCAAACAATTACTATAACAAAGAATAAACAAACATGATGAATGATCAAATTTTTAAAAAAATAAAACTTAATAATCAAAACAATAAATAGTTATATGAAATTATATTAAAATGAACTACATATAAAAATTAGAGGACCAACAAAGAGATTAACCCTAAAAGATTTTTTTGTAATTATCAGTTGTGTAAAAATAAAAGTTCGGGTCCTCAGCTGTTTTTGATAATTTGTGTTGTAAAACTTTTTTTAATGAGATATTTTATCTTTTAAAATAAAAAATTGTTTTTATTATTAAAAACAACATTTTTATCGTTAAGTCTTATAATATATATTTTATGTCATGAACCTATTCAATGAAAATTTATCTATATTATTTATAGGTGGAATATTTCATACACTGTGGATGTAAAATTTGTAAAATATATTTATTTTAAGTTAAATTTTAAATTTATAATTATAAACCCCTAAAATTATAATAAAACTTTAAAATTTAAATCTCTAGTTATAATACAACATAAATTAAAACTCTAATCTCTAAATAACTTTATTTATAAAAAATATTTTTTATTGTTAATGTATAAAATTATAATCATTATTTTGGGGGACGGGTTCCCCACTTGTCCAAAAAGATTAGACCTTCTAAATATCTAGGGTAAAATTATATCCTACATATAATCAAAGACGGACGTAAGGGTATAACTATTTTTTTATTAACAATAAATTTTTATAATTTTAATATTTTAATATATCTTCTTAATAATTTATATTCTTCTATATATCCTTACATGTAACGAGATATTTCTATTACTGGATGAACAGGACATGTGATGAACATTGTCAAAATTAGGGGAGGGTAAAAATTCCAATTATTCGGTTGTGGTTTTGGACCCGATAAGACTCGATAGATTTTTAACTGGTATTGGTTTCGGTGGGATTAGGGATGGCAACGGGTCAGGTCTGGACCGGATCCAGCTGGATCCAGATCCAGATCCGCCCCAGATCCGCGGGTTTAAAAAATTGAGACCCAGATCCAGATCCAATGGATCTTACGGATCCGGGTCTAAAACGGGTCCAAAACGGATCTATTAAAAAATGATTATTTGACCTATTTTTTAACGTAATAAAACTCTCATTAATTAATTTCACATCACAACTTAATTAACTAGTATCAAGATAAAAAAACGATAAATTAAAATCTTAAAAACTCAACAATTACACAAATATCTTTTAAATAACACAAATATTAAGAAATGTAGATCATAAAATATTTCAGTATCACAAACCGAGTATCATACTTTTACTTTTTATAGTACTAGTCTTCATCACTACTTAAATTATAAACATCCTAAAACAAACAAGAAACTACCAACCAAAGAGAAAATTTTGTTTTATGAAAATAATATTTGTGAAATTTAAATATTAATATTAAGGTTATGTAATATATTAACTTTCTTATATAACTTTTTTCATGATATTTACCATTTCCGCATCATCATCACAATCTTCATTAATAGTAGAACAAACATGTATTCCTTAAAAAAAAACTTTTTGTTATAAATAAATAAAAATTATAATAAAGAATAATGTGAAATATAAAACCTACTATTATATATTTATATATATTTTAAAACTAAAGGTGAGTTTTTAATAAATAGGTAAACGGATCCGGGTCTAGGTTCGGGTCTTAAATGTCAGATCCAGATCCAGATCCGTATCTTAATTAGAAGATCCAGATCCGATCTAGATCCATCGGGTCTAAAATTTTAGGATCCATATCCTATAAAACGGATTTGGATCTACGGATTCGGGTTGGGTCCAGGATCCATTGCCATCCCTAGGTGGGACCAAGACTGGATCCAAAATTTAGGTCCCGAACATAACCGGGATTGGATCTTGATTTTTTGGACCTGGTATTAAGTGGATACTCAATAGGACCGGGACCAATATCAAATATTCGATATTGGTTTTCTTTTGTTTATTTTTCTTATCAAACTTTTTGAGTATGACTAGTTTTAAAACATTAATTTTCAAGCTTATAATATTCTAATTTTATTATTTAATATTATTATTGGTGGTTAAATTTTTTTTCTCCAATTACTTACATTTTTTAAGAATAAATTAATTGATCGGGTACTTGGTATTGGAACCGGTTTCCACTAGTAACGAGACAAATTCTTAAAATTTAAAATTCAGTATGACTAGGACCAGGATTGATACCAATTTTCAGGAACTGATGATTATCGAAATCAATTCTATTTAAATTGATCGGATACTCGATTTTGTCCAAACCCTAGTCAAAATCATGATCCTAAGGCATAGGACAACCATGTTGATCTATGTTCCACACATGTTTTCAATTATACAAACATGCCATGATCCAAAGATTATGAATCAACATCAGTTACAGAACTTTAATAGAATCTTGATAAAGGGAGGGTATTACCTGCAGCCTGCAGGGCAAAACGAGAATACTCATAGCGGTATGTATTACAAGTTGATATCCGTAATTATGTTTTTTTTTTACTGTTTTAGTATTTTAGCTATTATTTTTTTTATAAAATGATACTTAACATTATGTTTTTATTCTGTTTTAATGTTACTGTTACTTAAAAATAGAAAAAATAATGACACGACTTAAATTAGTTATAATTTTAGTCTAAATAATTTATACATTCTATCGGTTTAATTTAAAATTCAATTAATTTAATTTTTGGATTAAAATCGCAAATTCATCATTTTTCTTCTTACATTTGAACACTTTTTGGGGTTTCAAGTTTAAAAACACTACGAACAATTAAAAATTTAAGATTTAAAGACTAACGGAGGTTAATGTGGGATCTATTGAAGAAAATAAATTTCACAATCAGAATACCAATGAGAATACGAGTAGGGATGACAATATAATCCGAATCCGATCTGAACCCGATTTGATCCGAAGAAAAAAATTCGATCTAAATCCGATTAAAAAAAGTCAAAATCTGAATTCAAAAAAATCGAGTCCTAATAGAAGGTGGATTGGATATGGATATTACCATGATCTGATCCGAATTCAATCCGATATGAATCTGGTCCATATATAAACCCGAATAAAAATATTTAAAATTTTTAAATTTAAAATATGTTTTTAATAAAAATTATTTTTTATTTAAAAATATTTGTTTAAGTTGTTACTTTAAAAAATAATTGAATTTGGATTTGGATTTTAGATATTTTATTATATTGAATTTGGATTTATGTAAATGGACTTGAATTTGGATTTAGTTTTTTTGAAAGTCCGATTATTAATTGGATTAGACTTGGGCTTATAAAGTCTGATCCATTACCATCCCTAAATACAAGAGGTAAAAAAAGAAAAGACAAAATTTTATCAAAATTAAGATGATGGTTTAAATTAATGAATTTTAAGTTAAATTTATAAATATACATAAATATTTTAAACTAAAATTTTAATTATAACAAACCACATAATCATCTCTGTTAGCTGATATTAAAAAAATACTGTTTTATAAAAATAATAATTAAAGTACTAAAATAATAATACGAGTTTACTTGAGTACTAAATACGTAATTTTCTGTAAGCATGACTGCAAAACTGTGTGACTCAGATTCTAAAAGCTTTCCAAACCCTACAAGGCCAGGGATACAACCATGGTCCATGAAACATATTGACATACAAACTGCAGACTTTTTTTCTGACAGGGTTGGAGCAAAAACATGTGAAAGACAGCAAGAACATTGCATTAACATAGGCAGATTTAATCAAATAATAAATTTTAACGAGCATAAATCAAACATAAATTAAATAGTTTTAAGTAAATTACTCTTCAACCGATTCACTCGATAAATATCTCCACATGCTACATAGAATCAAGTTTTGGATATGGTTGAGGTGAGGGCCGAGGGGTGAGGGTGTTATCTTCTTCCTCAAAACTAACTATTCCACAGCCAACCTACCTATATATATAAAGCTAGTTTTGAGCATGAAACATGATTTTTATTTGTAGGCCCTACGACACCCACTTGTTGGTACGTACTCTTAAGCTTGCAAGAAATTAACCTAAATATTATCAATCCTTATCTCTTCATGTCTGCCTACCAACCACATCAAAACACCAAACCAACCAGAGATGAAGAGCAAGGCAGACATTATTAAATATCTTCAAACAAACGAATAACATTATGAAAAAGGGTATAATTCTGTCAGAAAACCAGATAACGATGCAGATGTGGTTTCATTTATAGAATAATCTTAATGAAGCAGCTAATTATATGTTTAATGGATTGAAAGGAAGAAGAAAGAGAAAGAAAGGGGGGACAAACCGGTGAGAGCTTGTAAGTTATTTTCGATTTCACGGCAAGCCATGACAGCTTCAACGGCATGGACTCTGACATGTTGTTGAAGCTGCTCTTTGAAAGTACACAACAGTATCAAATATTGTGCCTGCAACGAACATGTCCGAAAAAATAAGATTAAAAACACACCATAAACAACAAAAACCACTTTCCCATGTCTTCTTCAAGACAAAACAAGAAGAGAACTGACCAAGAAGTTGTCGAGCTCTTGTCTTTCATGGGGCGAGAGAGAGTGACCCTGTTGTTGGTGCTGCGAGGCATATGATCCCAAAAGGCTATGAGACTGTGCTAACTGCGCATCAATCAAAGACAACTGGTCAATCGGTGTAGCAACACGGAGACAAGACACATGAGCCGCTAAAAGCTGCTCGTAAAGTGGATGTGTAGCTATCTCAGCCTTAAGCTGACGGTTCTGATCGCCGGAAACAGACACTTCGCCGCCGCTTAACCCTCCAATTGCATCATTCCCACCACTGCTCATCATGCCTAACCCACCCGGTTCTTGCATTACCCCCCAAGTAGTGTAATGAGGACAAATAAAACAATAAAACTGGGTTTCTTTTCTCTTCTCTCCTCTCGTTGATGGTGTTTAATATATTGGGATCTGATCTGGTTCACAAGACTTTCTGCACCACCCTCCCTTCTGGTATATCTTGCAGGGTTTTTCTACTTTTACATGCACAGGGAAAGTAGCAGCACAAGCATGAAAACAATCAATCAACACATATATGTCAAACAGAAAAGCATGTAGGGGAATTTTCAAAGCTTTTTCGGTTTGGTTTTCAAGAGGTTTGAGAACAGAGTTTTTATCAGACAAAGATGTAAGAGAAGAGAATCGTTATTATATGGAAGAAGAAAGAATTAGCCAGTAGGTAAAGCAGTTTCTAATTTCCTATGATCTGACAATTTATTTTATTTTTTTTTCTATTATTAAAAAATAGTAATTAATTTTGAGTTTTTTTTAATTTATTTGTTTTGCTTTTATTTTAAAATATTGTTGTATTTGAGGAAATAAGCAAAGTGGGGATTGATTGGAGTTTGGTGAAATAAGTAATTATTAATCAACCTTTGAGTTTTTCTTAATAGAATTTGATTAGCTCATCTAATTCAAGCTTATTAATTATAATTTTATTTTTTTATTATTTGGATAAATTATATAAATGACCTTTTCAATCATACGTCGATGTGATTAATATATTTTTAATTTTGATAAATATAATATTTAATTATTAAAATAAATCTAATATAATTATTTGTCGTTAAAACTTAATAGATGTGTGTCATGACAATTTAAAAAATAAAAATATAATTACATATTTGATCCTGTTATTTTTATATTTTCTTTAATTAAGCTCTAATTTTGTTTTAATAATAAATTTTAATTATAAGTGGTTATATTAAAACTATTTTAATAGTTAAATGATATATTTATCAAAATTAAAAATATAATTAAATTATGATATATTCTAATGATAAGTGTTTGATAAAAAAATTGGGGAATGAAATTATTTAATATACTCTCAATATAATTAAATAAATTGTATAAGTAGGTACTTCCTATCTTAATCTGTGATTGAAGATTTAATTTTTATTTTGTACATAGAATAATTTTAAAAATTATGATAAATTTTTATCTATATATAAACCTACAATGATTAGACACAGAACTCGCAACATTAAATACCTTAATAAACCAAAAAATCTCTAGAAGCAAAGTTGAATGGATGATAAATGAGATTTAGGGTTTATGATTGATATATATAATATCTAAAGTTTATGTTCGATATTAATAAAGTTTAGTATTTAAAACTTAAGATTTTAATATATGTGATGATATTTAAATATTATACGTGGAATTAAAACTTTTCACTTTGAGAGCTTGTGGAGTGATTTTAATGATAAAGGATATGTATTTCATCTATATAATTTGAACACTATATGTATATTCTTTCTATGTTTATATTATATATTTTTAAATTTTAAAAAATAAATATATTTTGATTAATTTATTAATACTGAAAGTTTAATAAATATATATTTGTAAATATATCTAAGTATTCTAAAATTAACTTTAAATCACTAATTTTTATATTTGATCATGTATTATAGAATTTTAAATTTTATGTATTTAATATTAAAATAATAAAAAATTATTAATAAAATATTCGTTACCTGATTAATTGAGTACCCAAATTTTACAAATACAATAATGAATACTTAATTGATATAAATCAAATATACAATTTTAATAAAGAAAATCAAATATACAATCTTTTGAGAATTCAAAATTAGATACTCAATAATCAATATTCCTAATTAATAGAAAATTAATAATAAAAATAATAGAAAACCAAAAAAGCAAAGGCAAATAATAAAGCAAACTTTGTAATTAGCTTCAGTTTTGTTTTGTTAAGAAAGTCGGCTGAGGGTTGAGCTGTCACTTGTCACTGTTCTGCCTACTTTGGCTGTTTGGTGCTTGATCTTTTATCTATTTTTATTATAATAACATTTGTTTATGAATATTATTTTTTTTATTTATAGAATTTATTTGTAAATTAATTAAGTATTTGATAAATTTGTTTATCATTTTAAGTATCTGAAGTTTAAATATTATTGTATTTTAAAATTTTAAAATATGAAATTAATATAAAAAATTAGGATGAGTCTATGACGGAAATCACATTGTTAAAACTAACGTAATATATAATAAACATTATTTTAATAAAGATTAAAAATTTTAAGGATTCGGATAATTTGTAAATATTGTAAGGATACTCTTTATCCTAAAAAAAAAACCAAACTAATCAAGTGAATTTATAAAATCAT
The DNA here is from genome assembly GCA_035048815.1 of Abelmoschus esculentus. Classification (NCBI taxonomy): domain Eukaryota; kingdom Viridiplantae; phylum Streptophyta; class Magnoliopsida; order Malvales; family Malvaceae; genus Abelmoschus; species Abelmoschus esculentus. The sequence goes on from JAUCBN010000009.1 coordinate 11,599,070, forward strand.
TAGTGTGGTAACTAAGATATTGAAATTAAATATAGATTCCATTGAGAGAGTCAGACCACTTTAAATATCTATTTGTACTTTTTTATACGTGTACTTCTAATTTACCATCTCTTGGTCAATTATATATATTCGATCAATTAAATATTTTTTTAAAATTAAGTATTAAATTTAAGATTAAGTGTCTAATCGAATCAAGTCGAGGAAAATTTTCTAGTTAGTCGAATTGATGAGTCTTATATTATAACTTAATTTTTTTAAAAAAAATTGAGTTGTTAGAGTTTTTATTTAAATTCAATTGTAAATAATTATAATATTAGGATACTAATTTGATTAACTTTCTTTAACCATATATATATATATATAGGATGAAATCCAGATACATGGTATAAAATTCATTTAGCTTAACCCTAATCCATGATCATTAGATAAATAAAATGGATGAATAATATTAACGATAAAAATTATAACTAAAAAAATCTTAGTCAATTATTATCATTATCCAATAATCTAAAATTAATATAAAACTAAAAAAATATACCATTTAAAAAGATCATAACCTATATTATAAATATATTTCTTCGTGTTTGAATCCCCACTTTCATTTTTTCCACCCAGGTAAATTTGTAGATTTTTACATAAAATTAGTTTTAGTGGGATTGAAATTGGATTTAAAATTTAGGTCTCGGTTGTAATAAAATCGAGACTGCATATTGATATTTTAGGTTTGATATTCAGTGGGTGTTTAATGGGATGGAGACCAATATCAAGTACCAAGTATTGGTTTGTTAGATAATGGTTCTTTATTTATTTCTTTTATCAAACTTTCTATTTATATATAAATATTACAAGTATGATTCATTTTAAAATTTTGATTTTTAAGTCAACAATATTCTAATTTTATAATTTAATATTATTATTGGTGGTTGAATTTTTTTTCTCAAATTTTTTTAATAATAAACCAATTGGCTGGGTATCTAATATTGATACCAGCTCCCAGTAGTAATGAGACTAATTTTAGAATTTAAGACCCAATATAACTGAAACCAAGATAAATTTTAATTTTTAAAAACTATTAATTATTAAAATCGACATTAATTTTAATTAAATTAACCGTGTATTCTGTATTAACCAATTTCAAGTTTCTCCAGTGTTTGACGTTAGAAAATTCCCATGGCTTAGGATCTTTAAAAATTGAGATGGTTTCTTATCCTCATTCCCATTGAAAAATATACATAACAAGATATTACTGTCATTAAATATCACCCAATATTATTAAATTTATTAATAAAAATTAAAAATTTTAAATTATACATATAATTTAAAAAAATTCAAATAAAAAATAAAATTTAGATATAATAAACTTTTTATAATAGTTTTAATTGATATATTATAATCAATTTTTGTAAAAAAATTAATATAAAAAATTCTAAACCCTACCTTTTATTGCAAATTAGACTTGGCAATAGATGAGTCTTTACCCTCCTCGAAACATCAAGTTTTTCTTGTGGTCGACGGAAAAACCAAACAAAGATTGAAACATGTTTATGTTTTTGTGATTATCGTAGGGTTTAGAAGTTTATTGGGCGGGGGGTTAGCCGGGCAGTTTCTTCCATGATCACCAATTTCAAGTTTCTCCAGTGTTGGACAGTCGAGAGACCAAGCTGTATGACTTACGAGTGTCCTTTGTGTGCTTCATTTAAGATTATATCAATTTAAGATTTAATTTAAGATATGATCTGATATAATTAATTTAAGATTTGACCGAAATAGACTAAAACCAATTTTTAATTGAATTGAACCCGAATAAAAAATAACTCGAACCGAAAATAATCTAAAATAAAAAAATATTAAAATAAATAAAGAACGATGGAATATGAACTATTACGTAAATCATCAAAATGATATATATTTGTGTGTAAAAAAATGACCTGACCTGAAAACACGTTGAAATCATTCAATCCAAAATTAAATCGATAGTGATCAAGAAAAAAAATCAACTGGCCAGAAAATAACCAAATAGATATTAACCAACCCGATATGACTTGAATAACCATTGACTCGAACTAAAATCGAACTGAAACTGAATATAGTCAGATTCAAAATAATCCAAACTGAATGACATGTTTATCACCTCTATAAGTGACACTCTTATGCAGTGAGTGATACTTATATAGAATAGATTAACATTTTAACACCCTAATCTCGATTTGGATTCGTAGCATTATATCTAGGTCACTCAAAATTTGACCCAACAGAATTCTCATTTTTAAATCATAGATTTAGTAGTCATCTATAAACATTAAACAATATATAATCCAAGTAAATAAATAAGAAGTATAAATCACGTTACAAATAAGAACTTCTAATTTATACATTATATATCAAAATAAAATTTTAAAATAAAGTTATAAACTCGATCACGTAAGATATAAGTATCGTACTTTGAAAAACTTCGCTTTTTGGAATCTTAAGATGATAGTGTACCTCGAGCTCTCAATCAATATATCAACCTACATACTAAAATAATGGTTTTAAGCGTTGAGTTTATAAAATTCAATGATACACATCTATTATATTATATTTTATGTTAATCATAAATATAAATATGAAAGCTAATACAAGCAATAAGGAGAAATAATAAATACATGACACTACTACTAGTAGAGCCGTCCCTGGGCCTGCGCAGCAGGGACGACGATCCTAGGACAACAGAGTCTAATGGTCAATTAAATTAAAATAATAATATTAAAATTAATTAAATTTAAAATTTTTATTGTTAAATTATATTAAAAATTAGGAACAGTTAAAATATAATAATGATTTTTAAGAAACTTAAAATTAAAGTCGTTCCCTTTAATTATAAAGTAGTTATCTAATTAGTCCATATACTATTATAGGGTCATAATTAATATCATAATAATATTTTTATTTTAAATTGAAAATAAAAAATTCATATACACCTATAAATAATGTTTTCATTGTTCTTGTTCTTCAAATCTCAATTTCTCATCATGTCACCTATTTCTTATGTTATTTTCTCATAATTTATTTATAATTTATGATTGAATGTTTCAAGAAGGCAACAATTCATTTATTCAAAAAGATTATGGTTTATGAGATTTATTGTTGATATGCTATAACTAAGTTTGAGACAAAGCTTCAACGATAAAAACTTAGGCGTTACCACTGACTTTTTTTCTTTATAATTTTTATTATATAATGTTTACACGAAAAATACTCGTAAAAATTATTTTGTGCAAGTTGTTCGGTGTTTAATAAAATTTCTTGATATTTTTTATTTGATAATTATTGAGTGTAATAAAAAAATAATTTAAGAACAAATTTATTTATTCTTTATACTCTTTAAATTTAACTTTTTAATATTTATTACTATGATTCTATTTTTAAATTTGCCATTTAGTCACTAAAAACTCAGAAATGACTTTGACCACTAGTCACCTAAACACATTCTCTTACAATGAAAGATATCATACATGACACACAAGGTCCAACCATACTTGAAATCCCATATCATTCAAGCAAAAGCACACAAAATTGTATAAAAAACATGGAGCGAGGCTTTGTGTTACATAGCCTCAAGGATGTACACTTTGAGTGAGTCTTGATGTTACATAGCCTCGAGATATAGACTTTCTATCCATCTTTTTGAGTGAGGCCCAAATATCACGTAGCCTCAAAGAAATACACCCATACTTTGTATCTTTCCTTGAACATCTTCAAATGAGGTCCGAGTCATATAACATCTATAAACTTTATTCGTTATCTTTAACTATAGTGTTATATTTAGTCTTCAAACCCAAAATTATAAATCATTTTCAAGTCTAAAAAAGTTTCTCATTATATTTTAAACTATTTAAAGATAAACAAAACATATTAAACATTCTAAAATATATGAGCTCCTTATTGACAATCATCAAAATGTTCGACCATTATAAATCTTATTTAAAAGAAAATAAAAATATTTTAATAGGTCCTATAAATACATAGTCCATCAAAGTGATGTAGTCCTTCAAGGTCGATGTTAAACTCTACCACAAATAAAATTCCTCGAACAGATTCACCACCTAAAAACTTACGCATGGAAAAAAAAGATTTTAAAGCCGAAATAATGAAAACTCATTAGATACACCTCTACTCGACCATGCTTTATGAAGATAATGAATAAATGTATGGAAACAAGATGTTATAATGGAGTAAAGATTTGATGTTACCGTAACAACCTAAACACATAACATTTTTCGTAACAAGTCTCATGATCACGTCATACAATATATATATATATATATATATATATATATATATATATATAAAGATGTGTCATCCAAAGTCACTTAACATAGTAATCAATACACTCGATGAGAGTTTGCTCATCACTAAGTCTCACACTCTACACTATGCCATACCTTGGGTATGATCTGAAGTCACTAAGCATTGAATCTCACAACCCTCATTTATGTGGTCTAGGGTCACATAATATTATAACACACTTTGGATATTCAGATCCTGCAAATACATTCTCATAACACAATAATATCTACAAGTAACATATAAAAATTTACACAAACATTGCATAAGTACACAAAGCTTCAACTCACTCAACTCACATTTTTAGTCATACGACGTTAAGGTTTTTGTTCTTTATTTTAACAATTCTTTTTATACCATAAGAGAACCATTAGGACTCTTATCTCGAATTATAGACCCTCAAACTTAAAAGCTAAAAACTTGGGTAGAATAACCTATATGTATCAGTACACATATATGACTATTGTTAAGACATTAAAAAAATCAGTACTCTCCTCGAGTATCGGTACATAATTTTCAATTGAATAAAACCAAATCAAACTAAATTTTATATCGATATGTTTTTATGTATCGGTACCTAATATTGATACACGTTTTCCCGTACCGATATATGACTCCAATAAAACAATAATATCGATACGCTTCTTGCATACCATTAAAATTTCCCCTAAAAGTAAGGAACGCTACACAGTGTGCAATGAAACCAATAGGCAATTCACAAACCATTAAGAAATTGTGAATATCAGTGAAGCATAATAATCAAGAGTTTAGTCCCAAAGCGAGATCGCTGAGAGCATCAGTTCTTTGCCGTTAACGAAAAATGGGAAAGAGGAAAAGAAAGACAAGTGTTGATGCAGAGGAAGAAGAAAGAAAATAGGAATTTTGAGGTTTGATCCCTATATTTAATGAGTTATTTTGAATTATGACATAATTGATCGAATATATAAATTTTATAATTAAAAATGTTATTATTCTATAACACATTATTATTTCCGTTAATGTTTTAACGATCGATGATCAAAATAATACGTAACAAAAGCGGAATATGTGGTCCCTTGACACCCACTTACCTACGTGCTCAATTTTCAAATTAATAATTCATCAGACCAAGTAGATATTTTTCTAATGGAAACAATGTAGCATCCAATAGTGCGCCACCACATGGCACAATCTACAAGACAGGTAAAAAAACCCTAAAAAAGCTAGGAGTAAAGGGGAAGGCAAAGGAAGGAGCCCACCACCAACCAAACATGGCATAGCCACGTGAAACACAGCCTTAACCACTCATCACTCAATTACATGACGTGGGTAACTCCCATTGGTCCCTTCCTTCTGTCATATGTACGGAATAATCTGACGTGTAATTTCATATTTTTTAAAAAAATAATCGAGTCTGGCTAGTAGTGTCCAGTTCTTGCATGCAACCGACAGAAATGTTCCGTGTCGTCCCCGTTTTCGCATGACACGCTAGCTTTGCAGACACCGGGCGTGGAGGTTGTCGGTAAAACTGGACAGGTGTCTCAAACTCGCACTGTGTGTACACGTTTTTGGTGCATCCCCTTCACTCCATTGTGGAATCAAAATGTTTTTGGCATTTACTGTCTGTGTTTTCTTTTTCTGGGATGTTCCCATTTTCTTTTTCCTCCTGATTTTACCAAAAGAAGAAAGGAAAGAGGTTAGGTTCTTCACTTCCTTAGACTTGGTCCATTCTTATTCACTTTTATTCTAGGGTTTTCTCAGACAGCTTCCAAAGCAGTGATATAGGTAACTGATCGGTTCTTCTCTTCCGAAAAATCTAGGGTTTATGTTCTATCTTTCAAGTTTCATCTCAAAAAGTAAATCTTGTATACACCAAGAAAGATTTCCTGTTTTCTGTTTTTCAGTTCCTCCCTTTCTATTTTTAGAAACTCTTTGATCTTAATTTGTATCTGAACCAAAATACTTGATTTTTTCCCTTTCCCTTTTCTGGGTTTGTCTGTGTTTGAGAATCCATTTCTGGTTTTTGTTGTAGGAGAAAATGGTGAGAGGGAAAACTCAGATGAAGAGAATAGAGAACGCAGCCAGCAGGCAAGTAACGTTTTCAAAGAGAAGGAATGGACTGCTGAAAAAGGCCTTTGAGTTATCAGTTCTTTGCGATGCTGAAGTTGCACTTATCATCTTCTCCAACAGAGGGAAACTATATGAGTTCTCTAGTTCTAGGTGAGTTTTTCCTCATTTGCTTAGATACAGTATTTAATTAAATCTCTGAATATATATATATATATATATATATATATATATATATATATATACACATGAATAAGCTTTGATAATTAGTTTCATGGCCATAGAGAGAGGCCCCTCCCTGCTAGGCTAGTGCTAAGTATGCAGACAAGTACTAAGAGTACATTGCTTGTTTCAGGCTTTATAGCCTAAGCCACCTGAATCTCTGATCCCTGTCTGTCTGGTTTATTTTTTGTTAAATCATATCTAACCAGATTTGATTAGTTTTTCTGTTGGGTTTTCTTGTTACTTGATGTTTTACTATGAGGGAAAAGAGCGAGATAGAGATTAAAATCATGGTGTTTAGGGTTAAAACATGTTCAGATTGTTGAGTAAAGTTTAGGTTTTTACTCATACGGAAGCAGGCGTACCCTAAGCTTGCTTTGAGACTGTGTTTAGCTAGCTGATCTGATGAGAATGTTTCAAGTTTGATTCTGTCAACTAAACCTTGATTTCTTCTCCACATTTCTTATAAGAGATAAAAAGGTGAAAGGTTTGAGTTTTGAAACCAAAAAATAGAGAAATTAGTAAGATAAACTTAGAAACTTGGGGACTGTTCCAAGGGGGAAAATTATTTTTCTTTTCATGTTTATCTTTAAAATTATTTAAAATTAAATTATAAATTTTAATTCAACCTAATTTCTTGAATCTTAATCATAATCACTGATCTTGAATTCTAAACCCTAAACTTATTGTTTTAAAATAAGGGGCACCAAAGGAGGCACAATAAAAGAACAAACGATTTGCACCCTTTAAGGGGTTGTGAGCGAGGGATGAAAATCATCAGCTTTTTATTATATCTCTTTTAGTATCCCACTTTAAAATAGTAAGTTTAAAATTTAAGGTTTATAATCAGAAATTGTGGTTATGGTTTAAGAAATTAAAGATAAACTGTATTTTTAAGAATAAAGTTTAAAGTTTACACATAAAAATTCAGGGTTATAATTTAGAATTTAATTTTTAAATAAAACATAATTAAGTTATTTTTTTTTCACTAGCCAGAGTTAAGTTTGTACTTTGTATTTCCTGTTTAAATAGCCTTTTCCCCCTTCCTCCATCTAAATCTGCTTTTCACCGTAGCCACTCCCACTATCTTGTTTTTAGCGTTTGCTACCATCGTGTTTGTTTTAAGACCTCATAATTAATTAAAACCAATGATAAACAGAATATTACTCATCAATAATTGAGGCTACATCATAAAGTTACATGCTTCACTAGGTAGAGAACAAATACTCTCACCAGTCCATGTCAATTTAAATATAAAATAAAGTATATGAGCAAATTATAAGCATATTGTATACATAAATTGGAATTGATTTGTTTTTTAAAAAAAATCTAAATTTTATTAAACATTGTCTCGGCAGGTATACGTGAACTTATAACTTAATCCGTGTATTTTAAATATGTTTCGCATAAAATATGATTTTTTTAATTATCTAATGATGATTACAGTAGTATATGTTCTAGAATATAAATTTCATCATTTAACATTGATCGTTCAATCACTCTACTAGTATTACTGGTGCTCGAAGAAATCATAAATTCTATTGATTGAACACCATTAGCTAGGAAATGTCTTTGTTGTTCATGGTTTAAGGCAATATATGCTTTGACATATATACGATGACTCAAAGATTTAAGAGATTATGTGTTTGTTAACGAGAAATTATATCATGGGTCAGTCTCACCACGTGTCCATGGGACCGACCAATAAAAACTACCCATCTTTTCATGTCATATTTTTTTCCAAGTGATTTTTCACTTCAAAAATTAAAAAATAATGAGGTGGCTAGTTTTTATTGGTCGGTCCCATGGATGACGTGGTGGGATTGACCCATGATATAATTTCTCGTTTGTTAACCTTATTGTATATATAATAGACCGACTCTTAAATAAAAATAAACTTAATAAGATTCAAGATTCTTGAATTATAATATTATTTAGTTTTATTTATGTGCTTTATCACTAATTCATAAGTAATCTTTTACCATTTCCCTTGGAAGCATTTAGCTAATTTTGGGGTCTTCCTTTATATGAATTACAACATTATTTCGCTTTTTTTATATATGTTTTATCACTGGTCTATAACTAATCTTTCATTTTTTTCTTTTATAAATGTTTAACCGAGTATTTCTTTTTGAGATCATGTGCAGTCATTTCTAAGAGTAGAGTCACAAAATGGGTGTAGTGTTGAAATTTTGGTGTTAGTTTAGTATTTTATTAAATTATCTCAAGCATTTTTAAACCGGTTTTGATTATTTTTGAAAGAGTGTCAAATTATATATATATTCTCAAAATTTTTAGAGTGTCAATGGACACTGTAGTACCCCTAATGTGAACCTCACCTGACTCCGCAAGTGATTACTTGTATTGAATAATGTCTAGAATCATTCTTGAACATTTATTATCGTTGATATTCATAGACTCCATTTCTGTCATTTCCCCCTTAAATAGAGTGTAAATCCTCTACCTCTTTATTATATCTTCATCTATGTCTTTTATTAAAAATTTCTAAAAAATTAAATTTTAAATTTTAAATTCTAAGCCTTATTTTTTATATCATAAACCCTACAACCTAAAAAATACACCCTATCCCTAATTCCCTAAACCCTAACCTAGAACCCTAAACTCTACACTCTAAATCCTCTAATTTAAAATAGAGACACGGGAGAGAGTTTTTTTTTTAATTTCTCCCATAAATGAGATCTTTGCACCACATAATAGAGACCTCAGATGTAGATATAAAAGTTTTCACAAGTTGCTTATTGCTTTGAGAAAACAAAATGGTCGGTAAAAAGAGAGAAATTATATCATGAATCCTTTTCATTATGTCATTTGTGATTCCAATTAATCAAATTTATTCATCTCGTATAGGTGAGTGGATAGTTATCAGGTAGTTACTTAAATATGAACGAACCTGATTGTATAGACCATAAATAACGTGTTAAACAGGCAAGGTTCATGATATAACCTCTCCGGTAAAAGAGCTTCTTGGTAGTCACATGTTGCTCGTTTTCTCCAAACTAGGTAGTATGATCTTTCTCTCAAGTAGTTTTGATGTAAAACAATTCTTTTCAGAAAATATATATATATATATATATATATATATATATATATATATATATATATATATAACATGCAGGCTTTACTCTTTTATGTTATATTCCTAGACTTTTGGTTGATAAAGATGAAGGACGAACCACCGTTCCATATATACCAAAGCTTAGGTTAGCACCAAAATCCCACCCTCCCACCCAAAGAGAGCGACAGTCAACAGAAAGATTAGCACCAAGGTTAACTTTAAGACATATATTAAAACACCTGCTTTGTTAATTCCATGAAAGATGGTGGTCCTGAAGGAATATTTGAATAAAAGAAGAACATCCTAGCTGGAAAGACCGTTTCGAGGAGAATGCAGTGCTGGAATCTAGGCGTGTATCAGACAATCGATTTACCTTTTCTAAACACGAAGCATGTACCCCAGTTTCTTCTTTTTGGTTTTCAACACATGATTCTTGGAAGATATGTGCTTGTTTTTCCATGTAATGAAAGTGAAGTGCTTTGAGTTAATTTCATGGTTTCCAGCTCTTATTAATTGTGGGGTGTTTGGAGTTATTTCAGCATGAACAAAACCATAGAGAGGTACCAGAAAAGAGAGAAGGAAATTGGAATCGGACACAAGATGACAGTAGACCTGGTACCTACCTCTGCCCATGCTTTTGGTTGATGTTGCTGTCTCAACGCCCGTTATCGGCCACAACAACCTCAAATGACTTTCTTTTTTTTTTTTTCCAAACTGCCGTTTGTCGGGCGTTAGGGACAGCAACCCAAAGGAACCCTTATTGCCTTAATCATACTGTTCCATATAATTTGGAAACTTAAGCACAAACAACTAACGATGATTGAACTTGTGCATGAAGACCGACAAGGAAGATGCTCAAAGCTTGGCAAAAAAGATTGAATCATTGGAAGATGCTAAACAGTTAAGTTCTTAGTTTCAAACATGCTTACGTAGTTACCCTGCAACTTTTCCTCAGTGTCTGCATTAATATTTTCAACTTTTTAACAGAAAGCTGTTGGGAAAGGGATTGGAGCTGTGTCCTATTAGTGAGCTACAACAGTTGGAAAACCAGTTGGAACGAAGCTTAAGCAGAATAAGGGAAAGAAAGGTACGTGCAGAGAGATTAAAATTCCCATGCATGCTTAATGTTTCAATTCAAAAATAATTATTTTAAATTTATATTTAATTTGATTTTTTTAATCAGCAGATTCAAAAATGATATATCTCAATTCAAATTAAACTCAATCTATAAAAAAATCAATTTTTCGAGAATTTTATTATAAAAAAATAATTTTAAGAATTTAATTATAAAAAATAATTAATTTATAATTATGATTGTTCATCTTCCCCCTTGTTCATAATTAAACTGTTCCGATTTATCTACTGATGACTTCCCTTTGTTTTGCTGTGTTTAGAATCTATTATTTCGGGAGCAGATTAAGAAGCTAAAGGAAGAGGTAAGACATCAATTTGTGTCGCTACTATATTATTATTTTGGTATAATAAGAAAAAAATATCTTTAATATTTAATTAAATAAATCATTTTAGTATATATATTTTAAATATTTTAATTATCAATATTTTATTTAAATTAAAATAAATTTTTTGGATAAAAATTATTAGTTAACTAACGATAAACAACTTAAAAATGACTTGTAGGATGACACGTTAGTAGGAAAAAAATAGTTTTATAAAAGAGAAATTATATTATAAGTCATTTCTGTCACGTTATCTATGGGATCAATCAATCAAATATATTCATTTAATTATTTTTTTACCTTATTTTTAAAAAAATAATTTTTAAACTTAATTTACTGTAAATATTAGTAAAGATTCACTTAAAAACAAATATAAGATAAAAAAATTAATTAAATGAATATATTTTATTGGTTGGTCCCATAAATAACGTGATAAGAATGACTCATAACACACAAAAAATAACGAAAGATTCTTTTTAAAACACTCGTAACACACAAAAAAAATCATGCTAGTATGAGTTAAAATCAGAGATTTTAATAAAATTTTTACGTTAGCATGAAAACCGAGATGATTAACTTTATTAACTTAACAACTAAATTCGGCTTCGATACTTTTGTTATATCAGTGTTGTATGAAACCATATTCGTCAACAAGCATAGAGGAAGAAAAGGAGGAGGAGGAGGAGACCGAGGTGGTGACAGAATTATTTATTGGACCACCGGAGAAAAGAGGTATAAAAAAAATCTTAGTTTGATAAATAATAATTCATTATCTTAATATATTATTAATGAAGCTTCAAAAAATTGAAAAAAAATTGTGAATACGATTTTATCTAAGTATATATAATGTATAACTAAATAAGGATGAAACTAAGGATGAAGCTACGTACCATAAAAGTGTGTGATTTAATGTGACATCTCGTGTGTGGAACATCAATATATGTAATATAATCGATGAATATTATTAAATAATATATTAGTATTTGCTTTATTTTCGGTGGTAATATTAGGGATAATTATTTAATGTATCATCGGTATTATGGAGATTAATGAAAATTAAATATGTATTTTATATTACTATAATTAAGTTTTCTTTTAATTTGGATTTTCATTTGAATCGATTATTTTTTAAAAATTCAAGCTATTCTGTTAGATGGTTTTTCTATATATCAAGTTATTATAAATAAAAAAATTAATAGAAAACCTTTTCAAATAATAATAATAATAATAATAATAATAATAATAATAATAATAATAATAATAATAATAATAATAATAATAATAATAATAATAATAATAATAATAATAGAGATACTTCAAACAAGTAATGTAGAAAATACGAACAGTGTATCATTTGAATATACTTTAACATAATTTTTTTAATTTAAAAATTCAATTTAGTTGTTGTCTTTTTCCCAAAAAAAATTCATTAATACATAATTAAGCTCATTCTTTAATTAAAAAAATTTAACATCATTTTGAAGATGTCAAATAGTTGGACTAAAATTTTTAAATTTAAAAATAAAAATAATTTAATATTTATATTTTAAATACCACAAGTAAATCCAAAGGTTATAATTTAAAATGTATACATTTTTGTAAATTAATTTTACTTGAGATGGTTATATTTGTAATATCAAATATCAAAAGAAAACATCAACACTTAATTAATAAATTATGAGACTATTGGCAGTTGAATCTTAATTTACTTAATATTATTATAATATATGAATACGAGATTTCAAACATTCTTAAGTATAATATCCTCTAATTTATAAGTTTAGAATAACGATTTAGGTCTTAATCAATAAACCAGCCAAATCTCTTCTTCGGGCTAATCAATCGAGACTATTGACAAGTTGAATTACATGAAGGAAAAAATAACAAGCATAAGTGTGGTTCTTATAAGTTGTGAACTAATTGCTACCAAACCATATGATTAGCTCTTGATTTTAGGTTTTAATACGTTTTATTACTGAGAAATATATATTTAGTTGATTGATTAAACTGTTTAATTATATTCGTTTTTTAGATTTTTTTTTATTAAATACTCAAATTTAACTCCAATTATTAGTCGATAATGATTATTTTATTTACAATCTATTTATATATATTACCTATATTACTAGTCGATAATGATTATTTTATTTACAATCTATTTATATATATTACCTATAATTGTAAATTATATTCGTAATTTAATGAAATTTGCCACTTTATATCATTAATTTTCACTTGCAATATCTTTCCATATGACTTGTCTTCTTCCTGTCTGTTTCCGTTTGGTTGTGTGGTTATAAACTGAAACAAATAACAGACAAACGTGTTCTGACATGCTTCATGTATGGCTACTTATATGTACAAAGTATAAAGTTTTGTAAGGGTTAAAATGTAATTTTATTAAGACCAAAAGAAACCCTAAGAAGATCGACACCAATGTAGACACCCATTTTATCCGGGTTTCGAACATTAAATAAAACCAATTAAATTATAAAAAAAATCCAAAATAAAATACTCATTTTTATTACAAAACCAACTCAATACAAATTAAACCCAACATGGCTACCCAAACCATTACAATGCCTAAGTATATGCATGATTCAAACCAATGCCTAACTGCCCCAACCGACTGCCACTCCCTGCACCCTTGGGTCCCCCTCTCCTCGGTCATCACCCTCAACCACCCAGCTGAACCGAGACCCAAGGTGCCCCTATACAGCTGCACCCGACTCCAATACCTACAATGAGTGGCCTAGCTACTGATGGCAAGGATGACAAAACTTCATTCCTACAACGATTGAAGGCTTAGAAACAAGATGTCAAGTTTAAGGATATGCTCAAACAGTCGGACCTTTTGGTCATGCAGACATGCCACATCAAGACCAAATGTCAAGTCATGTGATCTAAAAATATTGATAGTCAGTTGATTAACAATTTTTATTTATTGAGAATAAATTTTAAACAAAAATAAAATATTAAGGATTTATCTAAACAAAAAATAATGAGAACTAGAGTAAAAAAATATCAAATATTGAGTTTTGGTTCTCAATCCTAAATTTTTTTCTCTCAAAGCCTAGAAACCGTAGCCTCTTTTTCTTTTTTTTTTAGTAAGTGTAGACCGCGACACCAATTTTAATATTATTCGTCGACTGCTAAAATCTATCGTTTTGTTTATATTATTTGTTAGTTTTTAATAAATTATTTTGTTCTTGTGGCACGATCTACTCTACCTTTTAGTACGTTTTTTCTATCGTTTGGCATGCTTTTTTTCTTTTGTTTTATTTTTTAAGGTTGGATTTAATGACTCTACGACTGATCAAGAAGACGCTTATTTGTTATCATGGTGATCTTCCTTGCTTTGGACCCTTGAATTGAATTTGGATACGTGGTTTGCGCTCGAGGATAGTTTATCGCAATGTCCAGTTCTGATTTGTGATTCTCGGTGGTCTTTCAATAAATTAATCCCCTTTTGTAGCTCGTTTGCCGATGCAGTCAGATTTGTTCGTGTCTATTTTTTCGATTGAGTCTTTGGATGATTTTTTTAAAATTTTTCCATGTATGGTCTTTGTATGATCTAAAGTGAGTAGTTTTAAGAAAATGTACAAATTATGTATTTAATTTACAATAATAATCGTAAATCATTATTATAATATTAAGTATTTTCTCGTTTAATAAAATTAGCAGTTTGTATTAAAAAAATATTAAATATTATGTCTATTCTTTTACTTTGTCTTAAAAAATAAACCAAACCCTCGTCAATACACATGTCTAATACTCCTTTTGTCCCACTAACATCGACACATGTTTACTTTTTTGAATTAATTTTTTTTAACTTTCACCTCTTATAATTTAAAATTTATTATTAATAAAAATATGAAAGAATTTATTTTAAAACCTTGAAACAAGGGTTTTTTAAATATTTTTTAAATAAATACTAATTAAAAATATTTAAATAAATTATAATTAAAATTAAAAAATATCAACATATAACACAATTAGTGGGAATTAGTGGGACAAAGGGAATATAATTTATAAACTTAATTAATTAATAAGATTATAAAAATTAAAGTTTTTAATATAATATTACAGAACATATTTAAATGATTTATTTATATAATACCATTTGATTAGTTGTTAAACTCAAATGATATTTGAAAGAAAAATAATTATTTAAATTTTATGTGAGAATATATTTTTTGAGTTACATAAATACAATTAAATATCTGAAATTAAAAGAGAAAAAAAATTATAAAAAAAATTTATTAGCTTATAAATGTCACTATATAAATTAAGTTATTTGGATATATTTTTATAATCGTTAAAGATTAAAAAAAATATATAATTTTTATGTCAAAATTTTTAACTTAAAATGATCATTTTCGCGTATTTTTAAATTAAGAGATTTTATCTTGAACTGTTGTTATATCTATGTTTATAAAACAATAAAATTAATTAATTTAGTTGATTAAATATCTAAAAATTATTTAAAATTTAAATTTTAACTCGAAATATTATTTACCAAACATAATATTAAAATTTTCATCAACACTTAACTAATTACTTTTAATTTTTTTTAAAGTTTTTTATCAATACTTTTAATAGTAAATTAATTTTTTTTATCAAAGTAAGTCCAAATATGAAGAGAAATTATATCATGAACCTTTTTTACTACGTCATTTGTAGTTTAAGCAATTAGGTTCGTTTATCTTTAAATAACTACGTAATAAATATCATTCATTGATTACATGTAATAAAGAAATGATAATTCACCTTCATAAAATAAAATAAATAAATCTAATTGATTAAAACAATAAATAATATAATAAAAATAATTCATGATATAATTTCTCAAACCCGAGAACAAAGCCAAGGACTCTGGAGCCAGGGATGGAGCCCTCCCAAATTTTTTTGGTATAATTACATTTAAGGTCTTTTTTAGTTTAAATAATAATAAAATAAGGTTTTTATCCCTCCCAAATTTTAAATTTAAAGGCTTAATAGATCTCTACTCCTCCCTATGTTTAATCTTGACTCCGTCCTTGTCCGGAGCTTCATGCTGTACTAAAATTTTTTTAAAAAATTTGAACTTGTGGTCATCAAATTTCTATACCTAGTTGACATACGATATTTTACAAAACTTTTACCGACACATTTAAAGAGCATGTTTATTACATGTTTATTGTCTTTTCCGACATTCCGCGTCACTAAGACTAGATGGAAAGTTGAAAGGACAAACTATATCGCTTTGTCTATATAATAATATTATTGAAAGGACAAAATATGTTACGAAACAAAAGAAAAGAAAGGAAGGATATATTATTTAATCAAGTTAAATAAAAAATTTAAAATTAATCAAGATTATAGATTTTATTTTATGATTTAAAATTTATTTATTTTTTAAAATTAAATCGAATTTATAAAATTCGAGTCTAATAATTTTATTTTTTTGATTTAGCTATAATGGTATTTGTTTTAGAGTACTTACTCTCAACCATTAGTCATTGATCACTCAATCACTGTGCTGAACAGTTCTGGTGCTCGAACCCGTGACCTCCAGAAACAACAACCGTTTTTTTAACCAATGAGACTAGATGGTTCGTGCTATTAATTTTTTTTAATCTTATTTGTTTATTTTATTGTATTTACTTAAGAAGTCCTTATTTAAACATGTATCTTGCGTATGTTTTTTTATTGAGTTTTTTTTTATTATATTAACTCACAACGATATTATAATTAAACATATATCTTTTTTTTAAAAAAATATGTAAATGGATCAATCAAAATAGAAACAAAATAAAACTTTAATAATTAAATTAAAAATTTTTAAACTTAAATAGCTAAAATAAGAGTAAAAAAAGTTGTCTTGGTAAATTATAATTTATGTTATGAACATATTTATTCATGGTGGATATCCATATATTAAGTTAAACTTTAATGGGCTTTAGTATTAGGGTTTAATACCCATTGAAATTAGGGTTTCCATCTTATACCTATAAATACAGACTTTTGGCATAGCATTGTACACAGTCCTTACTTTGAGAATATAATAAAATCTCTCTCCCTTTTGTCTCTCATCTTTATTCTCCTATTTTATTCTTATTCTTTACTTTATTCACAACACGTTATCAGCACGAGACTCTAACCAACGAAGGTATTTGTCGTTCGAATCTTAAAGGAGTTATTGACAAGAATTTGTTACTAGCATAAATCAAAGATAAGTTTTTTTCCCTCAATTATATTTTAATTACTGATTATTTTTCTCTCTTAATCTTTGATTTGATTTTTAATTTATTAAAAATCTTTGGTTGTTTGGTGTTTGTGTAGCGATAAAGTGACTCAATTGTCGTGGTGCTTGTCGACAATTCTCAAAAAGGATTTTAACAAAATATTGGTGATTAAACTTTCCATATATTCAAATTAGTGGAAAGTCCGGTATGTTTTATTTATTTAATTTGAGATTTTTTATCTTTATTTATAACAAATGTTTATTTATTTTATTATTATGACAAAAGTTTATGTTTTAATCATGTTTTAAGTATTACATGATATTAGAACAAATATTAAATCTTTAATCGATTAATATGTTCTTTGTTATGTTGGTTTAATCCGAGTATATTGGCTAGACATCCCGTTCTGCGAGGCTACTGGTCTCAAAGGAGGTTCTTTTTTTAAAGGACCTTGTGGACTAGTTTAACAACGCCGCGTATGAGGATTAATTTTTTTTTTGTTCTTTGTATATATTGTATATATATTGGTTGATCAATTACTATTTAATAGTATGAATATTATAAAGTCTATATTTGCTTGGAAGCAATATTTTTTTTTGTGTCGAAAACTCGACTATAGACTTCTCTCAAGTTCAAGTTACGAAAATTGTCTTGATCAAAGAATTTTTAAGGGAGGCATTCCCTGAAGTGAATGCATGCATGATGATTATTCCATGCGATTATTGGATTTTATGACATTCCTTAAAGTGAATGCAAGCATGATGATTATTTCATGCGATTATTGGATTTATGACATTCCATGAAGTGAATGGCACAGAGCACATATTTTTCATTCCCCGAAGTGAATGAAATAAAGCACATATTAAAATGTGCATAATTATGCAACTAAACAAATATGAGTACTATATATTAAGAATATTAGTCAAGTGAATGAAATAAAGCACATATTTTCCCATTTTAAATGCAAGAGAATAATATGAGTACTATATCCGGAAGTACTATTATCACAGAAGGCTCCAACTGAGCAAATATGTTATTTCCAAATGAGACTTTATCTCATACTTATAGTGCACTATGCTCGTCAAAGTCGCAAAGAGATTTATTGAATTTTAAAGATATTTGTAGAAATATATTGAGAATATTAGTCAAGGGGGTGCTGACTATCTCAATATTACGAGTATAATTCAAGGCAATAATGAAATCTTGGCAAAATTACATGCACTGTCATTCATATTGTACTACATAAGAATTAGTACAAATTGAAGCTCATGCTATTGTAAACTAGATGTTTACTGATAATTTGTTGACATTTTCATGTGGTCATTTATTGAAGAATTAAGATTTTCTTCATGGTAATATTTCACGTGATACTTGCTATGAAAGCAATTTGATTATTCAATCATCAACATCTAAGATAGAGTGTTATTAATTTTCTAGAACGGATACAAGGTGATATATATGGGCCCATACACCTTTCTTAAAAACCATCTAGATATTTTATGATTTTTTTCGATGCATCGACTAGATGGTTATGTGTATCCTTGTTATTAACCCGCAACTTGGTGTTTGCGAGGCTACTTGCTCAGTTGATAAAATTACGAGCATATTTTCCAGATTATTTTCTAAAGACAATCAGTCTTGATAATGTTGATGACATGTAATTTTACATGTAGTATCACAAATTCGCATCAAGCCAACAAATGATCATAAGTTCTCCCCATTACAAATGGTTTTTGGTCAGGAAACAAATATTTCTCATCTTAGATTTTTTGTGTGTGTGTGCGATATATGTTCTAATTGTTCCACCACAATACACAAAGATGAGTTTTGTTGGGAATATATATAAGAGCTTCTGACAGGGGATTTATTTACAACCCGATTTACTGACTATCATTTTAATGAGTCAGTTTACCCAACATTAGGGGGAGAAAATAAATAGCTGGAGAAAGAAATAAGTTAGAATGAATTATCATTTTTCTCATTTTGATCCACGTACTACACAATGTGAACTATAAGTTCAAAGGATAATTCATTTAGCAAATCAATTGCCAGATGGTTTTGCTGACCCTAAAAGAGTGACTAAGTCACGTATACCAACTATGAATGCTCCGATTAAATTTAATGTCATGGAAGGACAAACTCTAGTTGCTAATGAGTCTAACTTACGCTTAAAGCGTAGTAGACAAGTAAGTTCCAAAGATAAGAGATCCTCGAAAAAGAAAAGGAGCTATATTTTATGATGGTCTGATCGAGGAATCATTGATTATGAAAATCTCTAGAAGAGATTAAATGGTCTCCAACAGAGACATTGACATGACTCAGGTACCTGATAATAAAGAGATCTCAATAGATTATGTCATGTTTAGTAATAAGTGGAACTAAAATTAAATCGACGTCGTTAATATATTTGCATGCAATATAGCACTAGAGATTTTATTTGATGATGTGGATCATGAATCATTGTCAATTGGGCAATGTAAACAAAAAAATGATTGGCCAACATGAAAGAGGCAATTGAGGCGAAACTAAAATCTCTTTTGAAAAGAGAAGTATTTGGGCCTATAGCCCGTACATTGAAATGTGTAAAGCTCGTGGATATAAACGAGTCTTCGTGAGAAAGAGAAATCAAAAGGGGAAATCATGAGATATAAGCTCATTTGGTTGCACAAGGATTCTCACAAAGACATGAAATTGATTATGAGGAAAATATATTCCTCGGTGGTGGATGCAACTACTTTTAGATTTTGATCAGTCTGGCAATAAATAAAATTACTCGGTTTCTGCCTAATGGATGTTGTTACATCCTATTTGAATGAGCCTCTTGATAGTAATATTTACATGAAACTTCCGGAAAGATTTAGATTGCCATAAGCAGTTCATTCAAGTTCTCGAGAACATTATTCAATCATATTGAATATATCTTTTTATGGCTTGAAACAATTTAGGCGTATTTGATATGATCGCCTCATTGAATACTTATTAGCATAATGTTATATGAATTATTTCCCCGAGCATTTTTATTAAGAGATTTAACTCTGAATTTTTATTGATTGTGTATGTCGATGATTTGAATATCGTTGAGACTCGTGAAGAGACCTCCTCAAACCCTTGTGCATCTATCGACATACAGAAAAATATTAAAAGAGACTTTACATGCATAACGCATATCTATTTATCACCTTTATGGTTGTTGTTAAGTCTCTTACTGTAAACAAAGATTTTTTTCGCATCACGAAAAGGGTAATGATATTCTTGGTCTAAAGCAAACTATATACATTATTTGATCTGGAAGCATCGTATCTTAGCTGGTCCAGAAATATTATTTAAGTGCTACGAGATCATTACCTTTAAATAATTGTTATGCAAGAGGCAAAGCCGAAATATGTGTTTGGCTAAACATATCCTGAAGATATGTGAATGTTTTTTACAAGATAAGATGCAAGTTATCTTGTACAGAGATAATACAAAATTTATATCTCAAGGTGGATATATCAAATATGATAAAATGAAACATATTTCTTCAAGTTTCGTCCCTCATGATTTTCAGATGAATAATATTCAATGAATCATTTCAAGCAATGATTTGGAAGATTTATCCACTAGTGCATGATCTACTTCAACATTTGAAGATTGTATTCAATATTGAATTATGAAGATTCAAGGATCTTATGTGATATTTTCATGAGGGGAGTAAATACGCGTTGCACTCTTTTTCCCTTAATCGAGGTTTTGTCCCAATGGGTTTTCTTGGTAAGGTTTTTAATGAGGCAACATGTTATGCGTATCAAAGATGTGTGTACTCTTTTTCCTTCTCTAAGAATTTTTTTCCCACAGGGTTTTTATCTTAGTAAGGTTTTAACGAGGCACATTATCTTCATGGATATCCAAGGGAGAGTGTTATGAGCATATTTATTCATGGTGGATATCCATATATTAAGTTAAACTTTAATGGGTTTTAGTATTAGGGTTTAGTACCCATTGAAATTAGGGTTTCCATCTTATGCCTATAAATATAGACTTTTGGCATAGCATTGTACACAATCCTTACTTTGAGAATATAATAAAATCTCTCTCCCTTTTGTCTCCCATTTTTATTCTCCTATTTTATTCTTATTCTTTACTTTATTCACAACGATTTATAATTTATAAAAATAAGAGTAAAATTCTTCAATTATAATTACAATTAGTTTACGTGAATAATCCTCAATTGACAAAGTTGATCACGGAGTTTTTACAAATATATTGTTTAGGAATTTTTTATTTAAAAATTATTTTTTAAAATTATTTTTAATAATATTATAATTTATTATTCAAATCAAAAAAGGATAAACTATAATCAGTCTTTAAACATCGTTTTACCTAAAAAATCGAAATTTATTCAAAGACGTGAAGAGACAATCACACTTTAAACAATGGCGGTTGTCCTCCAAACTTACTATGTATAAAAAATTTTGTATGCGATGAATTTTTTTCTACTTGAGAGACTGTTATTTAAAGATCGAAGAGGAGGATTCGACTTTAAATAGTGTCAACTGTTTTCTTAGTTTTTGTTTAATTTTTTTTATTATGTTTAAATAAAATATTATTTAAAGACTGATCGTAATCTATCCGTTTTTTTATTTAAACATTAAATTATAATATTATTAAAAATAATTTAGAAGAAATTATATTTGTGTATAAAAAATAAAATGTGTGAAGATGCCACCTGTAGGGTCATGTATGTCAATTGCCAAGAAGCTCAACGTGTTAATAACATCCCTAACCCATGTGTCAGTGTAAACAGTCGCCTGAATCTTCAAGCAACAACTTCCATTTCTTGTTCTTCTTCTTCATCTTCTCTCTTTTGCTGTCATCCTCCACACGCATCCCATTCAAACCCTAAACGCAACCCCTGAATAACTGTTCCCTTAACGTTGTCAAAGTTTTCAACTTTGCCTCAACAAACAAGCAAAGGAAAAGGCAAAGGCAAAGCCTTTAAGCTGAAGCCAAAGCCACTCACGAGTCAAAGCAATTACAGCCTACAAGGAAACACAAGTTGCCAAACTTTCAAGTCTCATCCTCTTCTTCAGATTCTGTTCTGTTTTCCCTTTCTTTATTTGGGTGTTCTCTCCATCAAACTTGGAGCTGGAACATATTAAAAATGGTAACTTTGATTTTTGCTCCTGTTTTCCCTGCAAACTCGAGACTGTCGGAGTTTGAACACAACGGATCCCATTGTGTTTCCAGAAGTAAAAACAAGAAGAAGAGCCAAGCTATTGTCCCTGTAATCTTTTCTTCCTACCCTTTCATTATTATTACCATTTCTGTTGAATTAACTTAAGATTAAACTGGTTTTTTTATGGATCGGATCAGGTAGCAAGGTTGTTCGGACCAGCTATCTTCGAGGCATCTAAGCTGAAGGTTTTGTTCTTAGGAGTGGATGAAAAGAAGCACCCAGGGAAGCTACCCAGGGCTTACACACTTACACACAGTGATATAACCTCTAAACTCACTTTAGCCATCTCCCAAACCATAAACAACTCTCAGGTAAATCTTTTTTTTCTTTCTAAAACAGGGGAAACAGGGGATTGGTTCTGAATCTGGTTTGGTTTTCTTGCAGTTGCAGGGCTGGGCAAACAAGATATACAGAGACGAAGTGGTGGCGGAATGGAAGAAAGTGAAGGGAAAAATGTCTTTACACGTTCACTGCCACATAAGTGGCGGACATTTCCTATTAGACTTGTGTGCTAGGCTTCGATACTTCATCTTCAGCAAAGAACTCCCTGTGGTAATACTAATTGATAATTGTTGTAAAATTAGAGGGATTAAATATGTAATTTTATAATAGTAAAAGGACTACAACCTCAATAATATCCTTTGTTCACCAAATCTTACCTACTGAAATAGGTACTGAAGGCGTTTGTCCATGGAGATGGTAATCTGCTGAAAAACTACCCAGAGTTGCAGGAGTCATTGGTTTGGGTTTATTTTCACTCCAACGTTCCAGAATTCAACAGGGTTGAGTGCTGGGGTCCGCTGGTGGAAGCCGCCGCGCCTTCTAGCGGCGGAGATGACGGTTGTGATGGGATCCAAGAAAGGGAATGGCCTCGGTCGTGCCAAGATAAGTGTAGTTGTTGTTTCCCAGCCATGAGCTTGATCCCCTGGTCACCCAGACATCCCCATGAACCTGGTTGCCAGTCTGCACCAGATATCAACACCATAGATTGAGTCAACCATCAAATCCTTGATCTGTACTGTTTTGTTTGTGATGTAAATACCAAACTGTTTAAAACATGGTCCCTGCATCTGTAACTAAAATATTTATTTTATATTATTTATTTTGATTAGGTGTGATCCATTTGTATTAGTATAACCCTAAATTTAATTAAATTTAGATGAAAGAAAACCGCTTCAAAATTCTTACATATTAACCAGTTTTGTCTGGTTGACACTTGACAACGTATATATAAACATGAGATTGGCTTGGTAGTAAGGTACTTTACTCATTTGTCTGGTATGGATAGTCACTGTTAAATTAAAATCAAATTAATTAATTGAATTAAATTAATTTAATTAATTAATTGTCGACTAAATTTTTTTACTGTAATATTTTTTTAAAAAAAATATTATCAATTAATTTAATTTCAAATTAATTAATTAAATTATTTGAACCACTCAAATACTAAGTAATATATATTTAAGTTCAGAGATAATAAAAATTTAAGACTCACATCTAACCCTAAATAAAAAATACCTAAACATATAATTATCTAAAATTAAAATAAAATTAAAATAAACCCTAAATAGTAAAAGTAAATATTTTCCGTTCTTTTCCTTTTCAACCTTTACTACTACTTCTAATTGAGTTTTTTACCCACCGAGTACTAAACCACCACCACCACACAAGCCGTTGATGAATTTGTTTATTTTCTATACAATTTGACTAATGTATCAAATACTCGGTCACATACATTTTATTAGATATATTATTTTTTAAAATAATAATATTATAATAAATAATATTAAAATAATCTTTTAATTATTTAAATTTTATGTTGAACACCTATGAATAATAAAAACAAGATGAATAACCATGACAATAACTCATTATGAGTATAATTGACTTGTGATAAGTACGTCACGAGATTGAGTGAAAAGAATTACAGTAGTATCTGTTTTAAAAGATAATATCAATTATTTGATATTTATCGTTCAATCACTTTGTTACAATTATTGGTGTTTGAACTCGTAAGCTCTAAGAAAAACAACTGTTCCGTTAACCACTTAGGTTAGAAGATTTTAAACGTGGTTTATTGTAAGAGTAGGTGTCACGCTCACATGAATTAGACTGCGATTGATCCAAACCTGAGCCTGAAGCAGTGTCAGTGGGTTCCTACGAGTCGCATGAAAGATTCCACCCCTGGAGGAATAACAAAACCTGGGCACTGGTTTCACGTGGGAAGTGTTTAACTACACAGATTATATTGGACATTGGCAGCAAAAGAGAGTTTATTAACTTTAATTTTCAATAACACATTTAAAGAATATGATTTCCCGTATAATATTTGTATAAATGAGTCAATTATATACGTTAAATATTATTAAATTAATTAATAAAAATTTTAAATTGTAAATAATTTATGTATAATTAATTATAAATTATTTAAAATAAAATTTTAATAAAATTATTTTTCTTATATAGTATATATTTTAATTGTTTAAAATAATTGAATAAAATATCAATATTGGTTAATTTAAAAATAAAAATCCTAAACACTAAAAACTTAAATTTTAAACCCTAAACCCTAAAACTTAAAACCCAAAACCTTACATTTAAAATGCTAAAATTTAGGTTTAGGGTTTTTGGTTTTTGGTTTCAAGTTTTAGGGTTTTGAGTTTTAAAGTTTAAGGTTTTAAATTTAGGGTTTATGATTTTTATGGTTTTAGATTTAGGCTTTAGGGTTTTAAGTTTTAGGTTTAGGGTTTAGGATTTTTTAAATTGACTAAAATTGATATATGATCCAATTATTTAAAAAATAAAATAAAATATATAATATATAAAAATAATTTAATTAAAATTTTATTTTAAATGATTTTTAATTACATGTAATTTTTTAAAAATTTTAAATTTTATTAATCAATTTAATGGTGTTTAACATCGAGAATATTCAGCAGTGTAATGTCCGTTTTAGAATTTTTTTTACTTTTATGGGAAACTCGTCTCACATATCAAACGAGTTTATTTCTTTTCACTAATATTTTATTAAATCCGTAGTACTTAACTATTTATCTTGCGAGTTCGAAAAAAATAATTGAATCGTCGTACAAGCTCACTGTATTTATTAAAAAATAATTTTTTATTTACTTTACTTTGTAATATACTTTACTTAAAATATAGGGTATGAAAACAATTTACATTTTTCTTTCGGTATGGGAAGAGCTTATGGAAGGTACAAAGCCTCTCAAATGGAAGCTGTGTAGGAGCTTTCAAACTAGCTCCAAGGTGTTAGATATTTATTCGGACAGGTTCGTGAAAGTGGTTCGGTTCCAGGATCCTTTGGAACTAAAACACTGGCAAGTTCAGATTGACTTTCATAATGTTAATGATTCTATTTCTGCATTAGCCATTAGGGATGGCTTCATGCTTAACAACTCCATTCTCCCAAAGGGTGGGAATCAGACCATGATAATCAAAAGATGTCTGTAAGTAGCATATTTGGCTTAGCCTGCAAGAGAGGTGGTGTCATTCAAAGGATATACTAGATCTTGTTAGGACCATGAGTTCAAGGTCTGAAATTTATCAGGCTAATTAGCTTACAAGACAAATGGTAGCTCCAGACTCCAGTTGTGTATTGGCCTTATGTTGAACCAACAAAAAGGCTTACTCTGAAGACAATGAGGGAGATTCTTCTAAGAACATCCATCAACAAACCAACAACACAATCAACACATCCGGCAATAGTAACAACGATGCCTTGGCTCCCAGAAGATGGGAGGTCAATATGATCAACACCAGCACTTGTTGCCACTACCAGCTCCAGAACAGGCACACGCTCGAGAAACTAGGCAGATATTGAGGTGGGACAGACAGTGAAGAGAGACCTAATGGAGTGAGCATGGCGGGATAGAAAGGAGTCACGTGGCTCAGGCGACTCATGAGGGTCCAGGAGATGGAAATAAGAACGTAAACGGGACAGATCTGGATCGGATCTACTTAGAACCAGATCCAGATTCATTTTCACATCTTGGATCTAAACATTAAAACCTAGATTCATAACTAAAATTTCATGGATCCGGCTCCAAAACAAATACGTTATAACAGCTCTTCATTCAAAACTGTTTCACGGTAAATTTTTTTTTGAACAAGCTAACAGTGATTACAAGTAGTATCTATTCTAGAATATAATCTCCACCATTTGACATTGATCGCTCAATCACTCTGTTAGTATCGCTGGTGCGAGAACCCGTGACCTCTAGGAACATCAACCGTTCCTTTAACCACTTGGGCTAGAGGGTTCTGTTTCACAGTAACTTTGCTGCATAGATAAATACATTAAGTTATAAAATACACGGGATATAATGTATTTGTATTCTTCATAATCCTCACTTTTTAATAAATTATTCATTTCTCTCTGTAAAGTTGAACGATATCAAACTACATTAAATCTTGTATCTTGCATGTGTTTCAATATATATTGATATTGCTTTAATTATTTTTTCATATACAATTTTCTAACATTATATTAAAAAAAATAGTCTATCACGTGCGTCGAACATTGCTAAACATTACTAACGTTAAACACCGTTGAATACTATTAAATTAATTAATAAAAGTTAAAAATTTTAAGGACTAAACATATAATTTCAAATTATTTAAAATAAAATTTTAAATAAATTATTTATATATATTTTATATATTTTTAGTATAAATTATTTTTAATTTAAAAAATAAAAAAATATTAAATAAAAAACCTAAAACCTTAAACTCGGCCTAAAATTACTAAACCTTAAACCCTAAATTCTAAAATACTAAATCATAAACTCTAAACCCTAAAATAATAAAACCCTAAACTCTAAAATCTAAATATATAACCATAACCATTAAACCCTAAAATAGAAAATTTGAATCTATAAAAATATAACCCTAAACCCAAAATTAGTTTAAGGTTTATGATTTTAAAGTTTAGGATTTTTTATTTTTAAATTAATTTAAATTAATATTTTATTCAATTATTTAAAAATAAAATAATATATATAGAAATTAATTTAATAAAAATTTATTTTAAAAATTTTATAATTATATGTTGAATCCTTAAAAATTTTAATCTTTATTAATCAGTTTAATAGTGTTTAACAGTGTTCATCATTAATGATGTTCAGCTGTGTTAGACGTCCGTTGTAAAATTTTCCTAAAAAAAATACCAAGGTAGATCGAACAAAGGGTATTTTTAATATATTTAATTATTTTTGTTCTTCTATATATTTTTAAGGTCTAATGCATGATTTGGTCTTTAAACTATACTCATTCTTGTATTTAGGTCCTATTACTTTTGACTAGAGCCTAGAGGTCCCATGTTGCACGTTCTAACAAGTGTCAATCCTTTGTTAACAACATTAGTAACCATTGGGACTCCTCTGACAAAAATAAATAAGGTTTGGTCATTGATTGGCTTAGAAGGGAAAAATAAAGGAATAAATATTGGTCAGATCCAGACAATAAATGTGTCTGGATATTCTAGGTAAGAACCCTTTCCTCAAATCCAAAGGCTCCAATTTCTCCATTTTCTCAAATCTAAATCTCCACCCTTGGATCAGATCACCCCACTGATCATATCTTCCTCCTTCATTCCCTTAGATCTAACCAGCCACACAAGGAAATAAAAATCTTCTCTTTTCTTCTTCTCTCTCGTTTCTTAATTCTTGGAGAGAGAAGAAAACTCAAAGGAAAAAAAAAATCGAGTCTTTGAGCTCAAAGTTGGTATCTTCACTGTGATCCCAAAAGATACAAATGGTGGAAGCGCAAACATGGAC
Source organism: Abelmoschus esculentus (assembly GCA_035048815.1). Lineage (NCBI taxonomy): Eukaryota > Viridiplantae > Streptophyta > Magnoliopsida > Malvales > Malvaceae > Abelmoschus > Abelmoschus esculentus. The sequence continues at coordinate 11,627,434 of JAUCBN010000009.1, forward strand.
AAGGAGGATGAGCAATCCAAGATTGGACTCAACCGTCACCGCCGATGACCTGGTTTTGGACATTCCGGCAACCCCAACTGCTGAACTTAAAAACAGCACCTACGCCGTTGGATCTCGTCTCTCTCCTAACCTTGTAACGGCACTGATCATCGCCTCATGGTTTCTGTCCAACATCGGGGTCCTTTTGCTCAACAAGTATCTCCTCAGCTTTTATGGCTACCGCTATCCAATCTTCCTCACCATGCTTCACATGCTCTCATGCGCTTCTTACAGTTACGTGGCCATAAACTTCCTTGAAATAGTTCCAAGGCAATACATTCTGTCGAGGAAGCAGTTCTTCAAGATCTTGGCTCTGTGTATCATCTTCTGCTTCTCCGTGGTATGTGGGAACACTTCTTTAAGGTACATTCCCGTGTCGTTTAACCAAGCTATTGGCGCAACAACCCCTTTTTTCACTGCTATCTTCGCTTTCTTAATCACTTGCAAGAAGGAATCTGCTGAGGTTTATTTCGCACTTTTGCCTGTGGTTTTCGGGATTGTTTTGGCTACCAACAGTGAGCCTTTGTTTAACTTCTTTGGGTTCTTGGTCTGCATTGGTTCCACTTCTGGTCGTGCTTTGAAATCTGTGGTCCAAGGGATACTGTTAACTAATGAATCTGAGAAGCTACATTCCATGAACTTGTTGTTGTATATGGCACCTATGGCAGCATTGATTTTGTTACCATTTTCTCTTTATATTGAAGGGAATGTTGCAAGGGTCACAGCTGAGAAAGCCAGGAGTGATTCATTTATTATTTTCTTATTGATTGGGAACGCTACGGTAGCCTATTTGGTGAATTTGACGAATTTCTTGGTTACCAAGCATACAAGTGCCCTTACTTTGCAGGTTCTAGGCAATGCCAAAGCTGCATTGGCTGCGTTCGTGTCGGTTTTGGTCTTCCGGAATCCAGTGACCGTGATGGGGATAAGTGGATTCGCTGTTACAGTCATGGGAGTTGTTCTTTACAGTGAGGCAAAGAAGAGATCCAAGATCACAGCACATTGACTATAAGTTGAAAACAAAGAATGGGATTCCTTTTGACTGCCACACAAACACTGGTGCAGCCCTTTTTTTTCTTGTTTTTCTCTATCATTTACTATAAATTTCTTGTTTTCTCATTAGATTTAATTGAGGGAAAGAATCAAAGAAGAAAATTTGGATAAAATTGTTATTGGATTTGATTGTATAGGAAGAAATTGTGGTGATCCGAGAGAATTTTCCCCTGTCTGTAATCTTATCATATGACTTTGCTTCATTAAAATGGGCAGAAACAAGACAATTCCAATATTCATTTTTTATGTGTTATGTCTGAGAGATAAAGTTCTCCATTTCTTGCAACTTTCAACTGTTCTATTTGCAGTTTAAAATTATATTACATGCTTGACACCTTTGGTCTTGTTTCTGAGTTTAGAAAATTTTTGATTTGGTTATCAAAATCATGTCTTGGGTTCTTGTCCTTTGATTTGAGTTTAGATTTTAGAAGGAAACATGTTTTTGCATGATGTAACAACTTGAGAATGAAATCTTGGTGCATTATTCAGTCATGCAACAGCTTGAGAATGAAATCTTGGTGTATTTCAGGTGTGACTGAGAATCTGCATTGAATTTTCTTCTGTATTACCATTTGAGACTTCATCTTCATGATCTGTAATCTGGTTTTTCCCCCATCCAATGATAAATTTGTGAATTGGTCCCATCTTTTTCTCATCATGGTTGTCATTTTCTGTAGTAAATATGATGTAGAAATCAAAAGGGATCACTTGAATTCAAGTTGATGGAGCAATGAATCAGCCTGGGGAATTTTTTAAGCTTTGAGATTATTAGCCATTCATTTTTGTTAGTTATAAGAAAAGTGTATGAGACATTTTCTAACGTGAGGCATGTTAAAATTAGATTAAAATGAGACTGTATCGAAATTATTACAAAAATTAAGAATTTTGGTATAACTTTTCGGTATATATCAAAATTCTTATATTTTTTTAAAAAATTTAGTGCGTACCGAAATTTTTACATTTTTACATTTTTTTAACTTTTTGTAAGAAATTCGATATATACTAAAATCCTTACATTTTTTTAAAAAAATTCAGTATATACCAAAAAATCGATACCAAAATTCTTACAGTTTTTGTTATAATTTACGTTTAGTCTTATTATACAATCTTATTTTAGTCTCATTTTAACCGGTTTTACCCTAAAACTTTGTGTGTGAAAAGCTTTAGAATCTTTGTTAAAAATTGGAGAGAATAAAACTTCAGGTATTTTACTAATCCCTATCTTAATATTAAAATGAACCGAGCTTGAATAAATAAAGTCTTTTATTAGTGTTTGTTTAATCTTAAGTTTATCCATGTTTGATTTGAATTTGTTAAAAATTTTGAAATTGTGTCTGTTTATTTAATTTATTAATGCTTATTAATATGTTCGTTTAATGTTCATTGAATCTAACATTTGGAGCTTCCTAAGGCTCCCTGTTTATCTGCTTTTGCTTGAAAATGACCTAGTAAGCTCTGTAAGGCCATGGAGTTTGCATTCCACAAAAAACAAGGCCTGCCTTGGAAGTCATATAAATTTAATTATTTTTCAAATCGGTTGGTGTGGATTTTATTGTAACGTTTTTATATTAATATTGTTTAGGAATTTTTTCTTTATAAAAATATGGTATCTTTAAAATTATTTCTAATAATATTATATGCAAATTAAAAAACGGAGCGAAAGCAATCAGTATTTGGATAATGTTTTACCTTATATTATTAAAATATTAGACACTATTCAAAGACGGATTACTTTTACCTGTTTTTAAGTAATGTTTTATTTTAAATATAAATATATATATGATAAAATAAATACTCCCCATATACTATATATATTTTTAAAATAAAGCATTGTCTGAAGACGGATGAAAACAACTCGCCTTTGAACATTGTCCAATATTTTAATAATAGAAAGTAAAACACTGTTTAAAAACTTATTGTTTTCGTCTTATTTTTTTTATTTACACAATAAATCATAATATTATTAAAAATTATTTTAAAATACCATATTTAATAATAATAAAAAAAACAATATTATGGTAAAAACTCTAAAAAAATTATTCCTGTTTGGTTTTGAATAAAAATAGATGAAGATGTGACATGTTGCATTTCTAGTTGTCATCAACTATTCGTGTTGAAAAACAAAATACAAAAAAGGCAAATCCCTCCATTTGTCATATTTAGCAAACCTAATCTACCTAGATGGTTTAGAGTAACGCAGATTTGCTGTTTTTAGGAGTATTTGTAACTTATTTAAAAAAAGTGATTTTAAAAATATTTTTTTATTTTTACTTTTTTTAAAATGTCACAAATTTAAGACAATTTTATAAGTTACCAATAGATTTTTGAAGAAATTCTGATTCATGAAGGATTCAAAAGGACTTAAGATAGCGATTAAAATTTTAAAAATATAAGATACTCTTTTTTAACAATTAGAATCTAAAAAATATATTGATTTAGTATGATTATAGTTACTTTTTTCGATATAAATCATTAAAGATAATTAAATATAAAGACTCAACCATAAATATAAATATTTCTTACCTCATTTACATTATTTATTTTTGTTTTTATCTTATTTTAAATTTTTTAATAGTTATTCTCTTTATTTTGCTTTTACTTAAAAATTATGTCTTAATTAGGGGTGATAATGAGCTTAATCAGCTGGTAAGCTACTCAGACTCAGCTTGATCAAAATTTGATCAAAGCTCAGTTCGAGTGAACTCGACTCGAGCTTGGGTTTGACTCGAGACCTTAGCTTGTCAAACTGATTCAAGCTCGACTCGAAAAACTCGTGAATAGGCTCGAAATAATTATATTATATATATACTAGATGTACACTAAAAATAATATCTTTACTAAAAGAAAAGCAATAAAATAAAATTTGAAAAAAACCCGAGCCGAGTCCAATAATATTATTTTTGAGCCAAATTCGAGCCTAAAATTTCGAACTCAACGAGCCTTAAGCCTAAGTCTAGTCTAATAACATTGTTTTCAAGCTGAACTTGACCAGACTCGTTATCACCCCAATTAATCAAGACCATTCAATTTAATTTTTTTAAAGAGAATCATCACCTCTTTTCTAACATATAATTAATGGTTGAACAATTATTAAATAGTTATTTAAAGATGAACGATCTTGTTTAGATTATAGATGACGTGGTGAACCTAATTCATCTAATAATCTCGAATGCTCGGGAAGATTTTGATTTTTCAGAGTTTAAAAATCAAACTTTAATTTTTTATATAAGACCATTTAAGGTCGTGGCATTCGTTAGTCTTAAAATCTACACACGTAACAAAATATAAATTTCAAATACATTTTCCCACTACATTTTTTAAAGGAAATACCAAATAACTCTAAGGTCGCACGATTTCTAATGTTTTTAATTGTATAATATCTACATTTCTGCACTAATGGTCACGGCATGTATTGTATGGGAAAATTTCTGGGGAAAAAAAACTATGCAGATGAGATTTGTGCAATTATCGCTTGCTGCTCTGCTTAACCTTCCATGGATGCAACAATTCCTATATTATCTCCAATATTTACAATTACAAAGGAAGGGTAGAAGAAGAGATTGGGTTAAAGACCCGAACATACCTGATGCGCAGTGTAGTAAAAACTTTTGTCATGCAATCGGAAATCAAATCTTCCGGTCGACTAAATACAAGTGGTTTCTCGTCGGATAAATGCATCATCTACTACAAAATGCAGATATGGTGGCTTATAGTCATAAACCAGCAGAAACAGATCAATCTATTTTTCTTTTAACCACTTATACCAAATAACAACCTACATCAACGGAGCGAGTGACAGAAATCAAAATTTCAAAACTGATAATCATGAAATAAAATAGAGTTAAAATACTAGGATGACCTTTGTAGATAAGGAGTAGGGCAAGGCAACTTCGTTTGAGATCTGTTACTTGGTCGTAGTTCAGACGTAAGAGACAGCTAGCGTACGACATAAGAAAAAAGAGAGTACATTAATAAAAATATGCCATGCAAACAATAAGATCTAAGTACATGAAACGCTTGAATTGCAGTATTAAGATGAAATATAATGCCCATTGGGAAATATAAAGACGAGGATGAGTGACGAGCATAACTGATACATATTGAGGTTTACCTTACTAAAAAGTTCAGTGAGTGGATGTTGCGGAAGCCTCCTTTCTGTATGGATATTAAATTCCTAATTGGAAGACAAAGCACAACATTCGTATCAGACAAGTCAGACGACAATCAATCTGTTATATGGAGACACTAAAGATCTTACATCCTGTACCATCGGGACTGTGGTTTCCTTCTTGATGCTCCGGAAAACACCAATATCTCCTTTACCAGAAAATATCTGCAAACAGGGAATTAGATGTTCTTTAGTTAAGAATCATTGCTACCTATTAGAAAAAGGAAGCAACATAGTCATAGATTTAGTTTGTTATTTGTTTACCTTCTTATTCAAAAGATGAGATTTGATGTTGTAATTTGAACCACATGCATGCAACCTAGTGGCATCCACGGTAGTTGTGTCAAAGCAATGCATGAAAATAATACAAAGTAATTATTCTCAGAAATACTAATAAACACCAAGGTTCCCATATGCAGATGAATTACACTAATAAATGCACGCTTGAATACCTGTGTTCTGCAGAAAAAATACATTCTCTTGATAGTTATAAGACGGTTATAACATTCTCCCAATAATTAAAACATAAAACATTTACCTTCTGTCTTCTCTGGTTCCATTGCAATTAGCAGAACTTGCACAAGGTTTCACAGACCCCTGAAACAACGTAAGTTCTCAATAAATAACAAAGTTGATTTGCAATAAGCTGCAAGTAAGATGATACATATATATCAACGGGTAACCTTATCAGAATCATCTGTTCGGAGTGTGGATGATGATACAGCTGATGACATTTGAACGGCCCTTTCTGAAGTCTTCAGGTGAAATTCCTAAGCAACGCGACAGAAATCAGCGCTACAAATTGAATGGAAAAAAATATTTTGATTGAACTTATTGCTTGTCATGATACTTTAACAAGATGACATTAATGCAGCATGAAACAAGAAAGTATAGTCTTTTACTCACTTTAAATTCTGGCAACTTTGGAACACTCTTCTTTGGTAGAGGCAATGCTGGAGCCTCAAGAATCTGCAGATCATTTACATGGTTGTGAGAAGAGAAGTAGAAAATAACCAACTTTTGAGAAATTCCAATATGTCGCATCATATGTACCAACTTTTCTATTCAATGGGCGTGCTTTGAATTTATGCATGGCAGATGTAACATCCCCTTGTTCTGCGCCATTCTTAGGCCTGAAATGAAACCATTATTACACCAACAACCCATTGACAATACTTTTGCTCATCTCAAAATATGATGAAGTAGACACCAGAAGAAACTAACAGTGTTCTTTGAGCCCTGTGGGCTGTTCGAAGCTCAGGTTCCCTTGGAACAGTAGGCTTCAGCTTGATATTGATAGTGTTTCTATGTGCTGTTCCATCCTGCATATGCACAAAGAAAAAATTGAGTTTAAGATGCAACACAGAATATGAACCAAAAGCAATTTAATATCATGATATAACAAGGCTATACCTTTTTAGGTGCCTTGTGGACCAACGTAAGTTGCTGCTTCACCTCAACCTGACTCACATAACAAAAGTTGAGCCCAAACCAGAAGCATAATTGAATGTCACTCAACCACTACTAATCGAAATTAATGGCAAGTCTAGTAATAAAAAAGTCTCAGTCTAATGTGCATAAGGAAAAGTGAAGTCAAAGGGAAACTAGGAGAACTTAACTATTCAAGATCTAAACTCTCAGTTTTATAGGTTCCTATGGAAGAAAAAAAAACAGTACTAAAAGCACCCTGAGAAGGCATGCACTCATATACTAATTAGTTTCCAATTTATGAACATTAAAAGCAAAGGTTCTTTCAACAATATAAAAAACACTTTTCTATGGCACTTAAAAACTCAGCATGTTCAATACAATCAGCTAGTATGAGAAATTTTCCAAAGAATGAGCAACCATCATGGAAGCATGGGGAACTTTTCAAGCTGATGTACCTTACGAGTGAGACCTCCCTCTAGCTTCTGCCTCTTGGCAACTTGACTTTCAACCAGAGAAGCATGGCCTAAGCTTCTGTCACTGTTTGGAACCTGTAACTTCTTAAATCTACAATACAGAAAAAGAAAATTAAGGACCAGAACTGCAAGATTTTAGTATAAGAGCTCTCAAGGGTATATTAATCATCTTATTAAAACTTAAAGATTGTTGAAACAGAAAGAACAATTTGTGAGAAGTAAGATTTTCTGTCTCTTTGAAAACACTAGATGCAAGACTAGAATAGAAAAGAAAGTCCATATAGCATTTTATGAATTACCTGGATGTAGCAACTTGAGCGGGGTGGTTTTGTTTAGCTAACTGACTTGCAGTAGGGTTCATAAGGGTCGAGCTCCTTGGCATAAACAGTTTTGTGCCCTTAGATTTAGCCTCTGGTTCATCCGTGGATATATGGTTGCTGGTTGCCAAGCCTGACAGAGACGATGGGAAAATATGAGCACTATAAATTTATAGCAACTAAATTTAAGCAAATCAATTTGTTAAGTACATACACTTCAAGCTACATTTGTGGTTATACACAGACGTACTAGAGAGAAGGAAAAAATAATAAAACTAAGAAAGCTAAGTCATGTGAGGCAGAGACAAGAAGAAGAAATATAAACCTAAAACCATTTTGCATAAGCGTACAGACAGATCACCTGTAGTTAATTGTAATGGTTGATTCAGAACCTTTTGTAAAACTTTTTGTATGCTGAAGAAGATCCCTCTATTCGATCCTTCATGGCAGAACATAATTAAAAAAAGTTATACCAGTTCATCACGATTTTCAAACTTTCCAAAGAAAATCATGGTCCTTTTTTTCTATTCATTCTTCAGGGTGGTCTATTTTTTACCCAAAAGTTCAGCCAACACCACTCAAGCACAAGTTTCATATAATTGCCAACAAAGGCACAAGCTTGCCTCAAAGACTCCCTTAATTCCAGAAGCAAGCTTCAATAATGACTCTTAGAATTCAACTAAATAATAGCATTACGCCTTAAAATTTACACACCAGGTAAGTTCAATGAAATAAAAGCAACGTATATAATTTGCTAACGATGTCTAGATTGTACCTTGCTCGGTGGCATTCATAGATGAAAAGTCCAAGGCCATCATCACATTTTCAGAATCATTTTCTTGTAATATGCTAATGTCATCTGTTTCTTTATATTTTGCAGGTGTAGTCACATTTTCCAAGAGATTCTCCTCTCCTAATACTAACTTCCTCACAAAAGCTACAACAACAATGAAAAGGTTAGAGATTGTAATATGATTGCCTAAAAGAAAATTAATATACCGAAACACAAAGAACATTCTATTAACGACTCAAAAATTTACAAATCAAAAGAAAATGCTATCCTTGATAATAAAGAGAGAACGTAAAATCATCTTTACAGCTTATACTACTTCAATCAAACAAAATGATAACCAAAAATGCTTTAAGTAGACGATATTAAGTTAAAGAAACTTACGAGAGGGGGGATAACTCGGCGCCGACTCGAACCAGAGCTCAGCGTGTCTAGCCTCCGACGGCAACTCCTCGACCGTGAAATCGAAGAACTGAGCGGCATCAAACTCGTAATCCAGATCAATCTCCCTCACCTCGAACACTGGTTCTATCTCCATCTCCTCTTCCATAGCTCTCTCTCTCTCTCTCTCTCTCTCCGTCCAAAACTCACTCCCTCTCTCTCAACAATGCCGCACTATCTTCACCTGAACCACCTAGAACTAAACTCCGCCGTCGATACTGAATCAATTTTCCCTTAACATATAAATATCGGAAACGGCGAGGTAGAATCCTCAACGGCGATGACTAGGCTTGAGCCAAGTTCACTGTCACATTCAAATCAAAATAATTTTTTGTTTTATAGCGCCGAGTTTTTGTAATGATCAGAATATTATTTTTAAACAATAATGATCCGACAATTATTTGTGCATTCTGGAATATACATTTTAAAAAAATTAAACTACTGTACTAGTCATTTTTTTTTACGTTTAATATATTTTTAATCACCGATTTTAAAAAACAATCAATAAGGTTATTATTTTTTGGGGGATATAAAATTTTGGTTACTCCAACGTTAAGTGCCGTTAAATATTAACGAAAAATTAATTTGATATAATAAAAAAATTATAAATTACTTAAATAGCTCTTAAACTATTATTATATTTTTGTTTTATAGTTTTGGGGGTTTGGTAAGGGTTAGGGTTAGGATTTTTAGGGGGAAATGATAAAAATATAAAGCTTTAAAATTTTGAGAGTCAAATTAAAGATAAAACAAAAATATAATAATAGTTCAAGGACTATTTAAATAATTTATCATTTTTTTATTGTGTCAGATCAACTTTTGACCAAAACTTTACGTCTCGAAAACGATAGTAATCTTACTGGTTATTTTTCAAAATCGATGACTAAAAGTATACTGGGTAAACGAAAGTGACTAGCACAGTAGTTCACCCTTAAAAAAATAGCGGTAGTATGAATCTTTTAGCCCAATAGTTAACGAAACGGTTATTTTTAGATTACAGGTTCAAGCATCAATAATTATAGTTAAAAGAAAGTCACCTACTCCACCCTTTATTCACACACCAAAAATCTCTCAATTCTCTCTCTAATATTTTTTTTAAAATTATAACCCAATTTCTTAACATTTCTTAAAAGAGTTTTATTTTAGTTAATTAGATAATAATTTGTGTTATTATTATTTTCTTACTATTTTAATTGATTCAGATTTTTTTTGGAACTAAAAATTGAACTAGACCAAATACATTATACGGTAATCAAATTAAATTTATTATTTAGGATTATATCTAAATTATCGTTTTAAATTATTCGTCGTTAAAGTGATTATGATATAGTTTTTTTTTAAATAACTGTAAACAATTCAATGTAAATAAATAATAACAAACATAATATTTCATCACTTTAATGATATAATTATTTATTTAAATATAATAATATTATAAAAATAGAGGATCAACTTTTGTAGAATTGAATAAAATAATCCCATCAAAATTTTAACATAGTAGAAAGATTGTCAATATATACAGTGTAGAAGGATTAAAACTGGAATTATACCAAATTTCTTTTGGGCGGTAGATTCTATGAGAGGGTAAAAGAGTCAGTGAGGTTAATTTTTTTTTATAGAGAAATTGACTTGTCTGAAGGATCGTGACCTCGGGGTAGGAGCAAGAGATTTCGGGCGACGAGATTATGTCGACCGGTCTCTGAAATTTCGGCGCTGATGGGATTTGCCACTACTATTTGGACTTAATAACGAGTTTGCCCCTGTCAATTTTTTTAATAATAATTATTCTAAAATATATTTTAAATTATTAAATATTAATCATTCGATCACTATAAATTTATAATATAATATTAATATTTAAATTCATAAATTTTAAAATAATAATTATTTTTTAATCACTGAAATAAAATGATTCGATTTTAAGTGATGGTTGATCCCAAGGGCACAGAGAGTCTTCCTACAGGACGAATAGATACCACAAAATCTTTTTGATTCTGATTCTAAATATCTTTTAGTCTGAGTTTTCATCCTTTATAGACTTGACGTTTTCATAGAAAAAGTTTGGTTAATTAATTTTTTAATTATTCAAAATTTATTATAAAATTTTAGAAAAATTATATAAATGATTTTAAAGTAGGTGTGTTTTTTATTCGAATCACTGTTTAAAGTCGGGTTGTCGAAATATTATTTTTTATTCGAATCACTATTCAAAGACGAGTTATATGCATGAGGCCTTCTGAACGCTACAGTAAACTAGAGTGAGGGATGTTGATACACTAAGAGCCGTACTAGTATTGAAATTGCCGACTAGAATTTTAATAGAACTTTGAGTATCAGTACGTTCGAGATCGTACCGGTACTCAAAGTAAAAATCTCCGAGTATCAAGAATATTATATCAGTACGAATTTTATTATACCGATACTCAATTTACTAAAATTGATTTTAAGTTTTTTCGTGCATTAATACGAGGTTCTTCGTACTAATATTAACAAGCAATTCGAAAGAAAAATTTTAAAAATCCTTACCAAAATATTAAAGATCGTATTGATACTCAATTATTATTTTAGATTTCAATGGTTAAAACTTGTACCAATACTCTAAGGACTATACCGTTACTTAGCTACCAAAATAATCTTTCAGAGTATCAAAAGAATTAGAAAGTATTTCATTTCAAAATCATCAACTGGTCCTGTACTGTAAACATTTACTCCTGTTCTGTTCTTGTCTGTCATTGTGTTTTCATTGGATTCCATTATCAATAATCAATATTTCCCTCCAAGTCCAAGTCCAACCATATGTGCCAACAAGCTCAGGTTGTGCTTGACTGCAACTTCTAACCACCTTTGACCCTGTCTTCTTCCTTCATTCTTATGTTGTCAGACAATAATCAATCTTTACCAGGACAAGTCCATGGATTCCATTATCAGTAATCCATTACCAAGAAATATCTTTATTCTGCATCTAAACATATCAATACAATCCGGTAGATGTCACAACACAAGTTTTCAACACCTAGAAGGTGTAAAATTATATAGATGAAAATTTTTAGATAATTAACAACAAATAACTTAAAATGATTTGATAGAATGACACGTCAACAAAAAAAATATAGATTCTTTTTACTGCGTGACACTTTTAAATCAATATCTTTGTTTATATAATATTGTCATATTAACGTATACAAGTATGTAGATTTATCACGTCATTTCAAGTTATTTATCGTTAGTTGACTAATAATTTTATATGTAAATGGGTTGTTTTAAAAAAAATAAAACGTTAAAAATTAAAATAAAAAAAAGGCTAAAATGACTACTCAATCGATAAAAGTATCTTTTAACTTTATGATTTTTTAATAGTAAGTACCCAACCCGGTTGATCCGACCCGATTACCCGACTACCCGAATATAAATAATCGAGTATTTACCCAGAATTTTTTTAGGTTTGGGTCGGGTACCTGAGCCGTCATTTCCCAGGTCGGGCCCGGGTCACAATATTAAAAATTTTCGGGTACCCAGTTCCTATTTTTTTTTAATATTTTAAATATAATTATTATTTAAATAAAATACCTTTATATTCACTATATTCTTAAATCAAACAACTTAATTCCTAAATTTCAATCCCTCAAACTTTATTTTAAAAAAAGAATTAGGGAATAATTGTAAAAAATTAAGATTTTTTTTTGTAAAATAATAAATTTATTTGTTCGAGTTGATAAAATTCGAATTTTACTCGTTTATATATATATATATATATATATATATATATATATATATGTTATTTTTGCATGTGTATTAACTAAGATGAAATGAAAATCAACTAAATATTCTTTACTATTTAAATCATTAATTTTTGTACATTAAAATAAATTAAACTAATTAAAATATTAAAAAAACTTTTCTTACGCCTCATGTTTTGTTTCGAACTAGATTATGTAATTTGTGTATTAAATTTTATGTTTAGATTATGTAACTACAATTTTAAAATTTTATATTTGAATATTAGATTATGTAATTCAAACTTTTACATTTGTATATATTTTTTAAAATTAAATTTAAAATTTATAAAAAAAATAAATTAATTAAAATGCGAATATCCGGTTACTTGAAATACCAGGTACACGGAATACCGGGTACACGAAAAATCTGAGTCAAAACATATATCGTTTTTAGCTACCCGAACTTTCAAATACCCGAATACCCGGATTTGAACATCCCTATTATTATTATTTTTTTTTTAACAAAAGGAGATCACGTTCATATGAATCAAATACAATAATTTAGACTAATGAATAGTTGAGCACCATTTTGCAGAATATAATATACAAATAGTCAACCACAAATGACACTGAATTATTATGTTCGAACAAAAAAATCACATTGAATTATGTACATAATGTCAGCAATGTTTCCTTCAACTCAATTACATGCGTGTGTGTGTGTTTCAGACAGAGAGAGCCAGCAAGGAACCGAACTCTTCAAATAGATGTAGGAAAGAACCAATCTCTCTGTAGGATGTTAGATTTGTCTTGTGGTTCCCCTTGGGTTCACTTCCTTCACAATGTTAACTAGGACCACAATCTGTTACATATGTTCCTTCAATGGCTGAAGCTGTTTAGTAAGTAAAATCTTCATCCGGCACGATGCTTGGATTGAGACGACGCTTTCTTTCTTCTGTAAACCGAAACGACACCTTACAGCTATACCAATTCTTCTTCGATCTGCAGTATTCTTAGCTGACGTTTTGCATAAACTGTGAAAACAATTGTTGTCACCAATGTTATAAGGAATCCACCAATGTTCAACAAAATCTGTACGGCGGATAAGCCGTGTCGCTCTTGTGAAGCATCTGCTAAGGTTTGTATGAGGGTGCCACTGCAATAATCGATATTTTAGGAATAAGTTTAGGGGTACTAAAATACAAACTCTAACAAATATGGGGTATTTTAACAACATTAACTTTGCATGTTGCCATTAAGCAACATCTATGATAAGCATACAGACAAGAAGGGATGGCGGAACAACCTAAAATGTGAACTTGAAGCTACCCGAAAACACAGCTCATATGTTTTGTGTATCATATTTGTGGGTATATCTTATTGATTCAGTTATGGTCAGGAACTAGATCATGCGTTTAAAACACGATGATCGATGCAAATGCACATATGTTGTGATGATCAGAGATCACACGCAAAAATAAATGCCTACGCTATGGAAATACAAGATATAAAATAACATATCAGAAAAAAAGGGAGTACATGAGGGAGAGAGATCTTACGTGTATATCGAAACAAAAATTTCGGGTACCATTCCTATCAGGGATCCCAAGATGTAAGGCCCATACTCAACATGTGTTGCAACCGCACAGTAATTATATAACAAATATGGAAATGGAGAGAGCCTGATTAATGTTACAGCTTTGAACTGATGAAACCGATTTCCTTCACCAGCTGCTCTCAGAAAGGCAGCTTTCTTAGGATACTTTTCTAACCAGCCCTGCAAAAAAATCTGAAAATGTTAAAATTGCAAAACATGGTGATAGAGCACGGGACTACACAAGCACCAACGGTCAGAGATGGTCATTGAATAAAGGGTGAACAACAAAATCTTAGAATAAGGCACGCACTTGAATCCTGTGAAGGAAAAGAGAGCCGATAAAGAATGGTAGTGATACACCCACGGCAGCTGCAGATATGATTAGCAGAAATCCAAAACCATAACCAAATGCCATGCCAGCCAACCACATAGATGGTGATGATGGTAGAAGTATTGTGGGGAATAATGCCACAGAAGCAAAGACTAGAACTGCCAGCATTGGAGTACTGAAGGTCGCCATCTCCCAATTAATTAAAGGCATTAGCTCCTGCAGTCATCATCTCATTAGTCAACTCCAGCTAGAAAGTGCAAGGATATCCTAGAGATAAATGAATTAACTCCACTAGTATGTGGAAGACCATCATCAATTTAACCAAAACTTACATAAAGATCCCGGAAACGAAATACAAAACTGTCAAAAATATCAACAATTTTGCACAAGCACTGCATCTGAAACATGAATGAAATCAAAGCGACCATGGTTGGTGATTACACAACTTAGATAAGTATCCTAGGAAGTAAAAGTTGGTGCTTATTCCGTGATAGATAGTTGTCACTTGTCAACAGGTAGCGGATTTGGAATAAAAACATTTTCATTAAATCTCAATTTCTCAAACCATAAACCATTGCCATATAGGGTGTGACAATTTGAAGCTAAAGAAGAAAATGAACATGAAAGTGCATGCTAGTAGTAGAAAGGGCAAATGTTAGAAGAGATACGTATAGACATATAATGAAGTATAATACAGCTCTTTGTCAGCAAGCAGTGAAAACTGAAAAATCTAAGCGGCATGGTTATGCAATCTAGACAATCCACATACTCTGACTAAATAGAGTGCTCAGTCAAGAAAAACAGTAGCTACTCCAATGGAGAAGGTTTGAGCCAATCTTAAGAACAAACCGTCATTAACCAACAGAACATACTAGGATAGAAAACAGGAATAATTCTTAGACAAGATGCAGAAATCACAGAATAATATCTATCATCCTTGGGGAAATTTGAAGAAAAGAAAGAGATCCCATGATAAACTAACAATCCACAGATATTAAACACTAAAAAACAATTGAAAACGAAGAAACAGTGGATCAAGCCAACCTTATCCATGAAAAAAGGGCCAACCCATTTGAGGAAAACAGCAACCAGTAACCCTACAATGATAAGAAAAATCCCCAACTTGATCCAGTCCCAAATAGACCTTCTCCATAGAAAAGAAAAAGTTGGCTCCTTTAACCACGAATTCTCCTCTTCTGTTTCACGTTCTTCTAACAATCTCTGTCTCAAAGTTACTCTTTTTACATTAACATCATCATCACCCTCAACTCTTAGCTTCAGCTCCGGTACACCTTCTCTTCCCTCATCATTATCATTATAAAAAGTCATTGAATTTTCAAAACAAGAACCCTAAACTTCTGTTTGGTTCCAGAGAAAATTAGAAAAGGAAAATGTGTGGGGAAGAAGTTGATGGGTGGATGAATTGAAAGCAAAGAAGCGAATGAAATCACCAAAAGCAAGCAAGCCTAAATAAAGCAAGGTTTTCTTTTTGATCAAACAACAAAGCAACGTTTGATTTCTGGGGTTTGATTAATTGAAAAGAAAACCAAACCCCCAACGTTTATTTATTTTCATTCCCCCTTTAGCAATGTCAATTATCACCTAACAGATTTGGGAACTTGGTTGAATTACAACACAAGTCTCTTAGTTAGTTATGTTTAATAATAAATAAATTAAAATTTTAAAATAATAATTTAATCTCTCACTTAAAATTTTGAAGTAGTACGATCTCTATAACTCAAGTAGTTAAAGGAATAGTTGTTCTTTTTGGAGGTCACGGGTTCGAACAATAATGATGTCAACAGAGTGAATGAACGATCAATATCAAATGATAAAAATTATATATTTAACCAATTTAATTAAAAAATAATATTTAAAAATTTGATATTATATTGTCCTAATGTATCACATTATTATTTATCGTAAAATTTTTAAATATAAAAAATTAATTTTATTAAATAATTTTAAATTATGATCAATTTAATATAATATATATATTTTTAGAATTAAAATTATTAACATATCAATCTATTTCCTTTTTTTTTATTTTATAGTGACTTGATTGTTTGGATGATTAAATTATTACTTTTTAAATAAGGAATAACTTGTTTATTATTAAATTTATGATTAAAGTGATAAGTTTATTTTAAAATTTTAATTGAGTGGTTAAATATTATTTTTTAAATAAAATATTTATTAATAAATTTATATAAAATTAAAATTAAATATATAAACTTTTAAAAAAATAGAATATACGTAAATATTTATCTTAACGTGTATCTGCCACCGTACACGTGTGATGTAACTAGCTGTGTTGAAGCAATAACAGCTATAAGCTAAGAAACCAAAGCTGGAATGTTTTGGCAAGAATATACCACAAGCACACGCATAGTTTATAGATTTGCTTCGAAGCTTCAAAATAAACATTAAGAAACCAACAGGTTATTAAGAAATGTCTTAGTTTAGATTAAGTTTAATAACTTGAAATAAAAACACAAAAAATAGAATATAAGTGATGTTTGGAATAACAACACAATTAAAAAAAATATTTTTTTTAAAGAATTATAATATTTTCGATTTCATGAAAAATCTCAAAAAACTAAAAAGTATAAGCTTTTTTATTTGGTCCTAAAAAATAGGATCAAATATTCGGGTGAGACCCATTCCGACACATAAAAAATGTATTCATCCTCATAATTACTACTATAATAAATATTGTTGACTTCATATCTTAACAAGTTCATGCCCATAAGAATCTTAAACAAGCTATATCATTATAATTTTATTTTTTTAATATATTAGTGTGATTATAAGGTAATAATTGTTTAATTTTTTAATCGTTTAATAATGCGTAGATATCATGCACATGTCACGGGCCGCAGGTTGAGGTTTGAGACATTGACATCACATGGTGCATTTTGGCATGCCCAAGTAATTCTAAGGGTGACTTTGTGCTTTAGAAGACCACCAACATTGGCCCGGTCTAGGGAGAGTTCTAGAAGTCTTATCCATCTAAGGTGCGCGAACACATTGTGT
This sequence comes from Abelmoschus esculentus, assembly GCA_035048815.1. Classification (NCBI taxonomy): domain Eukaryota; kingdom Viridiplantae; phylum Streptophyta; class Magnoliopsida; order Malvales; family Malvaceae; genus Abelmoschus; species Abelmoschus esculentus. Next base: position 11,644,826 of record JAUCBN010000009.1, read on the forward strand.
GAACACAAAAGGTACTTTCCATAGTTAAGTGAGAATATTCCCAGAATTATGCTTTGTAAATGGATATGGTTGTATCATAGCCGTCAATGTAAATCTGTATAGACCGTAGGATCGAGGGGACTTCAAGTATAAATAGATGCCTTCCCCACCTCATTTGATGTATGAGAGTTATTCTAAGTTTCCAAGGAATAAAGACATTTACTCTAAAATCCTCTCAATGTTCTTTCTTTGTTCTTCAATGTTCTTGAACGTTCTTAAGCGTTCTTCCTCGCTCATCTCGTTTGATCTGTTTCTGCTTCAGAACGCTTCGTGTTTTTCGGTTCTTGAGAAGTTTGATCTTTCCGAAAGTAGTGAGAAGACTTACTGAGGCGTTTGTCTTGAGTTACTTTGCCTAAGACCGCATGTTGGGCTAGTTTAAAAGTCTAGTCATGTGACAAGTGGTATTAGAGCCTTGTTCGAGCAACATTTAGGTCGTTCGAGGTATGAAGCATCGAGTAGAGATGACACCAAAGAGGGAGACTGTTGCTGCTATAAGCCAGAAGGGTGTGGAAACCCAGGTTGACAAAGAAAGTCGAGCTAACTCAAGGGACAAATTGTCTGCACTTGAGGAAAAGGTCACCATGCTTGAATGATCTATGAAGGATTCTGTGGAGCGACTCGATGTGATGCACACACGCCTCGAGGAACTGGATGACTAAGGTGATAAGCTGGAGGAGAAGAGATGCTCTCGAAGCCAAGTTTGAGGCATTGAGGGTGGAAATGTTGGGACTCAAGGCGGAAGTGTTGGTTTATCAGGTTGTTATGCGGAACGGTGTATTAAATTCAACCACACCTAAGACAATGAAGGACATCCCAAAACCCAAAGAGTTCAATGGAACCAAGTCGGCGAAAGATGTCGAGAACTTCATTTGGTGCATGGAGCAATACTTCTGGGGATTGAGCATCACTGACGGTGCCGAAAAGGTAAACACTGTTGTGGTTTATTTGACTGATGTTGCCTTGTTATAGTGGCGACGTAGGTGCCTGGATATAAGTAATGGAGAACCTAAGAAGAGTTCCAAACGGAGTTGAAACAATAGTTTTGCCCGAGTAACACTGAGCGAGAAGCTAGATCCAAGTTCATGAGGTTTCGACATGAAGGATCCATTACGGATTATATTCGAGAGTTTAGAGGGTTATAACTCTTGATACCCGGCTTATGTGAGAAAGATGCTCTTTTCACATTTATGGACGGTCTAAATCCATGGGCCAAGACTGAGTTAGAGCGACGGGATGTCAAAGAACTTTTCAAAGCCTTAGCCATTGCGGAGTCCTTGATCGAGTACAGTGGATTCAAGTCTATAGAATCCAAGTCTTCCAATTCCTGTGGCAAGGGAAATGGTAGAAGAGACGAGGATGTTTTTGGAGATAATAGCGATGATGGCAAGACATCGACCAAGTCCAACCGGCATGAAAAGCTATATGAGCGGAAGGATCGAGGTGCAGTAAGGTGCTACCATTTTGATGGTCCACACGTAGTAAAGGACTGTCAGAATAAGAAGAGCTGCCTCGATGCCATTGTCCATCAGGATGACGATTCAGATGGTGAACCAGGCAGACTTGGTGTAATCGCAAGTGTCAAAGGAGGAAAGCCGAGAGTGAGTCGTAAGTGTTACTGATGCAAGGGGACGCATTTAGCGTGAGAATGCCCTGACCGAGTTAAGCAGTCCAAGGAAGACGAGCCCAAGAGTGATGAGGCTGCGAAGTTTGGCTCGATGATTCTGAATTCTGTCAAGAAGAAAGGCAAGAAGTAGAATGGGTTGATGTTTGTCGACATCAATGTGGCGGGACGATCGAAGATTGCTTTGGTGGAAACCGGAGCAAGCGATTTGTTCATGTCTAAGAAGACTGCTGTGGAGCTTGGTCTTAAAGTTGTGGACTCAACAGACAAGATCAAGACGGTGAATGCCAAGGAAGCTCCTGTTATAGGGACTGTGCAGAAAGTTGAGTTGTAGATCGGTGAATGGAAGGCCAAGGAACATTCAAGGTAATCGAGTTAAATGACTTTGATTTTATTTTGAGATTGAACTTCTTAACCCGTATTCAAGCCATCATCATTCCGTATGCCAATGTCGTGTGCATCTTGGATCCGAGACAACAATGTGTTGTGCTTGTACAACGAGACATTGAGCAAGGAATCAAGAAGCTAACAACAATCAAGCTTGTCGAGGATGCTCCAAGCCAAGGAGTCATTGAGTTAAAGGCGACAATTGGGAAAATTTCCTTGGATAAGCATGAGTTGTCTGACCCTATTGGCATGGAAGTCGTCGAGGAGCCACTCATGGGAGAGGTGGCCGATGCATCAAACTTCAAGGGAAGCGAAGTATCGATGGGTGTTGCATTGTCTAGGAGCAATGAGGCGTCAAGATTTAGGGACAAAGGATTGACGTGTAGAGTAAATGCCAAGTTAATGAGTGAAGTACCTCTTGAACACGGGGATAGTGATCAAGAAGTGTTTGGTACGATTGATCTTACAAGACGGTGCAAACCAAGACGAGCAATCCTTATGGGGGGACAACTGAATCAGAGTTCGGTGCTCTTTATGGGGAGAGCGATTCTTATAGGGGAACATACAAGCCAAACTCCAAGACAGAAGCAAGCATAGGTGCGCGAGAAGCTCCAAGATCGAACTCAAACTTGTCCGAGTGGCGCGACGAGGACGTCACCAAGTTTGGTGGGGGAGAATATCACGGGCCGCAGGTTGAGGTCTGAGACATTGACATCACATGGTGCATTTTGTCCTGCCTAAGTAATTCCAAGGGTGACTTTGGGCTTTAGAAGACCACCAACGTTGACCCGATCCAGGGAGAGTTCTAGAAGCCTTATCCATCCAAGGTGTGTGAACACATTGTGTGAACATAGAAGATACTTTCCATAGTTATGTGGGAATATTCCTAGAATTATGCTTTGTAAATGAATAGGGTTGTATCATAGCCGTCAATATAAATCTGTATAGACCGTAGGATCGAGGGGACTTCAAGTATAAATAGAGGTCTTCCCCACCTCATTTGATGTATGAGAGTTATTACTGGTGATCTTGAACGTTCTTGAGCATTCTTCCTCGCTCATCTTGTTTGATCCGTTTCCGCTTAGAATGCTTCACAATCGGTGCTTGGGAAGTTTGATTTTTCGAAAGTAGTGAGAAGGCTTACTTAGGCGTTTGTCTTGAGTTACTTCGCTTAAAGCCGCACGTAGGGCTGGTTTAAAAGTCTAGCCACGTGACACACACATAATATTCAAACTCAAATCACCTAAATAAAATAAGTCATCTTTTATTACTGGACCATTCTACGGGATCCATTATTAACTTTAAGTTAAAAGAAGAAAGGGATAAAAAAAACTTGGAAAAATTACTCAAGAATCATATTAAAAGCTAAATCAAATACATAGATTTGGAAGAACCAAGGAATAGAAGTGGAAATTGAGTCATTCGGACCGAATTTGAGTCATTTCTGTTTTAGATCTAAACTATATTTAGATTAGGTTTGATACGAGTAGAATCATATTTAAATCAAGTTTATGATGAGTAGAGTTAAATATTGGGTTGAGTAATATTAAATCAATATATATATATATATTTGATTTAAATGTATATTGAATTGTATATCTTTTTGGATAAAGTAAATATTAAATCAGATGATCTTTTTATCGGGTTAATAAATAATCAATCAATTTTTAAGTTAGGTTGGATCAAATTAAATGAGTTAAATTTCTAGTTGAGTTAATATTAAATTGTTATTTTTTGAACATGTCAATACCAAATCTATCATTGTTGAATTTAGATTAGGCATAATTTGATCCCTTTATCTGATACTTTTAATATATTATTTCTAAGTTCAAATCGACAATGTTACTCGCAATTTTTAAATGATAATGTTAATAATTCATTTAAAATTTATTTAACAATCTAAGTTACGTGGAATTTAATCAAGTCGATCTTGTTTAAAATAATTATCAATTTGGACTTACTAATACATAAAAATAAATGACCAAATTATATAAAACTCAAGTAGTGAGAATGAAATTTAATTTCCCCATAGTATAGGCACTAAAACTAACATTGGACCAAAGTTAAGAGATTAGGGGCACGTCATCACAAAGAGAAGAGCCACGCAGGGAGCACGTGAGTAGGCGTCGACAAACGATTTCCAGTTTTCCACGCCCACTCCTCGTTAGCGAGGACCATTAATTTATCGCCGCGGTTTTCCATTTCCTCGTTTCGCTCCTCCCTTATCCGTCCAAATCGCCGATCCAAACGTTCCCAGATTCCGACCACCGCTACCGTTTTGCCTTCTCCACTCCAAATTCCCTTAGATCTCTTCAAAATTTCAGGTGCATTATTTCATTTTTTTCATGGGTTTCTTTCAACTTATTCAATGTATCAAGTATTTAATGTTTATTCAGTTCGTTTTTTTTTTCAGAAAGATGATCTGTTAAAATGAAAATGAGTGATAATTTAATTTGCAGCCGACTTTTACTTGCACTATAAGGGGGAAAAGACTGTAAATTAGTGAAAAACAGAGGGATTTAGATACCCATTTTCACAGTTTCAAAGAAAAATGTAAACTTGTGTCTGATTTTATTTCATAATTGCATGTTGATTATGGAGAGGCAATGTAATAGGACTAAGATTGTGCATTGAAATGCTATCTTATGTGAATATCTTTATTTGGGTCATTTTTATATTGCCAAACTGGTTTTTTAATGTATTTTTTATCTGATCTTGCTGTGTTTATCCTTTATACATTTTTTCTGTTTAGAAGGGATTGTATTTCATGTACTGATTTACTGGACTTTAAAGAGAATGGTTCGTGGTAGAGATGCCTGTTGGGAGCATTGTGTACTTGTGGATCCTACTAGACAGAAAGTGAGGTGTAATTATTGTCACCGGGAATTCAGTGGAGGGGTTTACAGGATGAAGTTTCATCTAGCTCAAATAAAAAATAAAGATATAGTTCCCTGTTCTGAAGTACCTGATGATGTGAGAGACCATATACAAAGTATACTAAATACTCCCAAGAAACAAAAGACTCCCAAGAAACCGAAGATGGATAAGATGGTAGCAAATGGCCCACAGGATAGTTCCTCTGGTAGTGGAGGCCTCCATCCGAACCAAGGATCTAATGGGCAGCATGGCAGCACCTGTCCATCTTTGTTGTTTCCGCGTCCATCACCTAGTGAGCAGCCTGCGGTTGATGATGCTTCAAAGCAAAGGCAGGATGATGCTGACAAAAAAATTGCTGTTTTCTTCTTCCATAATTCTATTCCTTTTGGTGCTGCCAAATCCATTTATTATCAGGAAATGGTGGATGCTATAGCAGAGTGCGGTGTTGGTTACAAAGCCCCAAGTTATGAAAAGTTGAGATCTAACCTTTTAGAAAAAGTAAAGGGTGACATACTTGATAGTTACAAGAAATATAAAGAAGACTGGAAAGAAACTGGTTGCACTGTGTTTTGTAATAGCTGGTCTGATGGTAGGGCAAGGTCGTTTGTAATATTTTCAGTCACATGCCCAAAAGGGACACTGTTTTTGAAGGCAGTTGATGTCTCGGGTCATGAGGATGATGCTAGCTACTTATTTGAATCGCTTGAATCGGTTGTCGTGGAAGTTGGTCTGGAAAATGTAATTCAGGTGATAACAGATAGTACAACCAGTTATGTTTCTGCAGGAAGGCATCTCATGGCTAAGTATAGTTCATTGTTTTGGTCTCCATGTGCTTCTTATTGCATAGATAAGATGTTGGAGGACATTAGTAAACAGGACTGGGTCGGCATTGTGTTGGAGGAGGCAAAGAGCATTGCAAGATACATATACAGTCATGCATGGATTTTAAATATAACGAGGAAGTTCACTGGCGGAAGGGAGCTAATGAGGCCAAAAATTACTAGATTTGTGGACAACTATCTTACATTGAGGTCCATTGTGATTCAGGAGGACAATTTAAAGCACATGTTCTCTCATTCAGAGTGGTTATCGTCCATTTATAGTAGGCGTTCTGATGCTCAGACTATTAAGTCGTTACTGTATTTAGAAAGATTTTGGAAGTCTGCACATGAAGCTGTTAGCGTGACCGAGTCACTTGTTAAGCTCTTACGGATTGTTGATGGCGACATGCCAGCTATGGGTTATATATATGAAGGAATAGAGAGAGCAAAAGTTGCTATAAAGGCATATTATAAGGGTATCGAAGAAAAATACATGCCTATCTGGGATATAATTGATCGGAGATGGAATATGCAACTTCACTCACCATTACATGCTGCGGCAGCATTCCTGAATCCTTCAATATTCTATAACCCTAACTTTAAGATTGATTTACGGATGAGGAATGGGTTTCAAGAAGCTATGCTTAAGATGGCTACGACAGAGAACGATAAAATAGAAATCACAAAGGAACATCCCGTGTACATAAATGCACAAGGTGCTCTAGGGACTGATTTTGCTATCATGGGGAGGACCCTCAATGCTCCAGGTATGAGAAAGTTGCATTTGTCAGCATAAAGGAAAAACATAGATGATTTCCTTATTGTCTCATTATTACACATTGGTGGAAGGACCATAGCTTTCATATTCTCTATATAGGAACTAGGTGTACTTTCGACAAACTAATAAGTAATATCTATGGATAGTTTCTTGGAGTTTATATATATATATGTAAGCATGCTGAAAATTGCAGCCGTTATACATAAAAACTTGCTATCTGATCATTGTAGGTGATTGGTGGGCGAGCTACGGTTACGAGATTCCGACACTACAAAGAGTGGCCATAAGGATACTAAGCCAACCATGTAGTTTTCATTGGTGCAGATGGAATTGGAGTACGTTCGAGACCGTACATACGAAGAAACGAAACAAAGCTGAGCTTGAGAAACTCCATGATTTGGTTTTTGTGCATTGCAATCTTTGGTTACAAACTATTTGTCAAAGTAGGAATGGGAAATGTAAGCCCATCATCTTTGATGAAATAGATGTTAGTTTAGACTGGCCTACTGAATTAGAACCTTCGGTTCCTTTATTGGACGATTCTTGGTTAGATAATTTGCCTCTTGAATGCAGAGACAGTCCTTAACATTGAACATGGATACTGCATATTCTGTTACTGATCATGTTGTATATTGTAAAATATGAAATATTTATTCATACTTTTAGCTACTGAACTCTCAAAATTTATAAAAATAACCATTAAACTTATCGAATTATTATAAAATAATCATTGATTCATTGTATGTTAATTATCGATAATTATTAAAAATTTCAATGTTTAATTTTTAGTAATTTAATGATTATTTTGTGATAATTTGATAAAATTTAATGAATATTTTATAGTATATAAAAAATTAATGATATTTTATAATTTTAAAATTTTAATGATAAAAAAATAAATATATAAAATTTTGCTTAATTCGATTAATTAACCAATAATTAAAATTAAAAAAAATCATTAACTGATAATCGATAAAACTTAAAATTAATCGAACGATTAACCTAAAAAAACTTTGAACAGCCTTAACTTTTAGTTTCTTCTCCCCTCTGCATCTAAACCCGCACCAACGACAACCCTAAGCACTTCTCTAGCAAAATTGTTAGAGTTCATGGTTTGAATTCCTATAAGACTATACTTCTTCAAATTAGACTTTGTTTTAAAACAGAAAAAAGATAATTTGAGTAGATTTCTTGTTATACAATTTTTCTTTGTAATTAAGTTATTTAACCTATACATTTATAACATAATTTAAGATTTAATAAATCGTCGTAAAATTGTTTAGTTGTACGTATTCATTTATTTTTAATTCTTACAATATTACTCTTTTGACATTTTTTTTCATTAAGAGTTTTTTGTCAAATTTTTATATATTTTTTATTGTACGATCGATATATTTATCGTTATTTTATAATAAAATTAGTATTGAAATTATTTCAAGTTTGATTTGATAATGCTAGAAATATTCATAAATTATAAAATTCTGTTGTTGGATCACATTATCATATTCTCATTATGGTAGGTCAAGATGTGAGTGATTTTACCTCGGGACGGAGCTGTGTGTGTGTTGGGAGGGGCTTTTGTTCTTACCAAATTTTTTAGTACAATTATATTTTTAGTCATTTTTAGTTTAAATATTAATTAAATAAGTATTTTTACCCCTTCTAATTTTTTAAATTAAAGGTTTAATCGATTCTTACCCCTCCTAATATTAGATCCTAGCTCCGTCACTGCTCATTTGGATTTGGACAATGCACTATTAAATTTGATAAGATGTTATCTTCAAAAACAATCTATGGATCGAAAGTTTATATTACAGATTAATTCTTATTGTACGTAGGAATTAGGGGTGAGCAAAACTCGAATCGACTTAAAAAAATAAATAATTTGACTTGATTTGAGGTGAAAATACTCAACTCGTCTTGAATCGATTCAAAATTTCATAAACTCGAATCAACTCAAAAAAATTTCAAATAAAGTTTGAGTCATAAAATGAAAATTCGAATAACTCAAAAATTTATGTCAGGTTATATTTATGTATTACCTAGTAGAATTATATCTTAAAAAAGTATCAAATTGACATTTGTAGAAAGGGTGATGGTGAATCTTAGGAATGTGGCCGCCAAAGGCATGCTGGTGGTAGTGGTGAAACAGAGTGCAACAATGGGGTGGCTGCAGCCTGCAGAGGCCGAACAGACTAAACTTGAATTGGAATTCTCGAACCAAATTCGATGTAGAACTAAGACATTGCTGGTGTAATCCTCGTACAGACAGCAGAAATAAGAAATCTTGTAGAAAGTAGTTAATAGAGATAATACTAGTGTAGTACAAGTACAATATAGCAATTACTTGATGTAGAGCTCAAGATTAGTTAACCTTGGTGTGGGAATAAGAAGCAAAGGCTTCTTTTTCTTCATAACAATTCCAAATTTTCCCGACATGTCAAGTTCAGTTCCCTGCGGCAGTTTCCACTCAAAAGAATGCAGCAATGAGGCCAATATGAAATATAACATCTTCTCCGCCAAGGGGATTCCTGGACACTTTCTCCTACCAGAACCAAATGGCATGAACCGAAAATCATTTCCATAATAATCAAACTTGTCAGGAATGTTATTTAAGAACCTCTCGGGTTTAAATTCTAGAGGACTGTCCCAAACATGGGGATCCCTTTGAATGGACCACATATTTAAGAAGACCCTGCTACCCTTTGGTATGGTATAGCCACCGAGATGAAGCAGTTCAGCCGAGTAACGGGGAATGAGAAGTGGCAGCGGTGGATGCAACCGGAAGGTCTCCTTTGTCACTGCATTTAGGTACCTTAAATTAGGTAGGTGAGACTCTTCTACGGTATTGTTTAGCCCAACAACATCAGCTAACTCTTTCTTGGCTTTCTCCAATATTTCTGGATGCTGTATTAGCTCAGCCATTGTCCACTCTACCATAGTTGTAGTAGTATCAGAACCACCCAACACAATGTCCTGTGTTAGAAAATCATTAGTACAAGTTACAGAAACTAGAAAGCAGAGATGAAGGTTTATATTATAAACTTACATATGAATGAAAAGTAAAATCTTACCAACAGCATACCCTTGACTTGATTCATTGTAAGAGATGATGTGTTGTCTTCATTCTTCTTGCCTTCCAAATGCAAGAGCAATTGTAGGAAGCCTAATTTTTGTTCATTTTCCCCCTCCTCTGTGGCCATTTCAATTACAGACTCCAAAAGTTCATTAAACGATTGATTGATTTCCTTGGACCTCCTCTCAATACCTTGTATATCGAACCATGCAATCACCGGGAAAATATCGGAGACGTTCGGTTTTCCCATTAACTCCATTAGTTCGGAAGAAATGTCTTTGAAATGATCCTTAATGGTATCCCCTTTCTCTCCTCGGAATTTGCCTCCCAGAATCATGCTGATGGCCGCATTGATTGCTACTAGAAATGCCAATTTGCCAATGTCAATTGGCTTCCCAGTGTTTTTATACACGTCCCCTATGGCTTTCACTACTTGTTCTCTTCGTAGACCATAACAGGCATTAAGTCTAGCAGTGGCAAGCAACTCACTTGCAACAACTTTGCGCTTGTTTTTCCAGGTGGGGCTGCTGTAAGAATCAAAGGCAATGTCATTGCAGCCAAAGCTAGCAATTTGTGCAGAAATGGGTGGATCTCGCTCAGACAATGTTACATCATGGTCGCGAACCACTACTTTAGCTAGTGCCGGTGAGCTAATTACGATGCATAGTTTGTTCCCTAGCCAAAGTTTGAAGATGGGACCGTAGACTCCAGCCAGTTCTGTAAAGACCACGTGAAGATTATCCGTTCCAAGAAATGGAAGATATCCCACAATAGGTAACCCTCGAGGACCCGGCGGCAACCGAGAAACGCTCTTCTTAGAATTCCTGACTGTCCATAGACACCATAGTGAAACTGCCGATACGGCCATCAGAAATGAGAAAACTGCTCCAAAGAGTGCATCTTTCTTCTTGCTTAAATCAAGCAGCCATGTATACAAGGTGAAAGTTGTCTTCAACATTCTAGGAGCAAAGGAAATATGATATTCCAGGCTAAAATTTGTGATGAACTTAGAAAGAAGACATGATCTTAAAGGAGATTTAACTTGAGGACAAAAGCAACAATGGATTGGAAGACTCTCGATATGCAAACTTGGCTGGAGCCTGACCTTATATTTTATTAGATTTTTTTTGGATGAAGGGTAAACCGTTAACTACCATTTGTTCTTCGTTTGGACATTAAATCAATCAATCCTCCATATCTCTCTCACCAAAATCTAGAGAAACGACGAACTTGTTCAAGTAGTTTTTTAAGCAATTTGGTAAAAGCTCATATTTATGAACCAAGGAATTTCTTTTGAGGGTACTTACCGCTCATAAAACCTTTTCTTCCTAGTATTTAATGTCTCTCCTGATTAAACAGTTAAGTACGAATTTTCAGACCGTTATAGAATAAACACACTCAAAGAAAAGATGATCTCTTGTCTCTTATTATATTTGCATAACATACATTTCTCTTTAATTATACATCCTATTCTCAATAACATTTTTTATGTGAGAAGCCTATCGGAGATGATCATCCAAACAATTAAGACTACCTATGGGTGCGAAAAGAATTGAGATTTTTGTGTGAAAGGATTGCTTTGCTTTGTGTGGCTGGTGAAAATCTTATTAGTTTAGAAAAGAAAATGTCTCTCTCCAAACAAGTATATTTTTGAGTAAATTATATAAATGGTCCTCTGATTATATTTTAATTATCTTTTGTATTCATCGATTATCATAAGTTATAAATTGATCTCAGGATTTAAAAATTATAACAAATTGGTCCAATACCATTAAAAAATTAACGGTTGATCGATAATGTGTCAGTTAATATAAATTGATATAATTATATAATTAGTCCTCAAGTTTTATACTTATTTTGATTTGACTCTAATTATAAAAATTAACTCATATAATTTTAATAATCTATCAATATAGTCCAATTTTACCCTTAAATTCTATTTTTTTCTTTTTAAAAATGATTTTTCAACCATGGGTAAAATCTTTTACCTTTTATGGGATAAAAAATATCTTTCAAAGGACATTTATTAAGTATGAAAATAAATTAAAACTTTTGTTATTTTCTCGTGGCTCGATCTATTTTCAGAACTTTGTTTCTCAAAAAAAATTATCTCCTTTCTTTGTTATTTTTAAAAATTTATTACTATTATTTATGGCTTAATTTTTTCTGTGTTTGTTTTAAATTTCATGTTTATTGACTTTGTGCTCCATATTTTTGGATTGTCTACTGCCATTCTTTGAAGCTATAGAGATTTATTCATATTTTTTTTTATATTTCGAGTTTAATTTCCTCCTTTTATACATAATTTAGAGTTTAATAAAATTATCTGATATTTACAGTAATTTATAGTGCTTGAAGATTTGCTTGTCAAGTTTTTTTTAATGTAAAATTTTTTTTAGTCAAAATGCGTGTGTGTTTAACTTTGAAAGATTGTAATGATTTATTTTGTCATGAATTCAACATGCTTGAAGCTGCTCAGACCAGTGGAGTTAAGAGGTTTGTTGGATTGGTTCATAAGGATTCATGCGTTTCTAAAAGGGGAAATAGAATTTGAGAGGGAAATGAGACTAAATTGATAGATTATTAAATTTATGTGAGTTAATTTTTAAAATTAGGGTTAAATAAAAATAAGTGTAGAACTTGAAGGCTAATTATATAATTACATATCAATTTATATTAACTGACACATCATCGACCATTAATTTTTTAATGGAATTGGTCCAATTTGTTATAATTTTTAAGTCGTAGGATCAGTTTGTAACTTATGATAGTCGAGGGATACAAAAGATAATTAAAGTATACTTGGGGGACTATTTATGTAGTTTACTCTATATTTTTTTTATTCGCACATTATTTTTTTTTTAGTTTGATTGAATCACTTAAAAAAATTATATTTTAATAAAATTTTATTATGATGTAAAATATATTAAAATAAAAATTTTGATTTACGCAATTTAAAAATAAATTTAAAAGTAAAATTAGGTATAGAAAAGAATTAACACTTATAACGTCCAAAAATCATTCTTCAAGTTAACTATTAACCCTAATACTTAAGTCAATGGTAACCCTAATACCTTAGTCTCTCATGTACTTAAAACCTTTTTAATTGATTTATACACATACGATAATTAAAACGAAAAAAATTTAAATCTAAAAAAAGTTAAATAACTGAATTACCTATCATGTAATGTAATGATACATGAGAACTATGTATCAATACATGGACTCCAATTTAAATCCAAAAACTTGATTTGGTATCGGTATAGATGATCGCATCAATATATCGAAAGGTCTCTATCGATAACTAAACAGGGCGGCGTACTGGTACGTCCTAACTCAAATTTCTTTTTACTCATCAGTATCGATACTACCATAATAACAAACGACGTCAAGATTAAAGAATATGATATATATATATATATTAAAACTATATATCATTTTATGCTTATATATTAATAACACACTCGATGTTGAAAGCAATAATAAAATAGTAAAACATATTAAAGGTATATTAAATATTATAAGATTTGACATTTTTATGTTCATGAAATTAAGTCAACAAAAGAAAAATATATCAGGAGCTTCTTTCATTATGAGTTATGTTAACTAATTAAAATTACTTTATTTATTTTTTACATTATTTTTTATCTGGTGAATTTTTACACTTATTTTTCTATTAATTTTTTTAAATGAACAACACACTACTGAACATTATTTTTTTTAGTTTTGTATAATTATATAATTTGTCCTCGGTATGTTTACATGCTATCAATTAATCATCTTTATTTACTCATTAAATCAATTTAATCCGAATTCAAAAATAATTCACCTAATTTAATACTCAATGTTTAAAAATCTATCAATTTGGTCTTAACTGTAATATAATTTTATAATTTAATTCAATTTGATCATCAATATTTAAAATTTATATCAATTCACTTCATATATATATATATATATGGAGATGAAACGTCAGGATGATAAAAATATGCATAAAGATTGAATCAAATTAAGTGATGCTTAGTGTCGTGTGTAGAAAGACCTATACTTTTTATGGTGCAAGTGCACACCTCGTCAACCTAATTGTAATATAATTTTATAATTTAATTCAATTTGATCATCAATATTTAAAATTTATATCAATTTACTTCATATATATATATATATATATGGAGATGAAACGTCAGGATGATAAAAATATGCATAAATATTGAATCAAATTAAGTGATGCCTAGTGTCATGTGTAGGAAGACCTACACCTTTTATGGTGTAAGTGCACACCTTGTCAAATAATAATATAAAAGATACTGAATTTCATGGAGACTAGACTTACCTACGCAACCTATTTTATCTCGCACGATGAAAAATTAAATAACACAAGTAATTGGAGTTTGATTTGTAACTAAACTACTAATTAACTAATGCAATAAAATAAATGAATCGAAGAAGTCAAGAATTAAGGAATAGACCATGTTAGATTGCTTCGTAATTTAGATTCTGAATGTAAATTGTCTTCGTCTTATCAATGTATAATCAAAATTGTCGTCTCAGTGGCAATCCCTTTCTAATTTATGTTTAGGGTTAATGTATGATTGCAGTATGGTTCTTTTTGATATAATTTAGTCCCTGTGATTTTATAATTTTTCATTTTATTTCTTAAATTTATGTCTTAATTAAATGTGTAATCGTAATCTGTTTGACACAAAACTTGAATCATAACTTAACTAATATATAAGGTTGTATTATGCATCGAGAATTGATACGGGCAATCTTATTGATGTTGGGTTGAATCATAACATCCATCAATGGATTCTAATCTTTTTAGATATTCAAAGAGAGACATTGATACGGAAGATCTTATTGATGTTGGCCTGAATCATAACATCCATCGATCGATTCTAATCTTTTTAGATATTCAAATGGAGACATTGATACGGAAGATCTTATTGATGTTGGCTTTTGTGGGGTTGGGCTTAGTGTGAGAATAAGCCGAAACATACAACTTACAAGTTTCTCCAGCCACCACTTGGTTCATAAAGATGAGCTTTTACCAGATTGCTTAAAAAAACTACTTGAGCCAGTTCGTCGTTTCTCTAGATTTTGGTGAGAGAGAGATGGAGCATTGACTGATTTAATGTCCAAACGAAGAACAAATGGTAGTTAACGGTTTACCCTTCATCCAAAAAAAATCTAATAAAATATAAGGTCAGGCTCCAGCCAAGTTTGCATATCGAGAGTCTTCCAATCCATTGTTGCTTTTGTCCTCAAGTTAAATCTCCTTTAAGATCATGTCTTCTTTCTAAGTTCATCACAAATTTTAGCCTGGAATATCATATTTCCTTTGCTCCTAGAATGTTGAAGACAACTTACACCTTGTATACATGGCTGCTTGATTTAAGCAAGAAGAAAGATGCACTCTTTGGAGCAGTTTTCTCATTTCTGATGGCCGTATCGGCAGTTTCACTATGGTGTCTATGGACAGTCAGGAATTCTAAGAAGAGCGTTTCTCGGTTGCCGCCGGGTCCTCGAGGGTTACCTATTGTGGGATATCTTCCATTTCTTGGAACGGATAATCTTCACGTGGTGTTTACAGAACTGGCTGGAGTCCACGGTCCCATCTTCAAACTTTGGCTAGGGAACAAACTATGCATCGTAATTAGCTCACCGGCACTAGCTAAAGAAGTGGTTCGCGACCATGATGTAACATTGTCTGAGTGAGATCCACCCATTGCTTCACAAATTGCTAGCTTTGGCTGCAATGACATTGCCTTTGATTCTTACAGCAGCCCCACCTGGAAAAACAAGCGCAAAATTGTTGCAAGTGAGTTGCTTGCCACTGCTAGACTTAATGCCTGTTATGGTCTACGAAGAGAACAAGTGATGAAAGCCATAGGGGACGTGTATAAAAACACTGGGAAGCCAATTGACATTGGCAAATTGGCATTTCTAGTAGCAATCAATGCGGCCATCAGCATGATTCTGGGAGGCAAATTCCGAGGAGAGAAAGGGGACACCATTAAGGATCATTTCAAAGACATTTCTTCCGAACTAATGGAGTTAATGGGAAAACCGAACGTCTCCGATATTTTCCCGGTGATTGCATGGTTCGATATACAAGGTATTGAGAGGAGGTCCAAGGAAATCAATCAATCCTTTAATGAACTTTTGGAGTCTGTAATTGAAATGGCCACAGAGGAGGGGGAAAATGAACAAAAATTAGGCTTCCTACAATTGCTCTTGCATTTGGAAGGCAAGAAGAATGAAGACAACACATCATCTCTTACAATGAATCAAGTCAAGGGTATGCTGTTGGTAAGACTTTACTTTTCATTCATATGTATGTATATAATATAAACCTTCATCTCTGCTTTCTAGTTTCTGTAACATGTACTAATGATTTTCTAACACAGGACATTGTGTTGGGTGGTTCTGATACTACTACAACTATGGTAGAGTGGACAATGGCTGAGCTAATACAGCATCCAGATATATTGGAGAAAGCCAAGAAAGAGTTAGCTGATGTTGTTGGATTAAACAATACCGTAGAAGAGTCTCACCTACCTAATTTAAGGTACCTAAATGCAGTGATAAAGGAGACCTTCCGGTTGCATCCACCGCTGCCACTTCTCATTCCCCGTTACTCGGCTGAACTGCTTCATCTCGGTGGCTATACCATACCAAAGGGTAGCAGGGTCTTCTTAAATATGTGGTCCATTCAAAGGGATCCCCATGTTTGGGACTGTCCTCTAGAATTTAAACCCGAGAGGTTCTTAAATGGCATTCCTGACAAGTTTGATTATTATGGAAATGATTTTCGGTTCATGCCATTTGGTTCTGGTAGGAGAAAGTGTCCAGGAATCCCCTTGGCGGAGAAGATGTTATATTTCATATTGGCCTCATTGCTGCATTCTTTTGAGTGGAAACTGCCGCAGGGAACTGAGCTTGACATGTCGGGAAAATTTGGAATTGTTATGAAGAAAAAGAAGCCTTTGCTTCTTATTCCCACACCAAGGTTAACCAATCTTGAGCTCTACATCAAGTAATTGCTATATTGTACTTGTACTACACTAGTATTATCTCTCTTTATGTTATCTCACTATTTTTTACATAAAACAATCATGGATGCGTAACATAAAAATTACATATAAATATAAATCGGACATGTCTATTTTCAACTGATCTTCTTTAATTTGTATAGTTTCAAGTCAAGAGAAAAAAACCTGTAGATTGATAATGTCTTTGTATAGACTTAAACAAACACGAAGGTAATGATATGAAAAGTTTGATACTATTATGATAACAAATAATGTCAAAATTAAAGAATGTAATAAATATGTATATGTTAAAACTATGGATATTAGATATATCATTTTATGTCTATATTTGAAGCAATGATAAAATAGTAAAACGTAGTGAAGACATGTTAAATACTATAAAATTTGACATAAAAGATGTAAGACTAATTTATATGATTTTAATTAACGAAGTCTCTTTACCTATTTCTTTTATGTTCATGTAATTCAGCCGATAAAAGAAAAATATATTAGGAGTTTCTTTCATTATGAGTTATGGTGTCAATAAATTTAAATTATTTTATTTAATTTTTTATGTTATTTTTTATCAGGTGAATTTTTACACTTATTTTTTTATTATTATTTTTTTAAAATGTACAACGCACCACTAACATTATTATTGTTCTAATTTTATATAATTATATATTTTGTCCTCAGTATGTTTACATGCTGTTAATTAGTCATCCTTATTTACTCATTAAATCAATTTAGTCTTAATTTAAAAATAATTCACCTAATTTAATCCTCAATGTTTAAAAGTCTATCAATTTGGTCCTAATTGTAATATACTTTTATAATTTAATATTCAATTTGATCATCAATATTTAAAATTTCTATCAATTTAATATATATATATATATTTGGAGATGAAATGACAGGATGATAAAATATGCATAAAGATCGAATCAAATTAAGTGATGCTTAGTGTCGTGTATAAGAAGACCTACACCTTTTATGGTGCAAGTGCACACCTCGTCAAGTAATAGTATAAAAGATGTCGAATCTCACGGAGACTGGGACTTACCTACGCAACCTATTTTATCCTACACGATAAAAAATTAAATAACACAAGTAATTGGAGTTTGATTTGTAACTAAACTACTAATTAACTAATGCAATAAAGTAAATGAATTGAAGAAGTCAAGAATTAAGGAATAAGTGTGGATTCCGGATGTAAATTATCTTCGTCTTATTAATGCAAAGTCGAGATTCCCGCTTCGGCGGGTCGCTAAAAGGCCGCCTTAGGTGCCTTAGTGGGGTTATGCTTCGACGACAAGTTGACAACTGATAGTTCGACAAAACGTCCTTTGACTCCTCCTTATCCCTAATTCGAAGTACTATTGATGATCAAGGATGAACATCAACTGACATTACGTCCCTTTTAGTCGCTGAAACCCGAATTTATCCCTAAGCCAGATTAGTCAATACCCAAGAGAAAATATTGTCTTCATTCGTTTAATGAGTCTAACTCTTCCAAGTCTAGGCAAATAGATTTTTTCTCACAAACTTCTCTTCCGAGCTTGAGTACAAAAAATAGTATGAACCAATAGCAAATAAACTATGAATCAAACTTGCCTTAATAAATATTCAAACAACATACATTCTTCTTCCACAACTACGCCACAAAATAACCTAGGTCTAATGAAAGAATTAGAACATATCGTTGGAGGTGGCGACTAGGTTTTTATTCAGGACCTCTTAATTCCTTCTTCCTATACTTAGGGTATGATATATATAGGCTGAATCTAGGTCAAACATTTTCAAAGTAGGAAATAGACTTGGAATAAAATACAATTTTCGTACATAAATAAAAAAGCTTTATTTTATAGTTTATTCCTATTAGGACTCTTTTTTCACGCGACTCTGACCAAGGTTTTTCTCGTTCTTCTTTGTTCTGTTTTTCTTCAGACTTGTTTTAAACGATTCAACTCTTTATACTCTTTCTATCGCACTCCATTTATGGTCGTTCAAGTGTTGCCGCGGCAGCAAGATCTGTCGCCTTAGCAGATGCTGTTTTGCATCTTGTCTCATTTTGGTCCGATCTACATCTTCCTCCATTCAGTATCCTCTCAACAATATCTGGTATATAGGCGACATAATTCCTGTCTAAGAAAAAACTATAACCACACATATTTTTTATCGAATATTGTATAAAATCGATAAATATTTGAATGGATTCTAAAATATAGAAAATATGCAAATTTGTCTACAATTATCATTTAATTATATTAAATACAAGTAATAATTGAATTAAATAAGGTATAAAATATAAGATTATTGTGCACTTATCATACCCCTAAACTCGAATTATTACTTATCCTCAAGCAATGCAAAATAATCTAAGTCTAAAAATTTTATAATAATATGTCTTCCAAACTATCACAGCGGAGTTCCTCTCTTTACTCTGCAACTTTTCATTTATGATTGTTATATTGGAAATCTTGTTATAGTATGTATGGGACATGTGCATCGTATATTCAAGGAAACCAATGGCTACAAATTTAGCAAGGTTGATTATGATACAGTCGAAACTCTTTTAGACCTTTGTTTATATTTATTTAATAATAATAAAAAAATATTCCTCAAGTGGATTATACAATGATTATAGGCAACTTAACGTATCTCATGAGTTGCACTAAACCATATATCACTTTTATTGTAAGCAATCTAAGCAGATTCACAAACAATTCAAGAAAAAGGTCATTAGAAAACAATTTTAAGGGTACCGAGATATCTTAGATATACTCGAGATTACAAATTGCATTATTCCAGAAACTCTGTTGTCTTAGAAGGATACTTTGATACAAATTGAATATTTGACATACAAGATGTCAAAAGAACAAATGGAGATGTATCCACTTTAATAAGAGAAGTCGTGTCATGAAAATCTTCAAAAAAAAAAAAAACAATTATAACCAGATTCACAATAGAATCTGAGTTTGTGGTCAAGACAATTTCTTAAGGATATCTCTGAATCGAAAAAACATGTTCCCACAATATACATATATATATACTATGACAATCAAGTAATAATTGCTAGAGCACAAAATTTCATGTATGACGGTAAGTTGAGATATATGCATTGACGACATAATATCGTTAAACAATTGATCTCAAATGAATTTATCTTTATTGATTTTATAAGACTAAAGTATAATCTTGCGAAGTCGTTGACAAAAAAATTAAATCGAGATCAAGTTGAGAAAAATTAGAAAAAAATGAGACTAAAACCCATAAAAAATAATCTTTATTATAAAAAATCTTATTTAGTTGACTGAAAATCCCAAAAACTAAATTATAATTCTTACCAAATTAACTAAAATTACCGATAGAAAAACGTTTATATTGCAAGAATCATAAGCTTAAAGTTTTGAGACCTTAATATCTACTGTGGCCTAAAAGAAAAGAAAAGAAAAGAAATTGTCGGTTGCATTACCCCTTTTGCAGTCTGCAGGTCCGGTTACGATTTGCGAGAGAGTAATATTTCTTTGTAATGTTTTTTCTCTCCAAGTGTAAAGAGTTTAGAGTTAACTTCTTATACCATGGTTTCGGGGTTCAAAGGAAGAAGAAAAAGATGCTGAATGTGGGACTCAAATATATTATTTGGGTGAAAAAAATTAATATTTTTTAATAGAATCTAATAAAAGTGATCAAAATAAAATAAAATAAAATAAAAGTTGAACTTCTACATGTTTAAACTTCCAAGACTTATCGAGTAGGAAAAATTATATCATGGTAAGTTTTATCACGTTATTCATAGGATCAACCACTAAAAATCATTCATATCATTTTTTTTTCATGTCATATATTTTTTTAAAGTGAATCTTCACTCATATTTATTTTTAATTCATTTTAGAAACAATTTTTTCAAGTGAAGATTTACTTTGAAAAATATATGACATGAAAAAAATGATGATATGGATGATTTTTAGTGGTTAGTCTCATGGACACGTGGTGGGACTTACTCATGATATAATTTCTCTATCAAGTAGGGTAGGAGCAAGGACGAAATTATATTGAATATGGGAAGAGATTGTCCTCTTAAATTTTTGGTATAATTATATTTAAATTCTTTCTTAGTTTAAATAGTAGTAAAATAATGTTTTTATTTTTTTAAAAATTTAAATTTAAAAATTAATAAAAAAACTCATCCTTTCTGATGTTTGATCCTAACTTCGTCCGATGTACACGATAATATGAAGATTTCCGAGATCTAAGATGAGTAGTTCTTGTCTTTCGTTTTATCGTCAACTTACATCCGTCAGGAGGTCATAAGGGGACCGTTGCTCTTTGATATTATAACCGAGATAAGTGGACACAATAATTTCTGGCAAGAACAATAGAACATGAATAATAATGTTTTTTCTTTTATTTATATATTTGAGTTTTTAAATTTATAATATGATAAATTCAGACATGTTAATTATGATATTCTATAAAAATTAATTAGTTCGGAATACATCCCTTTGTTTTATATAAATTTTAAAAATAAATGTGAAACGAAAGAAAACACGTTTTGCACACACCTTTTTTCCAGTTCCAAGACTTATAAGTAGGGTGGGAGCCTCCATCGGCTGTGGTCCTTAATCAATAAAAACCATTCATTCTATTACTAATCAGTTATGTTATTAATATAATTTTAAGAAAATATATTTTTAAAATGACATGAAAAAATGAGTGAAGATTTATTGGTGGTTGAGAAAAAATGAGTTGAAAGATAATAGTAAAGTGAGTGATTATAATTGGATAGGACCATAACTGACGTGGTGAACCGAGCCTATGATATAATTTCTCGGAGTGTGTGCGATAATGTGATGATTTCTAAGATCTAATGGGTAGTATTTGTTTGTCGTTTTATTGTCAGGAAGCCATGAGGGAGCATTGATCGTATTATAACAGAGACAAGGGAACACAATACCCTACTATAAGCTGTGCTCTCCTTTTCTTCTCTGTTTCTCTAGGGTAGCATAGCCATACCTAGCATTATAAATCATGGTCACTAACAATGCTTCATCTAACAATTCCATAGTTTTCCCACAAAGCAAAATGATGTTGCAAATAGCATACGGCTCGTCTTCATGGCTGTTGAATGCTATCAGCCAGAAAGATGGACAGTTCCCAGCAGCTCTCTCATTTCTGATGGTCATATTGGGAATCTTGTTCTGGTATGTATGGGGCATGGGCATCCTGTATTCAAGGAAACCAATGGCTCCATTACCACCAGGTCCCAAGGGGGTACCAATTCTGGGATATCTTCCTTTTCTTGGATTTGATAATCTCCATCTGGTGTTTACAGATTTGGCTGCAGCTTACGGTCCTATCTACAAACTTTGGCTTGGAAACAAGCTAACCATAGTAGTTAGCTCTCCATCCCTTGTAAAAGAAGTGGTTCGAGACCATGATGTAACTTTTTCTGAGCGAGAACCTTCCATTGCTGCACGGGTTATTACCTTCGGCTGCAGAGATATTTCATTCGACTCTTACAGCAATCCTGGTTGGAAAACTAAGCGCAAAATTCTTGCAACCGATATGCTCAGCAATGCCAATCTTAATGCCTATTATGGTCTACGGCGAGAACAAGTGATGAAAACGGTTAGGGATGTGTATAGAAACGTTGGGAAGCCATTGGATTTCGGTGAATTGGCATTTTTAACAACAATGAGTGTGATCATCAGTATGATGTGGGGAGGCAAACTCCGAGGACAAGAAGGGACTGCAATTCAGGGTCACTTCAAAGATCTTTCTTCGGATATAATGGTATTACTAGGAAAACCAAATATTTCTGATATTTTCCCCTCGATTGCATGGTTTGACATGCAAGGCATTGAAAGGGAAATGAAGAAAATCCGACAATCTTTCAATGAACTTTTGGATTCTGTAATTGAAGTGCGATTGAACGCTGCCTCTGAGAAAGGAAAGGTTGACGGAATGAGCGAACAAAAATCAGACTTCTTACAGTTTCTGTTGGATTTATACAACCAGAGAGAAGATGGCACATCATCTCTTACAATGAATGAAATCAAGGGTATTCTCATGGTAAGATTTTCATTTTTCACACTTTCTTGGGTTAAGGCTTGCCTATTCTTTCTAGTTTATGTACCTGGTGCTAATGTTTGTTACTTTAGGACATTGTGGTGGGTGGAACGGATACTACTTCAACTACGACAGAGTGGGCAATGGCAGAGCTACTGCAACATCCAGAAATGATGGAAAAAGTGAAGAAAGAATTAGGTGATGTTGTTGGCCTAAACAACATGGTTGAAGAGTTTCACTTGCCTAATTTAGTGTACCTAAATGCAGTAATAAAAGAGACTTTCCGCCTGCATCCACCCTTACCCCTTCTTGTTCCCCGTTGTTGTGGCCAATCACTCCAACTCGGTGGCTACACCATACCCAAGGGAAGCAGGTTGTTCCTAAACATGTGGTCCATTAACAGAGACCCCAATATTTGGGACAACCCTTCTGAATTTCTACCCCAGAGGTTCTTGGATGACCCTGAGAAATTCGATTTTCATGGAAATGATTTCCGGTATTTGCCATTTGGTTCTGGAAGGAGAAAGTGTCCCGGTCTTTCCCTTGGTGGAAAGATGCTCTCTTTCATATTGGCCTCATTGCTGCATTCTTTCGAGTGGAAATTGCCACAGGGCACACAGCTTGAGCTGTACAGCAAATTTGGACTGATTATGAGGAAAAAGATCCCTTTACGTCTGATTCCCATGCCCAGATTGACGAATCTGGAGCTCTACAAGGAGTAAACTGTAGTATAAGCTAGTATTGTCTGTTGAATAAGTTCTGTAATATGCAGAAGGTTGAAGCAATGGTTCTGTAATCACCGGAATTCGTTCGGGGAGTCGCCACCAATAGTTTTTTACGGTGCGATTGGATCACCAAAATGAGTCTATGAACCAGAGCTGGATCCGGGAGTCTGTTACGCGTAGGGAAGGGCGAGCACCCCTACAACGCCCGAAATCGGCACCTATCGGTTACACAATATTTTATACGATCGAAAATAACAATCCGATATCGAATCTGTAAAAAAACGGTTAGTAATATTTAATAATAATAATAATAAAACATTAAAATAAGTAAAATATAATTTTCCAGGGACTAATCTGCAAAAAAAACAGAAAACATTAAGATGAAATAAAGTAATATAGGGGCTAAATTGAAAGAAAATAATAATAATAAAGTCAAAATTGAAAGAAATTCAAAAAAGAATGACTAAATTGCAAAAACAGTGACCAAAATGCAAGGATATGCAAGCTGGGAGGCCGAAGCGAAAACACGCTGGAACTGCGGGGACTACGCGTGCAATTTTCCCATTTTCTCGGGTTATGCGCGGGTACGGGTCTGGTAACGGGTCTGGTCCACGGGTACCCGGTGCCAAAACGACGCCGTTTTAGGCCCGATGAACCGGCACCAAAACGGTGCCGTTTTGTGAAGACTATAAGTAGCCCTTTTTTAGGCCTTCAGCTTCATTTGATCCTTCTTCTTCAGTTCAAAAAAAGGCAGAGCCTTAGGCTCTCTGGAAGCTTGGCCGTCGCGCCTTCACCGACCACCGCACGCGGCTGCCGGCCGCCGTTCCGGTGGCCGGAACCAATAAATAAAAATACTTCCCGGCTCTCCTTGACGCAAGGATTTCAGATCCGGCCTCAGTTTTACGAGAATCTCAACGGATTTTCCTAGATCTACAAAGATAAGTTCGAATCTAACTCTTTTCTCTTTTACCTTTTTTCTTCGTTTTTTTTTGCTTCCGATTTGTTCCTATTTGCTCTAGGATTTTGTTTCGAATATTGATGGTAATGAACTGATTTTTGCTTTGAGTAATGCTTCTTTTGGATTGATTTTTGGTCTCCGGTTTTTAACCCGGATTACATCCATTCGAATGGGTTTTATACCCATTTTTGTACATCATATTTTATGCGAAAAGAAAAAAAGAAAAGAAAATAGGATTCTTATCCTATTTTCAGATCTAAAAAATAGATCTAATAATTTTTCTTCTTTTGCAGGTTCGACTGACAAAGGCGGTGGGGCGGTGGCCGGCCACGGCAACGAATAGGAGAGCGCGTGGCTGCCACGCGCTATTCGAACAGCCGCGCGTGGCGGCCACGCGCGGTGAGCTGGCAAGCACAGTGAGCAAAGGCGGCGGCTGGTGGCTGAAGATGAGTTAGGGTTTAGTTTCATTAGGGTTAATGTGATCTGGGTTGGGTTTAATTTGTGGGCTTTGTTGGGTCAGTGGGTATTTGTAACATGGGTTTGAATAATAATAATAAAATGGGTTTCTTTAAATGGGTTATTACAGCTGCCCCTCTTTGCTCATTGTTGTGTAACAGCAATAAAGCAAAGATAAAGAATAACCCATTTACTCTGGCATGGTTTAGTGGTTCTTCTTTGGAATGGTGAGGGTTCTTTATGGTTCTTTTTGGTAAGGTTAGGGTTCTCATGGTAAGGCTATGGTTCTTTTAGCCACCGCTTCTTCTACCGGAGCCTCAACTTGATCTACTCCACCACCCTTGTCAGCAAAATCTTCACAACTGATGATCCGTTGGAGGAAACTATCTGAGCTTGACTCGTTGTAGGAGACAAAATATGCTTGTTCTGTATTGACGCTGATGGTGTTACCATCTTCGGAGAAAACTTGAACTTAGTTGCAACGTTGACGGAGCTGCAAGGTCTATAAATCTTGATCCATCTATAGCACTGACGAAAGATGGGGCATAACATTTGATATAGCTATAACACCGCCGAGAAGATGGTTTCTAACGTCTAATCCAGCTATAGTGTCAATGTATGATTCAACTGCAGGATTGATGGGGAGGCAACGTCTTTAACGTGTGGATGAGTTCTGACATTTGATTCCGCTGTAACGCTGAAGAAGCAGTGATCTTGGTCTATCTGCATTTTTCCCAAATGCACAGGGATTAACGGATTTGGTTTGCCTTTACCGGTAGCCGTTTGCTCCGGGCTAGTTGTACCATTACTCTGGGTACAATCAGTTGGTACCAAGGAATTAATTCCATGACCATTCGTGAAAATGGATTTTAATGGACGTTTGAATGGTCCTTATCAATGCATTTTCCCCAAATGCACAAGGATCAACGGATTTGATTTGCCTTTATCGGTAGTCGTTTGCTCCGGGCTAGTTGTACCATTACTCTGGGTACAATCAGTTGAAACTAAGGACTTAATTCATTGACCATTCATGAGAATGGATTTCAATCGGCGTTTGAATTGCCCCTTGTTTCATTTTTCCTTCCCTTAACATGTTAGGCATGATAGCTCCCTCCATTTGCTATCTTCAACATTTGTATCCTCCAATGGGATATCGGCATCACCTGTACTTTACCTACATCTTCGTATTAATCAGCTCTTTATTTTTATCAAACGAATTATTTTTAGGATATTTTATAAAGAAAACTTAATACGTAAAACTAATAACGCAACAATAATTTAACGGATAACATGATATAGTATCACCGATAAAGACTTGATCTGCACTACATCTGAGAAAGTGGTAAGATCTTCATGAAATACGGATCCGCACGACATTTGAGGAAGTGACTAGATCTTCGTGAATAACTGATCTACACAACATCTGAGGAAGTGGTTTGATCTTCGTGAAAATTGATCTACACGACATCTGAGGAAGTGGCTTGATCTTCGTGAATAACTGATCTACACAACATCTGAGGAAGTGGTTTAATCTTCGTGAAAATTGATCTACACGACATCTGAGGAAGTGGTTTGATCTTCGTGAAAATTGATCTACACAACATCTGAGGACGTGGTGGATCTTCGTGAAAAATGACATCTGAGGACGCGGTGGATCTCCGTGGAAAGTGATCTACACGACATCTAGGGACGTGGTGGATCTTTGTGGAAAATGATCTACACGACATCTGAAGAAGTGGTGGATCTTGCTGACGAAGTTGTGTTCGTCTATTCCCTCGTGTATTGGAAGAGGAGTGAATTCTGTATCACTATTACAAACAGATTCAGAATGTTATGGTTAGCATGCGCTGCATGATTCTAATCCTAACATGTCTGATGTATGCATGCATGATCCTAGCATGAAATGCAAAGTGCATATGTTAATGATTTTGATTGGCTCAATCAGCTGGCCTAGTTGTTTGTTGGAATTCTATTTCCATAGTTGTGCATTTCTTCTTCTTCAGGCAATATGTCTGACCCCCTTCTATTTATGGAGTGGCTGTTTTCCTTTTGAGGTGTGTTCTTGGCGAAAACCTTTTTCTGAATTAAGGTTGCTCTCAGTCCCTGTACTTTTAGGAATGTTTCTGGAGCAATATAGACACAATTATCAATTAATTGGCAAAAGCCCAAGCAAATATATCTGACCCCAATCTGATTGTGGAGTAGCTATTTTCCTTTTGGTGTTTTCTTAGTGAAAATCCTTTTCTGGATGGAGATTGCTCTCAGTCCCTGTATTTTTAGGAATGTTTCTGGAGCAATTCAGATAAAATTGTCAACTGATTGACGAAGCCCAAGTAGCAAACATTGATAACTACTCGGATAAATTGGCAAGATATGGTGCCACACTCTCTTGTATTTTGGAGGCCTTTAAGTGAAAGTTCTCCTTGTACCACGGAGCTTTTGCTTTATCTTATTTTGATCTTGGCAAAACCCATAAAGAATAGATTTTTGACTTGTACGGGTAATATAACGTTTATCCCCTATATCAGGGAAAAAGAGGTTGCCCCAGTAAAAGTTCAAATTGATATGAAGCGAAGGATGACTTCTCATGCCTCCTTCCTGTGATTAGGAGAAAAAATTCAACTTCAACGAGTAATATAGCGTTTATCCCCTATATTAGGGAAAAAGAGGCTGCCCAAAAGAAGTTCGGGTTGATATGAAGCGAGGGATGGCTTCTCATACCCCTTTCTGTGATAAGGAAAATATTTTTTTTAATTTCTGCGGGTAATTTTACGTTTATCCCCTACATTAGGGAAAAACAAGGATGGCCCGATAGCAGTTATAGCCGATGTTCTGTAAGTTTGTATGACAAACGGTAGCTTCTTGTGCCGATTTTTGTAGGTCTCTACTGTTTTTCCATTGTTCTTAGCAGCCTTATTAAACAGCTTTCACTGCCTCGTTCATCTGTGGACAGTTTATGTTGGAATTGTGATGTCATATGTTGAATTGTTTATGCACTTCTGATGCGGTTTTATTGTTCAAGTTCAACGCATTATTAGCTAAGATGCTTTTTGATGCTCCACATAGACATATGATCTCCTTCCTTAGGAATTTGCTCATGACTGTTTGGCAACATTAGCCTAAGTGGTTGTCTCTACCCATTTGGTAAAGTATTCAATAACCACAACGAGGAATTTTTAGCGAGGAAGGTCCAACGATGTTTATGCCCCACATAAAGCATGGCCAAGAAGAAGTCATCATATGCAGAGATGACCGAAGAACATGGATTTTATCAGTATTCATGTTGCATTTGTGGCATTTTTTAGCATGATCTATGCTATCTCTTTTCATTGTAGGCCTGTAGTACCCTAAATCTCGTGATCAGCCTACCAATGTGAATATGTTGGTATGAATTCAGCATTCAGCAAACACTTTCGTAGACTTTTCGGGAATCATTTTTGCTTCAGCGACATTTATGTATCGTGGCACCGCCTTATCTTTTTCTTTTTCGTGCGTATCACATCCTTATCTAGGATGTGATCACTTGAGTTTCTGTAACATTTTCAGTGACCCTTTTTCAGGTACTCACAGCTTGAATTCCTGTAATGCAAGCTTCATACCCTGTTATATTATCAATGCAATCATAGTTGAACTTACTGATGAAATGGTTGCAATCATCTTTTAGGGATACTAGCATTGCCCCCAATACATTGTGCCTGTGGACTTGAAGTCATCGTCAGAGTTCAGATCTCGTGTTTCATCATTTATAGCCTCTTTTTGCTGCTGGTGAGACTCAACAACTTTTCGGATGCGACTTCGAATGTACATCTAGCAAGATTCGGCTTCAGTGGAAACTTTCTTAGTTTCAATCATGTCGAGGAATAAAGTAACCATGGCTCGCTGATATGTTGCCCCCAACATTTTTAGTAAAAAGGGCACTAACTTATAGCGAAAGGTTCCTTCATACATCAAACCTTAATTGCAGTCTTCCTTTTTGGGAAGCGTGTGTACCATGGTATTTGTGCTTAGTCCAGGCATGTACTCTTCGCCTGTTTTTCTTTTATCAGCCTTAGTAACTCAAAAGATGGATCATAGTCTTGATCACT
The DNA here is from genome assembly GCA_035048815.1 of Abelmoschus esculentus. Lineage (NCBI taxonomy): Eukaryota > Viridiplantae > Streptophyta > Magnoliopsida > Malvales > Malvaceae > Abelmoschus > Abelmoschus esculentus. The sequence goes on from JAUCBN010000009.1 coordinate 11,673,755, forward strand.
TCCAAAATCGGACAACTTCCCGAGACATATTTCTTTCTCGATGATGAATCTTGGATCAATTTTGACATCATTTGATATGTCAATATCTGAGAACTTGGACGATTGTTTGCCTCTGAAAGTTCATCATTTATTTGACATTTGTGTTTAAAAAGAAAACAAGAATGCTTGTCATATGTAGCACAAAAAAGTTCCCTTTCATTATCGTAGGATGACAAACTTAGGCTTTTTTACAAAAAGTTTCTCGGGCCAAAGTGACAAGAGCATTCTTCTGTACATAACTTAGAAAAGTTCCAAAACAGTGGGAAATTCTTTAACAGTCTGACTGTCAAAGCAGTTGTAAGGTGATTGAGTCCCTCATTCAAGGATTCACGGTCATATTAGATCCAGCAAAGTCTTCGAATCGTACGACTCCCATTTCTATGAACTTCTCCGTAAGCTTTTTAAAACCGATGCAATTCTCAATGGAATGCCCCACGACTCCGGCATGGTATTCGCATTGGGCGTTGGGATCATACCACTTGGGATATGGCGGTTGTATGGGATTTGTGTAGAATGGCGACACCACATGTGCATTGTACAAATTTTGGTACAATTCGCCATAAGATATCGGAATGTGCGTGAAGTTCTGTGTATTTGAGGCTGCGACTTTTGCTTGCCCCATTGTCAGCGACTTTGAATAGCCGATGTCATGGATACTGGTATCATCGACCTCATCATTTTCAAGTCTTCCGCTTCGAATAGCATTTTCAATCATCTCGTCATTCATTATAATGTCTGAAAAGTCCTTCGTGATACCTCCCAAGATTCGACCAAGGCTTGTCTAACGTTCCCACAAAAAGTGTCACCGTTTCTTTTTCTGATAACGGAGGTTGCACCTGGGAAGCAACATCCCTCCAGCGCTGAGCATATTGTCTGAAGCTCTCATCATGTCTTTTTTGCATATTTTGTAAAGTAACCCGATCAGGGGTTATGTCGATGACGTGACTGTATTGTCTGATGAAGGCTTGGGTTAGGTCATTCCATGAATTTATCTTGGAACGACTCAACTGGTTGTACCATCTGGCTGCTGATCCAGTCAGATTATCTTGAAAGCAATGTACCAACAAGAGATCATTGTTGATATAACCGGTCATCCTTCTGACGTACATGGTGAGATGAGCTTCTGGGCAGGTGGTCCCATTATATTTTTCAAACTCTGGCGTCTTGAACTTCGGTGGCAGCACTAGATCTGGGACTAGACTTAATTCTCTTACCTCCACCATCGGGGATTGGTCGATGTTTTCCATGGATTTGAACTTTTCTTCGAGTTGTCTGCATCGGTCTTCGAGCTTCTTACAAAACTCGACTTTTGACTTATCTATTTCGTCAAAATATGGTACCATACATTCCTTGGGGTTGCGAATTACCAGACTTCCTGGGAGTGAGGAATCAGCTTGAATGTCCTGTACCTTGGATATATCAACTGATATACAAGTTTGAAGGGGTTTTCCTGAGTCTTTCACCATTGCATTAGGGTCAATAATCATTTCCTTCCGTTTTCCTAGATCTCTGTCTGCCAACAGATTGGATATCTTTCCGAACAAATCACTCTGAGACTGTGAAATGTGAGCGCGAATATCAGACTGCGCTTTTTCCAATCTATTTTCGAGGTCTCGTTTGATATCTTCATGAACTTGCTCAATATTGGCTAATCTTGCCTCCATTCTTTTGGCGAGACGAGGATGTTGCTTCTTAGAATGACTGCAACAGAAATGCCCCTCTGATGTTAGGATCCTGGTGGCAATGATGCAAAATGATATGCTTGTGCAACTAGAATGGTGTCATGATATGCATAGTGCTGCAAAATATTATAAAAAGGTGTTGATTCTATACAACTTTGAAAAGGAAGCTCGAGTCAGAACGAAGCTTTCTCTACATAAAGTGGGTCTTGTTCGGCCTTTATCTTCGAAATCTTAATTTTCTGGGGAAACAATGTCGGCTTCTTGCCCCAAATGAAAAAATTTGGTTCGAACATCTAGATCCGTAGATATTCGACCATTTTCTCAGACTGGCTTTAAAACTTCGATCATGGTGCAATCTTAATCTTGAGTCTGGTCAAGGTGGGCCTTCCATCATTGTTGGCACAATCTATCTCGAGCTATGTTCTCTTGATGTCACTAGTGGAACCCATTCCGGTGCCCCTTACCTTATCGAGAAAGTGATTCTATATGGCTGATCCTTTTTTACAATTGTACTTGTATCAACACCTTTTATTTTTTATTAAAATAAAAGCGTGAATGCAAAAAACGAGAAACTTGATAATACGAATATGCGATAATATCTATATCGATTTAGACAAAAATAAACGTGCATGCTTTATGATGCATGAATGTGAACATGACAGTTATATTGTGAAAATAAATAACGAGAAATAAATAACAGAAAATAAAGGGCATAAATAAATATAACCCCCCCGCTCGCTCTTTTTCTAAAAAAAGAAAAACTTATAGGGTGACCCTCTAAATGGGCAGAGGTCCGGCATGACGGCTCTAAAGGCGGGCTTCTAGGGCTCACTATATGCGGTGTGGTGCTAGAAGGTACCCGAACGAAAATTATTACCCTACTAAGGATAATAAACTCGATTCAGGGGGATACGTTTCTCTAAGTCTATACGGAGACGTATGTCTCACGAAGACAGAGGGAAAAATATCCCGGAAACAATTCACCATCCTACACGGAGGCGGAACCTCAGGAAGGAGTGGTTTCATGCTCCCACCTAATTGGACGGAGCCCGGGTTGAGAGCTCATGTAATGAGGCCTGAAAAGCATTTTAAAAACATTAGTAAAATATTTTAAATAAATAAAGTAAATAAAATATTAAAAAAAAACTGAATTTATATTTTCGATCGTTAAATAAAATGTAACCGATTTTGCGGCTCGACTCGCAAAAATAGTCCCCAGCGAAGTCGCCAGCTGTAATCACCGGAATTCGTCCGGGGAGTCGCCACCAATCGTTTTTTACGGTGCGATTGGATCACCAAAATGAGTCTACGAACCAGAGCTGGATCCGGGAGTCTGTTACGCGTAGGGAAGGGCGAGCACCCCTACAACGCCCGAAATCGGCACCTATCGATTACACAATATTTTATACGATCGAAAATAACAATCCGATATCGAATCTGTAAAAAAACGGTTAGTAATATTTAATAATAATAATAATAAAACATTAAAATAAGTAAAAATATAATTTTCCAAGGACTAATCTGCAAAAAAAACAGAAAACATTAAGATGAAATAAAGTAATATAGGGGCTAAATTGAAAGAAAATAATAATAATAAAGTCAAAATTGAAAGAAATTCAAAAAAGAATGACTAAATTGCAAAAACAGTGACCAAAATGCAAGGATATGCAAGCTGGGAGGCCGAAGCGAAAACACGCTGGAACTGCGGGGACTACGCGTGCAATTTTCCCATTTTCCCGGGTTATACGCGGGTACGGGTCTGGTAACGGGTCTGGTCCACGGGTACCCGGTGCCAAAACGACGCCGTTTTGGGCCCGATGAACCGGCACCAAAACGGTGCCGTTTTGTGAAGACTATAAGTAGCCCTTTTTTAGGCCTTCAGCTTCATTTGATCCTTCTTCTTCAGTTCAAAAAAAGGCAGAGCCTTAGGCTCTCTGGAAGCTTGGCCGTCGCGCCTTCACCGACCACCGCACGCGGCTGCCGGCCGTCGTGCCGAGGGCCGGCACCAATAAATAAAAATACTTCCCGGCTCTCCTTGACGCAAGGATTTCAGATCCGGCCTCAGTTTTACGAGAATCTCAACGGATTTTCCTAGATCTACAAAGATAAGTTCGAATCTAACTCTTTTCTCTTTTACCTTTTTTCTTCGTTTTTTTTGCTTCCGATTTGTTCCTATTTGCTCTAGGATTTTGTTTCGAATATTGATGGTAATGAACTGATTTTTGCTTTGAGTAATGCTTCTTTTGGATTGATTTTTGGTCTCCGGTTTCTAACCCGGATTACATCCATTCGAATGGGTTTTATACCCATTTTTGTACATCATATTTTATGCGAAAAGAAAAAAAGAAAAGAAAATAGGATTCTTATCCTATTTTCAGATCTAAAAAATAGATCTAATAATTTTTCTTCTTTTGCAGGTTCGACTGACAAAGGCGGTGGGGCGGTGGCCGGCCACGGCAACGAATAGGAGAGCGTGTGGCTGCCACGCGCTATTCGAACAGCCGCGCGTGGCCGCCACGCGCGGTGAGCTGGCAAGCACAGTGAGCAAAGGCGGCGGCTGGTGGCTGAAGATGAGTTAGGGTTTAGTTTCATTAGGGTTAATGTGATCTGAGTTGGATTTAATTTGTGGGCTTTGTTGGGTCAGTGGGTATTTGTAACATGGGTTTAAATAATAATAATAAAATGGGTTTCTTTAAATGGATTATTACAGGTTCCATGTAATCTAATAAAATTATGTTATGTCATGGAGTTTGTTACAATTAATCGAGAAACATACTCGATCAACCTCTAAAATTTTATCTTAAAATCGTTTACTGACGTATCATTATGTTTTATGTTTATAAAATCATCACGACACTTCACTAAAAATTCAACTCCTACATATCTGTCTTAAAATACTTTCATATAATCTGAAGAAACTGTATCTCCCACCAACTTTCAATAATTTGTGTTTCACCCTCAGACAGTGAAACAACGGTCTGCCATGCACTGTCGCTGCCAACGTTTATTATTGGACTGACGTTTAGTACCATTATTGGTCACCATTGCCCACGACAGTCTGTACAACTTCATATAATATTATTTTGTATCATACAAGTCAATATTAGTTTTTTTAATATAAAGATTTAAATCTTTAACGTTACTTAAATTTTATCGATATATAAAATAATATTTTATTTATTTTAAATTTAAAATCTTAAATCTATATCATATCATCTAAATTCTAAACTCGTAAATTAATTTATTTATAAAAATTAAAATTTTTTATATCGATATATAAAATAATATTTTTTTATTTATTACGTACCACTTACATGAGTTTTGAAATTAAAAAAAATACAATAATTTAGAGTGATATTAGGCGGTAAATTTTTAAAAATATTGATGTTGAAAAAAAATCTCAAAATATTGCATCTTTTATTTTATTTTCCAAAATATTGATGAATCTACTGTACTTGAAAAGTCGGCAACATTAGGCTCCGACTTTGAACAGTGTTTTCAGATAATTTGGGTGAAAACGGAGTTTTTTTTACTCCGACTTTAACATCTTCATATGACATCTTCATCCTTACACTATTCAAAGTCGGAACTTAATGGTACCAACTTTTTAAGTACTATAAAATCATCAATATTATAGAAAATAAAATAAAAGATACAATATTTTAAGAATATTTTTTTTTCAATATCAATATTTATGAAAATTTCTCATATTAGGCTTGTTATGGTCTAAAAGAGAACAAATGATCAAAACCATAAAGAATGTTTATCAAAGTGCTGGCAAGCCTATTAATTTTGGTGAGATACATTTTTACCGGTGGTAAATATAAAAATATTATTAGTTAGATTAATATAAATAAAAATTCATCTAACATAATTTATATATATAATTTTAAAATTTAAAATTTTATATTTGAATAATTGAAAAAACATATTATCTATATCTTTATTTAAATAGAATTAAAGTATTTTTAAATATTAAAATTTTATTTATAATTTCATTAATTTGTCAAAAATATAAGTTATAAAAATATAAATTTATTTTTTAATATTAACTTATATCACCAGTTTCAACCAAAATAACTGAAAAATATATTACCGTTTTATCTGATTTTAAGGTATCTTTTAAAGATATTAAAATGATTTATATATTTGGCTTAAAAAATATTTTTATTTTTTGGTTTACATTATATACTAAAATGAAACTCCTGTACGTAGGAAATCTAATTATTTTTTTAAAAAAATATTTAATTATTTAGTACAAAATATGTTTAAATTATATTTATAATTATTCTTAATATAATTTATAAAATGTAATGAAATTATGGATAATAATATCTTTTATCTTTTATTGTAATTGAATATTATTTTTAAAATTAATTTAAAGATTAAAATTTATATTATTTTTTTATATTAAATATTTTTTTAATAATTTTTACTTACTCAGAAGTTTTATTATACAGATAAAAAAATATTTTTAGAGCATGGACTATGCCATATGCTAGGTAGGTCAAGGTTTGATATCTTTTTGGTGCTTGTAAGGTTTGACATACAACCTACAAGGAGGGGTTGGAGACACCAACGGATGCATGTATAATTGTGGGTGAGCACAGACTCACCCAAAACTTTTTAAACTTCATACATTCGTTTTTAAATTTTTTAAATATTATGAATTAATCTTTAAATTATTTAAAATTTTATTAGTTGTGCCCACCTTGAAATTTTTAAATTTTGTATGTACTCACACTCAAATATTTTTTTGAATCCGTCACTAATTAGAGAGGGATATGACAAAAATTATAGGGTCTTTCAATAAACTTTTTGACTCCATGATTAAAGAAAGAATGAGCTTTGGAAACAAATTGGACAAAGATGAAGGAAACATTGAACAAAAAGATTTCTTGTAGCTTCTTTTGGAACTCAAATAGAAGAATGATTGTGCCTCGTCGATTCCAATGAATCAACTCAAGGCCTTACGTAGGAAATCGCCATTGATTATATTGACTTCAACTTTGACTTTTTTTAACTCAAGTCCACTTTATGTTTTTCGACATTTTGAGTTCGTGTTATCTGTTTTTCTAAATTCAAATTCGAAATGCTATTTTGAAGCTTTTTTGTATGAATGCTTAATTGAAAGTTTATCTTTATCGAAATCTAAATTAGTTTATTATTTGATTCAGGTGACATGGATCCGAATTTAGAATTCCTTCCTCCTCATGGATGAACTTTTGTTGCTCAATCTTCGGGATTCGCACATGAGTTTCAGATCTGTTTAAATTCTGGTAGTTCCAACCTAGTGACACAGTAGTGGTTACTTATGTAAATTTATTCATAGGTTCTGCATCTGCTTGACCTAGTCCTAGGATTGATTCCGGTAAACGTCATTCTTGACATTAAGCTATAGTTGCCTAAGGTTTGTCTCTCCCGATATCTTCTATATACTTATGTGTGTAGATTTTATTTGCTTTTGTGTATCTCTGTTGATATGTTGGACTCTATAATTTTTGAATCAAATTGTATGATGCCATGCCATGCCATGCTATGTGGTTTTTATATCGGAATCAGAATTCATTAAAAACTCAAATTATGTTATTCTCGGAATTAATATGCATACCTTTTGTTAAATATAAGGAATGAATTTAAACTCAGACATCGGATCATGACATTGCATTGGGTTGGGATATTCTGTTCGGGGAAGTTTAGGGATATCAAATTCTGGTGAGTATCATTTCGGATCAGTGGCTCCACCTTCGATTTAAGTTTCCACTTTGGATCAGTGGCTCCACCTTCGAGTCAAGTTTCTAGTTCAGTTGGTGACGTTGGAGTTAGAGTGGTTTAGGGAAACCTACTCTTCGGATGGTATAAAAGATGGGTGCATGACATTCAGATTTAATACATCATATGTTTCTGGCATTATCATGTTATTTGTATTTTTTTGGCACATCTGAATACTTGTGACATGTGTATGATATTCTAACTGTTGTGATTATGCTACTTAGAGATACACTAAGCTCCCTAGCTTACACCCATTTAGTTTTTATTTTAGATTCTCATACTTAGGCCACGATACTTGTAGGACTATTGATTTAGAACTTTATGCTATTACGTATGTTTTGTCGTTTTCAGATTTAATGTTTTTATTTTGGATTATTATTACTCTGTAAGAAACTGGACTTTATGTATTGGACATTTTTTGGATTTCAGGATTTTTATGTTTATTTTGAATATGGTTTGAACCTTTAGATTTTGTTAAACGTTGTGTTTCAGTATTACAAATATTTTGATTTTGATGATATAATAGATTTTGTATTCCGTTTATTTAAACCCTAACTTGAGAGATAAGTTTTCTTTACGTGATCCTAAGTTTAATCTAACAAATTAGGTTAAAATTAGGGTTACATTTTATGGTATCAGAGCCAGGTTCAACCATTAGACTATGATGTCAAAAATGATTTTATAAACTTATTTGATATTTTGAATTTCTGTTTCGTGTTACATTTAAAATTTCCAGATATATTTGGATTAATACTCCAAATACCAATTCTAACTTAGGATTTTGTTTATCCTTCTATAGATATACTATTATACCACCACGTAGGAGTATACGACTTACGATCGGGAGAGGTCGTACTACTGTTTCCGTTAGTAATTTCCCGCCCTCTGTGGATTTGACACAAGATCAAAATTTGACGCATGATATAAGATGGGAAGAATAACCTGAAAATCAGACTGAAACACAATAAGCTGAAGTTGATCAACTAACTTAGAGTGAGGGTCTATATACCTCGAGAGACAATGAGCCAATGAGTTTAGATTATATTATTGTTCAAAGAGCTGCTCCGTTACCTCCGTCAGTTAGAGGGTGTTAGGAAACATATTTCCACCGATTTTTTAGTTGCTGGTATGACTATGTTTGATGGTAAGACCAATACCTACCCTGCAGATGTAGAGTATTGATTGAAGAAACTTTAATGACTATTTATTGAGATAAATTATCTAGTAGATAAGAAATTCAGAGCAACGATATCCTTACTTCATGGGGAAAGCCCAAAACAGGTGAGAGACAGATGAAAGAGTTGCTACTGTGGCCAGATCACTTAGAAATTTTTCTGGTAAGCTTTCCAAGATCATTATATGGGACTTAAACATCTAGCTAAGTATCGAGAAGACTTCATGAATTTGCAACAGAATGACATGTTTGTAAATGAATATGAGATAAAGTTTCTGTGACTTCTTCAGTATGTCTCGGGTTTAATTTTTTGCATATGTTTCGAGCCAGTCTTAGGCTTCAGTACAGACCCTTACTGGAGAAAGAGGTTAGGGTAGAATTTCTGTTTCAGGTGTTATTAGTAGAGTTAGATCAAGAGGATCATCTAGATTAGGGGCATCTAAGCCACAGTTAGTTTATGTTACTAGGAGACATGAGGATCGGGATGAGCCAGATGTGAATGCTGGTATTTTTTTCTTTTCATGTTATTTCATATTTTGTATTTTTGGATAATGGATCTACCCATTAGTATGTTAAGGTTACCAAAGTTTATAAAGATTATCCTCTTGAGGTTCAAGAGAGATCTTTCTGACTAATTTGATGGAGTTACCTTTTGGGGAGTTCGATCTGATACTTAATATGGGTTGTCAACTCACAAAGTTAATTTAGATTGTGAACAAAAAATGACAACTTTAAAAACCCCCGATGACCATGAGATGATTCTTATTGGTGAGCATAAAGGTTTTTTATTTAGTATTTTATCAACTTTGAAAGTCGAAAAGATGATCAGGAAAGGTTTAATTTCTTATCTTGTTTATATCCTTGATCTGAAATAGTCTAATTTAGGGATGAATAAAATTCGTGTTATGAGAGACTTTCTGGATATATTTTCAAAAAAATTACTTGGTGTACCACCAAAGCGTAAGAAGATTGAGTTTAGCATTGAGTTATATATGGGGATGACTATTATGTCTATGACACCTTATCATACGGTTCCGAAAAGAGCTTAAGGAGTTAAAAGTTCAGTTACAAAGACTTTTGGATAGAGGATTTATTCGACCCAATATTTCTGATGTACGTATATTTATTTGTTCGTCTTTTATTTATTATATTATTTTATGTCATCTTTTTTAAATAGTCATTTTTATGTTTAATGTCGTATTTTATTTAAGTTGTATATTAGAATTGTTAATTATTAATGCAGATATTCCTTGAATACTGGAACACTTAGAATATACTTACATTTATAGTTAAATTTTGATTTAATCGTCATTTTAACTCGTAAAATCTAATATTAAAGAAAAGATATGGGGTGAATTCTTTCTCATTCATAACTGACTCTGGAATTTTTTTTTTAATCTTTAGTTTTACTTTTTATGTCTGATTTATCCTTTTTAAAAGAAATCGATAATAAATCTCTATTTATTTTTTAAAACGTTATTTTTTAAAGAAAACCCGTCTTTATTTCCAAATTTCAAATTTTTAAAGAAAATTCTCTAAATTAATTTTTTTCAGTAAAATATGGGACGTAACAAGACTTTTAATTTTAAGGAATTTTTTTTAATTGCTACATGCTTAATACACATTTTACCTCTAAGTTTTGAACTTGGTGCTCCTATTTTTTTTTTCTTTCAAAAGTGACACCCTAATATTTTTATTGTCATTGATTTTACACCATATCGGTGGAAAATTATTAAAAAAATTCAGTCAATAATATCGGTCTCTAAAATTGATTCTTATTTATTTTTAAATTTATTTTATTATTCATTATTATTGATAATATTATTTTATTTAAATAGTAATATTTAATAAAATAAATTTAATTGGTGTCCTGTAACAAATGACACCAAACTAGATCAAAATCACACAACAGAATTAGGATATAAATCGTTTATCTCCTAATCATGCATCTACTAACGTTTTCACTTTAAATTAGTGGTACAGGATTTACGGTTTAAGATTAGAAGGTGTGGTTAGGATTTAGGGTAGAGTAGGATATATTTTTTAGGGTTAGGGTTTAAAATTTAATTTTTAAAATTTTTAAATAAAAAACATGAGAAGAGATACGATAAAACGATAAAAGATTTCTACCATAAAATTAATATAAAAATATGCAGAACGTATGGCTCTGGAGCCTCCACAATACTGACTTCGCCGCAGCAGTATATAATATTAGTTTTAGTTATAAAATTTTATAGTCGAAATTATATAAATAATTCAACTTAATTTTTTATTTTGATTAATAGAAATTTTTTAATCATATTGTATTAATAGTTTATTATTATTATTATTATTGTATTAATCATATTGTATCAGTGATTAAGAGAACGATTATTATTTTTGGAGGTTATGATTTCGAACATCAATAATATCAGTACAATGATTAAACGATCAATGTTTAATGATTAAGAATATATTTTAAATCATATTCTATTATAACGCTGTAACTGAATTAAAAAAATAGTTTATTATTATTGGACTGACGTTTAGTCCCAATTTAATACTACTACTAGCAACCATTGTCAAACTTCATATAGTAATATAGCAGCAATATATAATATTAATTTTTGTTACCAAATCTTATATATTCGTGGATTTAGTTTTAATTTAAAATAATTTAATAAAATCAATATTTAATATTTATAAAATCATATCAATTTAATTTTTGTTTTCCATAAGTAAAATAGTATATATTAATATAATAAAATAAAAGTTGACTCACTTTCCCAAAATGTTTATCTTGTTCAAGATTAAAAATAATATTATTTTATTTAAATATCAATATAAACTTAAATAAAAATTAATTGACAGATTCAAAATAAAATATGCGATTTAATTTTCATGTATGACGGAATTAAATTCTTAAACCCATTATTTAAAAGATTTAGAAAAAAAAAAGACTTCAAGTGGATGATTTTAAAATAATGGAAATAGAATTCGTTGCTAAATTCTAATTGAAAGAAAATAGAAGAATATAATTTAGGAAAAAAAAGTCTTATGCAAAAATCTTAATTTATAACTTTGAACTGCTAAAATTTTCTTCAATCACACAACAAAATTAATATAAAAATCTGCAAAACGTATGGCTCTAGAGCCTCCACAATACTGACATCGACGCAGCCATATATATAATATTAGATTGGATAAACTACTCTAATGACCACCTAACTAATTCAGGTAATGACACATGTCATTCATCCGATTAGGTGATTATTTTTATTTATTTATTATATTTTCGATTGAGTGACTATTTTTTTATTTTTTATATTTATTTTTCTCTAATCGAATTGTGATACATGTCGTCACCGGTGACCATCCAATTAATTGGGGACACCTATTTTGGCTATTAAACTAACAAAAACTCGTCAATCAGGTCATCCAACTTATGAAATTGACCTATTTTGATAACCACTGTTAAAATTCAAATTGAGAATTAACAGGATGATGACGTGTATATTAATAAAAAAATTAAAAAATTATACATCAAATCTCTATTATTTATTTATTAAATCAATTTAATAATAATTTTAATAAAATTAAATAACATAATCATCCAATCGGATAATGACACATTTCTTCACCTGATTGGGTGACTATTTTTTTTATTTATAATATTTTTGTTTGGGAGACTATTTTTTATTTTATATTTATTATATTTATTTTACTCTAATCAAATTGTGATACATGTCGTCACCAAGAGATGACCAAAAGGCTTACCACTGCACCACCTAATCTTTAGAATATCTTATGCATTATATTATATATAAATAGTACAAAACAATAAATGTTAGGAAAAAAAGTAAAAAAAAAAATCAAAGATGAATTGTTTTACTCGAATATTAAAAATTCAAAAAAAGTATTCGGGTGTTAAATATTTGTATAAAAATATTTGAATAAAAACATTCGGATATTAAATATTCGTAGAAAAATATTTTGATATTAAATATAAGAATAAAAATATTCGTATAATAAATATTCGAATAAAAATATTCTAATAAAAATCATAAATATTGGAATATTTGGATTTAAGAATATTCAAATAAAAATATTTGGATTTTAAATATTTGAATAAAAATATTCGGATAAAAATACTTGGATAATAAATATATGAATAAAAATATTCTTATAATAAATGTTCGAATAAAAATATTTGAATACTTATGATTTTTATTCGGATGTTTGAATTAAAATATTTATGATTTTTATTCTAATATTCACATATTTTTTATTCAAATATTTAAAATCCAAATATTTTCATTCAAACATTTTTAAAATTCAAATATTTAAATATTTTATCTCTCGAGTTCGAATATTTTTATTAAATATTCAATGATCGAGTATTGTTTTTATTTCTTATTAAAATTAGATTCGAACCCCTTACACTATTTTTACTCTATTCTATTTTCTTAAAGGGTATATTTTAAATACATTATGTTATAATATTATTGCATGAATGATGGCTTGACTTAGTGGTTAAGATTGTTGTTTTCTATACTTCTAACTTAGGTTCAAACCCTTACAACACGTGAAACCACCTGATTAAAGAGAAAAATATATTAAATAAAAAATTAATAAACAATAAATAAATTATAAGGATTAAAAGTTAAATTTTATAAATTTTATTTAATAGACACGTCACTGCCGTTAATCTTCTCTGTTAAAATTTTAACGATGGTGACAAAAATAGGTCAATTTCATAAGTTGAATGACATGATTGATGAGTTTATTAATTGGGTGACTAAAATAGGTATTCCTAATTAAATGTATGATTACTGGAGTAGTTTACCCTATTAATTTTAGTTATAAAATTTTATAGCTAAAATTATGAAAATAATTCAATTTAATTTTTTATTTTAAATAATAGAGATTTCTTACTTATATTTTATATTAAATTTTACGGTATAAATGAGAGAGCATCATGTGCAGGTGGTATTCTTTCTTTAAAATTAATAAAAAAAATATAAAATAAAGGAAGAATACCACCCGTAAGTAACGATTTTTATGTGTATTGTATAAGTGATGTTTTTCTATCTATATTGTAGTTTTTAACTTAAATTCTAAAATACATTATAAACATCTTATTTTTACAAATAAAAACTTTAAATAATATAAAAATTTAAAGCTTTCAAATCTTATATATTGTTATATAAAAATATTGTTTGTGTTTTTTACTGTCCAATATTTTAATACTAATATTATTGGACTGACGTTTATAAGATTATGTCCCAATTTAGACAATAAGGTAGTTTATTATTGGACTGACGTTTAGTCCCAATTTACTACTACTACTAGCCACCATTGTCCAACTTCATATAGTAGTATAGCAACCATATATATTATTAATTTTAGTTACTAAATCTTTTATATTCTTGGAATTAGTTTTAATTTAAAACAATTTAATAAAATTAATATTTAATATTTATAAAATCATATCAATTTAATTTTTGTTTTCCATAAGTAAAATACAATAAAAGTTAGATTCACTTTCCCATAACGTTTGTATTGTTCAAGATTAAATATATGATTTTAAGAAAATTCTACAACGGGTTTCGATCATTGTTAAACACCATTAAATTAATTAATAAAAATTTAAAATCTCAAGGATTTAATATGTAATTAATAAAAGAGTGATGAACTCAATATTTGTAATTAAATTGTATGATTAGTCCTTTAGATTTTTATTCTTTATAAATTAATTTAATAATGTTCAACATATTCAACATTAACAATGTTCAGCGGTGTTCGACGCTTGTTGTAGTCTCATCCATTATTTTATTGTCATGGATGTCAATCGAAAGAGAAATTACATTATACGTTATTTTCGTTATGTTATTTATGAGATTAATCAATCAAATGTATCTATTGTGATACCCCGAACTCGGATGTCACATTTAGACTACAATCCCAACCCATTCTTATGAAATTCTTCTCATTTCCAGTCAATTAAAAACCGTACCATTGACTATATCATAAAAATTCAATCAACATAAAATATCAAAATCAATTTAGTAAATCCAAAGTAATTAGAAGTTCCAATTATAATTTGATAAAACATTTGATCTTGACAATTTAAATAAAATAGAGTTACAAATTATAACTGGGGTCGTACGAATACATAACCTACTAATCTAGCAATTGTATTCTACCAAGAGGTAAATGTTGAAGTCCCACGACGATAGTGTTTTGTCACGTCTGTTAGTCCGTCTGCCACTCACTGAGTATCCAGATTTCACCAAACAAAAACTCAAACCATACAAAATGATCCATCTAGGATCCTTATACCACTCTACACAACAATCAATCCAAAACCCGAGCATACAAAGCATAAACATCATATCCTCGTCTAAATATCTAGTTCTAAATTTTAATATTCATAAAATTTTATAGCTTAATTAACCCATAGGAACTTTAGCATATTTTATTGAACCTCTAAACTCAAACCTTAAAAAATTAGGTAATTGTTCTGTCGGTACGGGTACGGACCCTTTCGGTATCGATACACCTCTTTGCGCATTGATCTGCACCTGCGTATTGATACCAAAACTACATTCGATACATTTTGCTCAACATGACGTACTGATACGCTTACCTAGCGTACCAATACCCACTATCGGTACTCATATATTGAGTATCGATCCCAAGTCCGTACAGATACACCCCTTGGCGTACCGATACCAAAAGTGATCACCGGAATTTAAAATATCAAATCTGTACTGGTACACCGTATAACCGTATCGATACCCTGAAAAGAAATGCCCGTCTTAACAGAGTTAAGACCAAACAGAAAATATGTAAATAATAAAATTAAATGTATAATGATCATATCGACATCAACCTCGTAAAATAGATTGGTGATTTATGTAGTTTACCCTATATATAATTATATAAAAAATTATCATTTTTTAAAATATTTAATTTAATTTAGGTTCCGTATTTTTTGAGTTACTCTCTTCGTCGTTATATACGATAAAACTTATCCTATGTTCGGAACCTCACTGTTGTAGTATTATAAATCACTGCCACTTCTTTGGTAACATCAGTGTTTCAACTCAAATTTTCTTGGTTTTGCTCACAAAGCCACAAAATGTTGGAAATAGCTTGCAGCTCGTTTTCATGGCTGTTGAACTTGAATGCTATCAGCCAGAAAGATGGACAGTTCCCGGCAGCTTTCTCATTTCTGATTGTCATATTGGGAATCTCGCTCTGGTGCGTATGGAACATCGGGAAGTCAAGGAAACCAACGGTTCCATTACCGCCAGGTCCCCGTGGGCTGCCAATTCTGGGATATCTTCCATTTCTTGGATTTGATAACCTCCACCTGGTGTTTACAGACTTGGCTGCAGCTTACGGTCCTATCTTCAAGCTTTGGCTTGGAAACAATCTAACCATAGTAGTTAGCTCTCCATCTCTTGTAAAAGAAGTGGTTCGAGACCATGATGTAGCATTTTCTGAGCGAGATCCTTCCATTGCCGCACAGGTTATTACCTTCGGCTCCAACAATATCGCTTTCGACTCTTACAGCAATCCCAGTTGGAAAACTAAGCGCAAAATTCTTGCAACCGATATGCTCAGTAATGCCAATCTTAATGCCTGTTATGATCTACGGCGAGAAAAAGTGATGAAAACGGTTAGGGATGTGTATAAAAACGTTGGCAAGCCATTGGATATCGGTGAATTGGCATTTTTAACAGCAATGAGTGCGATCACCAGCATGATGTGGGGAGGCAAAGTCCGAGGACAAGAAGGGACTGCAATTCAGGGTCACTTCAAAGATCTTTCTTCTGAAATAATGGTATTATTAGGAAAACCGAATATTTCTGATATTTTCCCCTCGGTTGCATGGTTTGACATGCAAGGCATTGAAAGGGAAATGAAGAAAATCCGACAATCTTTCAATGAACTTTTGGATTCTGTAATTGGACTGCGATTGAAGGCTGCCTCTGAGAGAGGAAAGGTTGACGGAATGAGTGAACAAAAATCAGACTTCTTACAGTTTCTGTTGGATTTATACAACCAGAGCGAAGATGGCACATCTCTTACAATGAATCAAATCAAGGGTATTCTCATGGTAAGATTTTCACACTTTCTCGGGTTAAGACTTGCCTGTTCTTTCTAGCTTATGTACCTGGTGCTAATATTTGTTACTATAGGACACTGTGGTGGGTGGAACGGATACTACTTCAACTACGACAGAGTGGGCAATGGCAGAGCTACTGCAACATCCAGAAATGATGGAAAAAGTGAAGAAAGAATTAGGTGATGTTGTTGGCCTAAACAACACTGTTGAAGAGTTTCACTTGCCTAATTTAGTGTACCTAAATGCAGTAATAAAAGAGACTTTCCGCCTGCATCCACCCTTACCCCTTCTTGTTCCCCGTTGTTGTGGTCAATCACTCCAACTCGGTGGCTACACCATACCAAAAGGAAGCAGGTTGTTCCTAAACATGTGGTCCATTAACACAGACCCCAATATTTGGGACAACCCTTCTGAATTTCTACCCGAGAGGTTCTTGGATGACCCTGAGAAATTTGATTTTCATGGAAATGATTTCCGGTATTTGCCATTTGGATCTGGAAGGAGAAAGTGTCCCGGTGTTTCCCTTGGGGAAAAGATGCTCTCTTTCATATTGGCCTCATTGCTGCATTCTTTCGAGTGGACATTGCCTCAGGGAACACAGCTTGAGCTGTCCAGCAAATTTGGAATTGTTATGAAGAAAAAGATCCCTTTACATCTTCTTCCCATGCCCAGATTGACAAATCTGGAGCTCTACAAGGAATAAACTGTAGTATAAGCTATGATCGTGTTTCCTTTTTTACAATGTCTTTTTAATAAGTACTGTAATCTATAGAAGGTTCAAGCAATAATTCCATGTAATCTAATAAAATTATGCTATTTTATTCCCATGGATGCTAACTGAAGATTCATAAACTCTTTATTTAAAAGATTTAGATAAATAAAAAATTATAATACGTAAGAGGATAATTTAAAAATCAATGTAGTTGACTTTGTTGCTAAACTCTAATTGGAAGAGAATAAAGAGAAACGAAATATCAGTTTTCAAAACTTAGAAAAGTATTTTATCCTCGAATAGTATGTAAGTCCAAATAATGTGGCAGAAAAAGTCTATTCCAAATTTCTTAATTTGTAACTTTGTAGCAGTTGCATTAGAAAGGAAAGGTTAACAGAATGATTGTTGTTCTTAGAGGTTATGGGTTCGAGTACCAGTAATTGTAGTAAAAGTGATTGACCGATTAATGTCAAATGGTTGAGATTATCTTCTAGAACAGATACTACTATAATTACTATTAGCTAAATAAAAAAAATTAGGAGTAGGTAATGCAATAAGACAACGAACTCATATAAAAATACGCTAAATGCCATCTAAAAAGTTGGGTATTTGTCATTTTTCGGGTATTATATATATAGATTCATGTTTTGATTTATTAATTTGATATCCGTTATTAGATGTCTGTGAAATTTGGGTACTTGAAAAATTGAATATCTTGTATCCGATTTAATTATATATATATATATTAATTTTAAATTTTTTAAAAATATAGATATTAATTGTGTAAAATTAATATAAATATTTAAAAGAATATATTTAAAAGATTAATTTTGATCGTATTTTTTTGTTCAAATATCATATTAATAAATTAATATAAATATTTTTAAAAAATAAACTTAAAAATATATAATACAAACATAAAAACATAAAAAGGATTTAAGGATTTTAATTTAGTTTTGAAGTAAAAATAAACTAAAATAAACATATAATTTAAAATATAAAAAATATATTTCTTAAATGTGTCGGGTACCCGTTAAAGGAATATTTTGGCCCAAGATTAGGCCTAATACTGGAAAAAAAATTATCGGATAAGTATCCGACCCAATAAAAGTGAAAATTTGAACACACCTAACTCTAGTCCACAATACTGACATTGCAAGGAAATATAAAAAAATTAAAAATAAGATTGACTTAACCAATTAAAACATTAAGTTTAATAAATAAGATTAATAATTGATTAATTTAAATCGAATATCGTAGAGAATCATTACAAATGTGACTCTCCAAACTTAATTTTTATTTTTCATAACATAAGAACTCAAATTCCTAATATTATTTTAGGAATCTAGTGTCTTATCCCATTAGATCAACTTGTTTTTAAACTTAAAGATAATTTAAAATTTAATATTTTAAATAAAGGTTAATAATTCTATTGTTATTCAACAATATATAAAAATTTATTTATCCTAAATTTAAAACTCATAAATTAGTTTGTTCATAAAAACTATAATTTTTTGTACCGATGTATAAAATAATAATAGAACTTAACTAACTTTTTTTTTCTTGAATCAATTACAGTGATTATAATAGTATCTGTTTTACAATATACTTTCAACCATTTAACATTAATCGTTTAATCACTGTATTAACATTACTGGTGATACTCAAACCCATAACTTTTAAAAACAATAATTGTTATTTTAACTATTTATTTTTTTAAATTAAAAAATATTATAATTTAGAGTGATATTTATGCTTGTTATGGTCCAAGGAGAGAACAAAAAGAATGGTTATCAAAGTGCTGGCAAGCCTATTGATTTTGGTGAGATGACATTTTATCAGTGGTAAATCTTAAAAAAAATAATATTATTTAGGTTAATATAAATAGAAATATATTTAACATAATTAATATATAATTTTAAATTTTATTTTATAATAGTTAAAACATTATTATCTATATATTTACTTAAATAGAATTAAAGTATTTCTTAAATAATTAAAATTTTATCTATAACTTCGTTAATTTGTTAAAAATATAAGTTATAAAAATATAAATTTAATTTTTTTAATATTAACTTATATCACATATGTCGACCAAAATAACTGAGAAATATATTATATCTTTATCTGCTTTTAAAGTATGTTTTTAAAAGATATTGAAACGATTTATATGCTTTTTTTTAAAATGATCTTATTTTTATTTTGTTTTGTTATTTATATTATATACTAGGGTACCCTAGTTTGTAGAAAATTCAATTTTTTTTAAATATTTAATTATTTAATAAAATATATGTTTAAATTATATTTATTAACAATAATTATATAGTTTGTAAAATCTAATGAAATTATGAAAAATAATATTTTTTCTTTTATTTTATTTGAATATCATTTTTTAAAACTAATATAAGTCTTAAAAAATAAATTAAAATTTTATATTGGATATTTTTTTATTATTTTTATTTATCCAATTTTTTATATAAATATAAAGATATTTTTAGAGTATGAAGAGTTAAAAACTTTGACATTTGATAATAAATTGGATAAAGATAAAGGATAAAATGAAAAAAAAAAAAATTCTCGCAGATTCTTTTGAAAATCAAGCAGAAGAATAACTGTGCCTCGTCGATTATAATGAATCAACTCTAGGACCTACTAATGGTAAGATTGTTGCACAAATACAAATATGGGGGCAAAAGCATGGGATACGAAACAATAATTTTTATAATTACAGAGATGAGATATAGTGAGATACGATTAATATAAAATAAATTTTAATATATAATATTTTTTTAAAATTTATAATATAATAAGGATTAAAATTATAATTATATTAAATAATAATTATAATCATAATTATTTAAATTTATTTTTTATGAATTTAAATTATTTTTAACACTTATATTAAAATTAAATGATTAAATTAAACAAAAATCTAACTTTATATTCTAAGCTAAGAGAAAATAATAACTAAAATTAAAAAAATTAAAAAATTTAAAATGTGGGTACTCGGTTTACTTATATTGGATACCCGTTATCGGGTACTCGTGTAACGACTCGGATTCGGATACGAGGGTCGGGTTAACCCGAGTGTTGGGCTTTGGTTTTGGGCCTCGGGTTTTGAGTGTTTGGGCCTTGTTGGGCCTTAGGCTTGTTGGGTTTTGAATGGCTTGGGCCTTGAGGGTTTGGGTGAGGGAATTTTAGTAAATGTCTAAAAGGGATGAAAGATAGGGGTGGGGGTTAGACTTCCTCTGTAGAAAAATCAGAGTGAAGTCACCCGAGTTTCTCTTTTGTTTTTCCCTCTTTTCTTCACTCAAATCATCAAGAAAAGGAGTAAACTTTCAGAGTTTGATCAGGAATCACGTTGTTTATTTTGAGGAGAAAGAAGTTGGGGCATCATCACAAAGTTTGGACGAGGGGAGAAACTTGAAAGAGTGATCTCGGGTTTTGGTGGCTGGTTGCTTAAGAGAAAGAAGTTGGGGCATCATCACAAAGTTTGGACAAGGGGAGAAGCTTGAAAGAGTGAGCTCGGGTTTTGGTGACTGGTTGCTTAAGGTTGGTACTCCCAACTCTTCTAATCATTATGCATTTCATGGTAGAAAGCATTCATATAGGTATAGTGTATGTGTGCTTGGTTTGAGCTTAATATGCTTTAATGGTGGATTTTGTGTTAGGGTGTTTAGTGACTAGAAATTGATGTTAAAATACTCCAAATAATTATAATTTCAGATAGGAATGTTTTAAGATCGATTAGATTGAGTTTGGGAACGATCTTTAGAATTTTCTAAGTGCAGACCTGTATTTCGTGCAGGAGTATCGATACACGGGTTACCGGTATCGATACCCATGAGTGAAAATAGGCTATGTGGGCAGGGGTCATGGTTCGATATCGGGTCCTCTAGTGGCATAATAACATCGATACCAGTATCGAATCTAGAGGGTCCTCTTTCATTGACTTTAAAAATGGTCAAAGGGTATCGATACTGGTATCGATACCCATGTTTTGATGCCTTCTTTGGGTGGGTATCGAGGCAGGGTGGTTCGATACCCCTGCGAGAACTCGATAAGTTTATTATTGTTTGAGGTTCGATAAGGGAATTAAAAGTCCTAATGAATCCAATAATTGTTGAAATGAATTGTTAACACGAGTTGATGATAACAAACCCTGAACGACTAAATTGTGTTAAGTCTCGATATGTTTTGATGTGAGGATCCTAGGTGGATCATTTGTGTGTATCGAGTCTTTGTTTGATTGAAATCCGGATATCCAAAAGTGTTGTAACACGTCGAAGGCCATCCGATGTAACATTTTGAGTGATGTATTGAAGACTTTTATTTCGAGTGTTGGGCGGCCTCACTCGAAGATGTCCGATGTAACATTTCGAGCATGGGATTGGTTGGGCGGCCTACATCCCTTTCCGAACGTTGGGCGGCCTCATTCGAAGATGTCCGATGTAACATTCCGGCCATAGGATTTGAGGGCAGCCTCAATCCTGAGTGTAGGATCCCGATGTTGTGTGGACGAGGGCCTCACTCTTGTGTATTATTTTGTGATGTGACATGTATATGCTATGTGCGATATTATACATTGTTTATGCCATGTGGTAGGCAAGAATGCTAGATCATCATATCATGCACACTATTTTATATGTTATGCTTACTGCTTATGATATGCATGATGTTGGCCGAGTTCGGCGTACCCACTGAGCTTTAGTATCTCAGCGTTCGAAATGTGTTTTCGTGCGTAGGTTAGGTGAAGCCGGTTCGTGGAGCACCATCAAGGTTTAGATTTCAGCATCGACCGTGTTGTCAGAGCACATTTATTAGATTAGTGGGCTAGTACCTTGTCGAACCCTATATGTAATTTTTGTAACCTATTTATTATTGAGTCTAATGTTCTGATGGATTGTAATATTTTAGAGCTCTAAGTGCTTTAAATTATTTTGGGCTTTTGTTTTAACTTAATGGATTCATAAATCATATTTGGACTTGAGTTGGTTTTATTTTTGGGCTTTTTAAAATGAAATTTTGAAATATAGGTTTTGGGCCAGAGGCCCAATGTGATATCTAGTTCAGGGTGTTACATTTAGTGGTATCAGAGCTTAAGTTGAGTCGGTTCTAGAAAGTCCCCGGGGGAGTCTAGTGTGTTATATAGGTGTTAGACAAGTATATGTCCACGAGTCGATCTCGTACTTTCTTTAAAGCTAAAATTTTGATGGTGTACTCTTGTTTGTTGTTGTTGTTCGTGCAGAAGTGGTTAAGTATGTCGAGACGGGTGCGGGATCAGGATGAAAGTCGGGGTTCTCGTGGAGGAGACTCCGACTATGAGTGTGAGCCCGAGCCCGATGAGGAGGTGTCATCGGATGATGCAGTTGGTTAAGGGGCCAACTACTTTGCTCAGTTGAACCGGACTCTGCGCAGGATAGTAAGAGCTATACCGAGGCTATCTTCTACGCCTCGTGAGGCACCGGTCTTGACACAACCGAAACCGGGGAAAGATTATGTGGTGTTTAAGGATGCTTCCTTAAATGGGTTGTGTTGTGTGCTTATGCAAGATGGTAAGGTGGTTGCTTACGCCTCGAGGTAGTTTAAACCCCATAAGAGGAACTATCATACCCATGATCTTAAGCTTGCGACAGTTATCTTCGCTTTGAAGATATGGAGGCATTACCTCTACGGGGAGAAATGCTATATCTACACCGACCACAAGAGTTTAAAGTACTTGCTTACCCAGAAAGAGTTGAATATGAGACAGCGTCGATGGATCGAGTTGTTAAAGGACTATGACTGTGTCATAGAGTATCATCCCAGCAAGGCGAATGTGGTCGCTGATGCCTTGAGTAGGAAGTCCATGTCAGACTTGAGAGCTTTGTTTGCTCGATTGAGGATGACAGATGATGGGGGTTTGTTAGCAGAGTTGCGTGTGGAGCCCACGCTTGTTCAAGAGATAAAGAGAGCACACGTTTTAGACGAGGAGTTGGTTGATCAATTAGAGGTTGTTCAGAGAGGTAAGTTGTCAGAGTTTGAGGTACGAGATGGTGGGTTCTTGTACTTTTAAGGTCGGTTGTATGTGCCAGCCTTAGAGGATCTAAGGGATCGTATCTTGAGGGAAGCTCACCGTAGCCCGTTTTCTATTCATCCGGGTAGTAACAAGATGTATCAAGATCTTCGTCCTTTCTTTTGGTGGTCGTGCATGAAAAGAGATGTGTCAGAGTTTGTGACCAGGTGTTTGGCGTGTCAACAACTGAAAGCGAAACATCAGGTTCCTTCAGGTTTGCTTCAGCCTATCCAGATTCCACAGTGGAAGTGGGATCGAGTGACCATGGACTTCGTCATTGGGTTGCCGATGACGTTGAGGAAGCATGATGCTATATGGGTTATAGTTGACCGGTTGACCAAGTCGGCTCACTTCTTACCGGTAAGGATGGACTACAGTTTAGAAAAGTTGGCTCAGTTGTACATCAAGGAGATCGTGAGGTTGCATGGTGTACCTTCATCGATCATATCAGATAGAGATCCGAGGTTTACAGCGAGGTTGTGGAGGTCTATCCATGAGGCTTTAGATACCAAGTTGCACTTTAGTACAGCTTTTCATCCTCAGACCGATGGACAGTTTGAGAGAGTTATCCAGATCTTGGAGGATATGCTTCGGTGTTGTGCTGTGGACTTTGCCCGTAGTTGGGAAGAGCAGTTACCGTTGGTAGAGTTTGCTTACAACAACAGTTATCAATCAAGCATCAAGATGGGTCCTTTTGAGGCCTTGTATGGGCGTAGGTGTAGGACACCTTTGTGTTGGACAGAGCTTAACGAGAGAAAGATAGTGGGTTGGAACTTGTTGAGGAGACCGAGGAGAAAGTTCAGATCATCAAAGAAAGGTTACAAACATCTTTTGACTGGCAGAAAACTTACGCGGATAAGAAGCGTAAGCACATCGAGTATGAGCTTGGTGAGAAAGTGTTTCTTAAGGTATCTCCGTAGAAAGGGATCATCCAATTTAGTCGTAAAGGAAAGTTGAGTCCAAGGTACATAGGGCCTTATGAGGTTCTTTAGAGGGTTGGTCCGATAGCCTATCGGCTAGCTTTGCCTCTAGAGTTGGCCCGTATACACGATGTGTTTCACGTATCTATGTTAAGGCGCTATCGTTCCGATCCTTCGCATGTGGTTCAGCTTGAGGAAATCGAAGTCAATGCAGATTTGACTTATGAAGATGTAATACACGAATTTCGTCCGGATTCGAATATAAAATAAGGCCTACGTAAATATATATTAAATAAATATAAATAAATAAATAAATATTATTTAATAAATAAATAAAAATGGTTTAATTTGGAAGAAGGGGTCGGTTATAAAAGAGGATAATGTCGAGAGTGGTTATGAAAATAGTGGGGAAGTTGGACACGGTTAGAGATGGAGCATTTAGGGGGAATTTCGGCAGAGAGTAGGGAGAAAAAAAAAGGGGGGAGAAAACTGAAACGGGGGGGGTCGGTGAGAAGAAAATAGAAACAAATGGGAAGATCCTGAAAAGTGGAGCTAGAGATTTATCGAAGGAACATCATCATTTTGTTCCATTATCAAGCTTACGAATTTGAAGTGATCATTTAAATACCAGATGATATTTTTTTCTTTAATTTTTGGAGCTTTGATATGGAGAAAATCTGCGAATTCTGCACAAATTCAAGACTAGTTGTTTATTGCGAATTTGATGCAGCACATCTGTGCCTTTCCTGCGATGCGAAGGTCCATTCGGCCAATGCACTTTCAAACCGGCATTTTCGTACCCTCTTATGTGACTCTTGCCGACATCGCCCATCACATGTTTGTTGTTTCGATCACCGAATGTTCTCGTGCCATGGTTGTGACCAAAGCATTCATGATGCTTCTTCTCAGCACCACAAGAGACGTGCAGAAATAATTCCAAATCAAACAGTCAACAAATCAAGGCTAAACCATTTTGGTGTGGTCATTCACTGTGATAAGCAATTGATTGCTTCACGTGGGATCTACATCTTCAAATCACCCCCTGGAGCCAAGGTGACTAAGTCTGTTGTCGAGAAAGGGCTCGACTTGTTGCAAAGATAAACCATGAGAGGCAGCAATGATGAGAAAATGATGGATGGCAATGATGGGTATGATGATGCAGCAACAATGAAGGGAAACCGAACAAGAAAAAGACAAGCACTCTGGAAAACTGGGAAAGAACAAGGATCAAAGGTTTTAATTTCTTCATGGACGGATCCAAGCAAATCATGGTGGATTTCATCTCCAAACTGCCGAGCCATTTCATGCATACCAAGCTTCGTAGAGTACGAACTTGCAGACCACTATGCTTCCCAACACACTGCACCTAAGCATGGAAAATGGAAGCATGGATAAATGAGGTAATTATGCTCTTAATTTCTAATAAAATTCAATTTAGTCCTTTGGTCTTTTATTTTATTTATTTAATTTATTTGTATACCTATTTTAAAATCATATAAATTATTTCGTTTAGGATTACATCTAACTCACATTTAGATAATTAAATTAGAGCCTTTTTAGGATTAGTCACTTTAATTAATTAATTAATTAAATAGGGGAGATAATTTAGTAACGATGACGTTCTAATCATATATCTCGGATACATTAAGTGGTCAGTGTTCTGAAACAACATTATGTTGGCCAATAGTGTACTTTGATATCGTATTCGGCGCATTATCGAAACGTAGAAAATGACAAATAATTTAAGATTAGAATTTAATAAAATTAATTAGGCAAACTAGAAGCACTAATAGTATTATTAATTTTATTTGGTGTCAAAATGGTAGTGTCCGTGCATTCGGATGTTATCATAATACACCCGGTGAAATTAATAATTTAATAGGGTTTAAACATTTAATCAATGGAGCCTTTTTAGGTTAGAACTTAAAATGAACCAGATAATAAATTGATCATACATTTAAAACCTTTTGGGCCAGAATTTATATTTCTTTAAATACGAGTTAAGATCTCCTATTCTAGGACGTCTTTTTCAAAGCTCGTATTTAAAAGAAATGTACCTTTTACCCAAAAGGATATTCTTATTCGAGCGATATTTATTTGATGATAACATATTAAATTAATATTATTATTCGAAATACCAAAATGCCACGTGTAATTAATAAGGTACCAATCTTGGGCGTTTGTAAGGGTCGTCCTTACACGTAACCGACTCCCGAACCTAAATGTTTTCAAAATGAATCTCTGGTTTATTTTATGGTGTCTGGCCTACCAAAGTGGCCGGTGACGACTCCAAGTTATTTTCAAAATTAAAAGAATACACGTTTTAACATGACTTCAAATTTCATAAATAACAATTAAAAGCAATAAAACTCGATTTTTCAAAATTAACTCGCCAGGCTATTTCACACTTTTCGGTTTTAAAATGGTCGCGACAGCTTGGCGACTCGGCTGGGGACTTTTTTGAGAGTCAGGCCTAATTATTAATTACACGTGGCATATTAGTATTTTGAATATAGATATTAATTTAATTCATTATTGTCAAATAAATATCGTTTGGATGAGGATAGTATTTTCATTTTGTGTGATATATCTGTCATTCATGCATCAGCTCTCGACCCGAGCTTTTACCCTTGAGTAGGAGTTAGATATTGTCCGACGTGATGCTATCCAGCTCCGAGTTTCGGATTTTTATCTGCTTCCGGTATACTAACCTTACGCGTCGTGAGGTCTTCACCTCCGTTGTAAGGGACCTATACTACCGAATCGATGTCTTATCGTCGCAGTAGACGGTAACGACAGTTCGGGAAACCCAGAGTCTAGACCAAAACCTACATGTGTAGAGTAGAAACCTACCCCTATTAGAGCCAGACAGGAACCATAAGATAAGGCGGTATGCTGTCGAAATGCCGCTAAATTAGGATTTCTGTGTTAAACTGCTCTCTGGTTATCACACAAAATGAGCTAATTATATAGACAATGGTCATAAACTAAAGGGTTTGATATACAAGTGAAAGACAATATGCCGAGACAGACCATATTCGAGAAGACTCAGTGCGAGATCAGAGTTAATATTCGAGGCCAGAGACCGAGTACCAGTAATACAAGGGTGTTTCAGAAGACCTAAACATGGGGCATGTCTGCCAAAATTAAAGGTAATTTGAGAATTCTTGAACGTCAACACGAAGAGTCATTCAATAAGGTTTCTCAATTTTCGTCAAGAGAATGATTACAACATCAACAATAAGAGGATACGAGGTTTTGCTACACCGTTCCAGTAGGTGAAAAGAATTAGATTTATATTGGATTTAGCATTCGTTCAAGCCTTAAATCGGGTACTGGGGTAAGTGTAGATATAAGTGAGGCGCGATAATTAAAAGACAAAGATAGTCATAAAATGGATATTTGACGGATAAATTAGGGGCATCCCAGGGTTAGTGTTGACGAAAGAGAACTTGAAGAAGAAAAGGGAATTATGAGCTCAGGATCAAGGTTTAACTGTCATGAGTTACATAAATTATCGAAGAGGAAGTCAGAAAGTACTACACGACATGTAGAATATCAGTTTACAAGTTTTAAACCAGCGCTTAAAGTGAAGGACTAAACGTCAAAAGCCAAGACGATATAGTTACCCAGATGATGCAAAGATAGAATTGAGGATCAACTTCAGAACCAAGTACAGGAAAGGTCAGGTATACACGGATTTTACTTGATAAAGTTGCAGACTCATCAACAAATTTTCATCGACATACCAGTCGAACCAGATTAAACGAGGGAATCAACCAAGAAGCTCGAGCCAGCTATCTTCAATCAACAAATTGGCTTCTTCTTGTATTCGATCTTCTAGTTAGATGAATATTGTCTAATGATTAGCTCTTGAAATCGATATCTCTTGCATTCATGCATGGTAGAATAGATATATATTTAAGTTGTTTTACACAATTTTGTTAACATATTTTGTTCATAATACAATTTCATTATTTTGACAGGTTGACATCTTCATATTACTACATTCATACATATGTTTATTTCATGTTTTATATCATTATCATTTATCAGCATTGCATTTTGAGGGGCATGAATGTGTTAAAAAACATCAGAAAGTTATTGAAGATCACTTGGGTAGCATGGGAAAGATCAGTCGGTCTCAAAATTAGACACTAGTTTTCACATTGCTGGGAGATCGAGAAAGAAAGACATCCAGATGAAATGCAAATACGAGAGATTGGTATGAAAATTCATCTCACACAAGGGTTCAATTCGAAAGGTTATTATAAGAAAATAAAAAAAGAAGAAGAAAATAAAAAGAAAAAAGAGAGAAAGAAAAAATACAAAAAGAAGTCGAAAAGAGAAAAGACGATCAAGTTCAATTCAAAATAGTTGGGGCATCTACAGAAAGTTTAGAAAGTTCAGAAGACCAGATTTTGTGCTATGGAAGCAACAATAAAATGTTCAACCATGATGTCGATAAATTGAGAAGACTTTTGGCATTTGTTCACCCTAAACAATGTAAGTGGGGCAAATTTTGTCAAGTCATGAAATTATTAGCGCCATTTTGAAGATGAAAGCCAAGGAGTTCATACCAAACAAAGAGCAGCCAAAAGAGAAGTCACATTGATGCTTCAAAACCTGAGAATTCAACATTGAAACAGAAGGATTTGTATGCATTTTTCGGATCATTACGGAATAATACCTTGAATCATCCCAATTGCTTTTGCCTGCGAGCATTGGGTGTCTTTTGCAAGGGAGGCTATTTCAATTCATTTGTTTATGATGCTTGTTTCATATCTATATTTTTCTCAAGTGGCAAACATTCATATTCTTTGATTCTTTAATTCTTTGATTCTTTAATTCATTAATCATTTGATTCTTTGTTATGGTTTTTTTTATCACCCATACACATATGTATATATCATCATTGATTTCCTTCTTTCATTTTATGTTCTTTGATTCTTTGTTATGGGTTAATTTTTGATCGCCCATATATTTATATATATATATATATATATATATGTATATCATCAATAACATCATTTTTTAGGTCTTGAATACTAATTGCAAGATTGGCCTTAAACCAAATTCGGAGATCAACTTCACCAATGTGACTCGTTTCTACTTTATTTTAGGCCAAAAGGAAAACATTAATGAGTGTTCAGGAACTACAATCCCAGACAAATTTTGAGTAAGTTTCCTCTCAAGCATTGTTGACTAAGATCTTTGAATGAAGTGATAACCCAAAACATCGTCCAACTGAAGTCTGTTTTTCTTTAACATATCCAAGTATGGGATGATATTTGGCATTCCTTGATCTCCCTTCTCAAAGAAAGAGAATAAGAAAAATATCATTTGTTATCCCCCTTTGAGCCTAATGTTGTTTTTCTTTCGATTCAACCCAAACCAAGGATCAACCCTGCACTTGAGGCAAAAGAGCATGAAAATGTATTCGGAAATGAAATATGTTTTGTTGTGATGCCTTGTGAATCAGGGGCAAGAAATAAAATGAAATACAAAACCAAGAAAAACAAGTCAAGTTTAAATTGTTGACATTAAAGTCCAAGCAAACGACAAAAAAAAAATTTTGAGCAGAAAGTTTTGTGAGATATTTTGATGAGAGAAACCACTGTCAAAAGAAGTGGTGAAAAGGAAATGACCTCTAGGGTAAAAATCCAAAAAAGGGCAGTCTAGAGTGACCCACAAAGAAAAAAGAGAAAAGTATTTCATCAGAGCACATTCAGATCAATGCAACAATGATCCTTGGTTTTATTACCCTTATATAATTATTTGAGCCTATATATCATTTCTTTGATAGCCATGAGCCATAGACCACATTACAAGCCACAAAAGTCCATTTTGACCATATACGGGTATTGGAACAAGGAGAGTTAGTCTTCAGAATACATCCCGCTTATCAGGGTTAACCTTTCTTCAAGGATTTTCAGTCTTCTAATGCTTGATCGAGATCAGAAAAGAAGGAAGCATTGGGTATGGTAAGTTAGTGAGGCAAAGAGTGCCACTTAACTGGGGTAGACTTAGGAAAATGGGATTGTTTCTCCCAAAAGTCTAATAAACTGGAAAATGGTCACATTAGAGTTGATTTGCGCAAATTGGTTCGAAGGCTTTGTTGCATTTGGTATTCAAAGGCCTAATTTCATGTTTTCTTGTTTGTCATGACTATCAAATTATTCAAATTTCTCAAAATTAGTAAAATACTATTTTGATCTTTTTTGCTTATCGTTCAACAAGCATCTTACAGATAAATTGATTAGATACAAGAAAAGCAAAGGATTTCATGGATATTACTATGATGTACTAACCCTTTAAGTGCAGGCGAAACAGAAAGTAGCCTCGATACGTGATTAATGATGAAAAGTCAGATGAGGAACAACTAGAGCTTCGAATGTCAAGATATTTGAGCAAAAGCAACAAAGATGACGCAAGTAAACTTGGAGCAAAGAAAGAGCAATGACCATTATTTGGGGTAAAATATAGCCATATCAATTCATCAAAGTGTGAAAATTGTTACAATTTCGACATCACAAGACAAAGAAGCTCTACGAGGGGAATATCAAAATGAGAAAACAAGACAATTATGCTCAAGTTCGAGTGAGGCAATACTATCATGAGAAATTCGAAAAACGAAACAATGGAAATGGTGAATTCTTTCAGAGCAGAGAACAAATCTCCCCTAGAATAGATTTTTCCTGGTGTGCAAAGGTTGAAAATACAAGACAAGAATATGTTGAAAACCAGAACAAACATCATTGAGAACATGACAGACTTCATTTGTTAAAAAAAGAGAAAGAAAAAAAGACAGAAAAAAAAGAAAAAAAAATCTAAAGTGAAAACCTGAAAAGGCGCTTTAGAGCAAAAAGCAAAGACTTTGAAAATTGAACTGAGTGTGGAATGAATTCTCATATCAGTCAAAGAAGATATGTCAGGAGATAAAGCAAGAAATTTTTAGCACATTCCTTGAAGCTGAAAGTTTACCCCGAGTGGTCTTCAAATAACATTCATGCATCATAATATAAATATTTGCATTAGGATCATACTCATAATGCATCATATTTTTGTTAAACAGGATTCAGAAGCCTATGAGAAATGATTCAAGAAAAAAACAACAACAATTCAAGTTTCATGGGATATGAGGAATTTCATAATTAGAAGAACAGCCTCAGGTTCTATCACTTTTTGATCTGGAGAATTTCATAATAAGAAGAACAGCTCCAAATTTCATGAAATACGAGGAAATTCATAATGAGAAGAACAACCTCGGGTTTCATCACCTTTTGTCTGAAGAAATTCATAATAAGAAGAACAGCTTCAGGTCATGGAGAATTTCATAATAAGAAGAACAGCTCCAAATTTCATGAAATACGAGGAAATTCATAATGAGAAGAACAGCCTCGGGTTTCATCACCTTTTGTCTGAAGAAATTCATAATAAGAAGAACAGCTTCAGGTCATGGAGAATTTCATAATAAAAAGAACAACTCCAAATTTCATGAAATACGAGGAAATTCATAATGAGAAGAACAACCTCGGGTTTCATCACCTTTTGTCTGAAGAAATTCATAATAAGAAGAACAGCTTCAGGTCATGGAGAATTTCATAATAAGAAGAACAGCTCCAAATTTCATGAAATACGAGGAAATTCATAATGAGAAGAACAGCCTCGGGTTTCATCACCTTTTGTCTGAAGAAATTCATAATAAGAAGAACAGCTTCAGGTCATGGAGAATTTCGTAATAAGAAGAACAGCTCCAAATTCGATGGGATATGAAGAATTTCATAATAAGAAGAACAGCCTCAGGTTCCATCACTTTGGTCTGGAGAATTTCGTAATGAGAAGAACAGCTTCAGGTTTCAGGGGATACGAGGAATTTCGTAATGAGAAGAACAGCCTCGGGTTCCATAACAGGTATTTTGCTGGAAGAATTTCGTAATGAGAAGAACAACTTCAAGCTTTGTTAGCGTAACAGAGGCCAAGAAACTTAGACGAAATTCGTGTCTTTTCAGTCTTTGCTCGTCTCCTGTTCCACAGCATTGAGCAAAGAGGGGCAGCTGTAATACCCGAATTTCGTCCGGATTCGAATATAAAATAAGGCCTACGTAAATATATATTAAATAAATATAAATAAATAAATAAATATTATTTAATAAATAAATAAAAATGGTTTAATTTGGAAGAAGGGGTCGGTTATAAAAGAGGATAATGTCGAGAGTGGTTATGAAAATAGTGGGGAAGTTGGACACGGTTAGAGATGGAGCATTTAGGGGGAATTTCGGCAGAGAGTAGGGAGAAAAAAAGGGGGGGAGAAAACTGAAACGGGGGGGGTCGGTGAGAAGAAAACAGAAACAAATGGGAAGATCCTGAAAAGTGGAGCTAGAGATTTATCGAAGGAACATCATCATTTTGTTCCATTATCAAGTTTACGAATTTGAAGTGATCATTTAAATACCAGATGATATTTTTTTCTTTAATTTTTGGAGCTTTGATATGGAGAAAATCTGCGAATTCTGCACAAATTCAAGACTAGTTGTTTATTGCGAATTTGATGCAGCACATCTGTGCCTTTCCTGCGATGCGAAGGTCCATTCGGCCAATGCACTTTCAAACCGGCATTTTCGTACCCTCTTATGTGACTCTTGCCGACATCGCCCATCACATGTTTGTTGTTTCGATCACCGAATGTTCTTGTGCCATGGTTGTGACCAAAGCATTCATGATGCTTCTTCTCAGCACCACAAGAGACGTGTAGAAATAATTCCAAATCAAACAGTCAACAAATCAAGGCTAAACCATTTTGGTGTGGTCATTCACTGTGATAAGCAATTGATTGCTTCACGTGGGATCTACATCTTCAAATCACCCCCTGGAGCCAAGGTGACTAAGTCTGTTGTCGAGAAAGGGCTCGACTTGTTGCAAAGATAAACCATGAGAGGCAGCAATGATGAGAAAATGATGGATGGCAATGATGGGTATGATGATGCAGCAACAATGAAGGGAAACCGAACAAGAAAAAGACAAGCACTCTGGAAAACTGGGAAAGAACAGGGATCAAAGGTTTTAATTTCTTCATGGACGGATCCAAGCAAATCATGGTGGATTTCATCTCCAAACTGCCGAGCCATTTCATGCATACCAAGCTTCGTAGAGTACGAACTTGCAGACCACTATGCTTCCCAACACACTGCACCTAAGCATGGAAAATGGAAGAATGGATAAATGAGGTAATTGTGCTCTTAATTTCTAATAAAATTCAATTTAGTCCTTTGGTCTTTTATTTTATTTATTTAATTTATTTGTATACCTATTTTAAAATCATATAAATTATTTCGTTTAGGATTACATCTAACTCACATTTAGATAATTAAATTAGAGCCTTTTTAGGATTAGTCACTTTAATTAATTAATTAATTAAATAGGGGAGATAATTTAGTAACGATGACGTTCTAATCATATATCTCGGATACACTAAGTGGTCAGTGTTCTGAAACAAAATTATGTTGGCCAATAGTGTACTTTGATATCGTATTCGGCGCATTATCGAAACGTAGAAAATGACAAATAATTTAAGATTAGAATTTAATAAAATTAATTAGGCAAACTAGAAGCACTAAT
The DNA here is from genome assembly GCA_035048815.1 of Abelmoschus esculentus. NCBI lineage: Eukaryota > Viridiplantae > Streptophyta > Magnoliopsida > Malvales > Malvaceae > Abelmoschus > Abelmoschus esculentus. Next base: position 11,707,843 of record JAUCBN010000009.1, read on the forward strand.
AGTATTATTAATTTTATTTGGTGTTAAAATGGTAGTGTCCGTGCATTCGGATGTTATCATAATACACCCGGTGAAATTAATAATTTAATAGGGTTTAAACATTTAATCAATGGAGCCTTTTTAGGTTAGAACTTAAAATGAACCAGATAATAAATTGATCATACATTTAAAACCTTTTGGGCCAGAATTTATATTTCTTTAAATACGAGTTAAGATCTCCTATTCTAGGACGTCTTTTTCAAAGCTCGTATTTAAAAGAAATGTACCTTTTACCCAAAAGGATATTCTTATTCGAGCGATATTTATTTGATGATAACATATTAAATTAATATTATTATTCGAAATACCAAAATGCCACGTGTAATTAATAAGGTACTGATCTTGGGCGTTTGTAAGGGTCGTCCTTACACGTAACCGACTCCCGAACCCAAATGTTTTCAAAATGAATCTCTGGTTTATTTTATGGTGTCTGGCCTACCAAAGTGGCCGGTGGCGACTCCAAGTTATTTTCAAAATTAAAAGAATACACGTTTTAACATGACTTCAAATTTTCATAAATAACAATTAAAAGCAATAAAACTCGATTTTTCAAAATTAACTCGCCAGGCTATTTCACACTTTTCGGTTTTAAAATGGCCGCGACAGAAGAAAGGCCTATAGGAATCTTGGATAGAGCAGTGAAAGAGCTTCGGAACAAGTGTATACCTTTGGTAAAGGTTTTGTGGAGAAAACATGGGACCGAAGAGGCAACGTGGGAAGCGGAGAAGGACATGAGAGCTCAGTATCCTCATCTCTTCCTGACAGGTAAATTTCGAAGACGAAATTTTCTTTAAGGAGGGGAGAGTTGTAACAACCCGAATTTGGATCCGAGGGTCGGATTAACCCGAGTGTTGGGCTTTGGTTTTGGGCCTCGGGTTTTGAGTGTTTGGGCCTTGTTGGGCCTTAGGCTTGTTGGGTTTTGAATGGCTTGGGCCTTGAGAGTTTGGGTGAGGACATTTTAGTAAATGTCTAAAAGGGATGAAAGATAGGGGTGGGGGTTAGACTTACTCTGTAGAAAAATCAGAGTGAAGTCACCCAAGTTTCTTTTTTGTTCTTCCCTCTTTTCTTCACTCAAATCATCAAGAAAAGGAGTAAACTTTCAGAGTTTGATCAAGAATCACGTTTTTTAGCTTGAGGAGAAAGAAGTTGGGGCATCATCACAAAGTTTGGACAAGGGAAGAAGCTTGAAAGAGTGAGCTCGGGTTTTGGTGGCTGGTTGCTTAAGAGAAAGAAGTTAGGGCATCGTCACAAAGTTTGAACAAGGGGAGAAGCTTGAAAGAGTGAGCTCGGGTTTTGGTGGCTGGTTGCTTAAGGTTGGTATTTCCAACTCTTCTAATCATTATGCATTTCACGGTAGAAAGCATTCATATAGATATAGTGTATGTGTGCTTAGTTTGAGCTTGATATGCTTTAATGGTGGATTTTGTGTTAGGGTGTTTAGTGACTGGAAATTGATGTTAAAATACTCCAAATAATTATAATATCAAATAGGAATGTTTTAAGATCGATTAGATTGAGTTTGGGAACGATCTTTAGAATTTTCTAAGTGCAGACCTGCATTTCTTGCAGGGGTATCGATACAAGGGTTACCGGTATCGATACCCATGAGTGAAAATAGGCTATGTGGGCAGGGGTATCGAACCATGGTTCGATACTGGGTCCTCTAGTGGCATAATAACATCGATACCAGTATCGAATCTGGAGGGTTCTCTTTCATTGACTTTAAAAATGGTCAAAAGGTATCGATACTAGTATCGATACCCATGTTTCGATGCCTTCTTTGGGTGGGTATCGAGGAGGGTGGTTCGATACCCCACATAAGGGTATCGATACCCCTACGAGAACTCGATAAGTTTGGTATTGTTTGAGGTTCGATAAGGGAATTAAGAGTCCTAATGAATCCTATAATTGATTAAATGAATTGTTAACACGAGTTGATGATAATAAACCCTGAACGACTAAATTGTGTTAAATCTCGATATGTTTTGATGTGAGGATCCTAGGTGGATCATTTGTGTGTATCGAGTCTTTGTTTAATTGAAATCCGGATATCCAAAAGTGTTGCAACACGTCGAAGGCAATCCGATGTAACATTCCGGGTGATGTATTAAAGACTTTTATTTCGAGTGTTGGGCGGCCTCACTCGAAATTGTTCGATGTAACATTCCGAGCATGGGATTGGTTGGGCAGCCTCCATCCCTTTTCGAACGTTGGGCGGCCTCGTTCGAAGATATCCGATGTAATATTCCGGGCATAGGATTTGAGGGCGGCCTCAATCCTGAGTGTAGGATCCCGATGCTGTGTAGACGAGGGCCTCACTCTTGTGTTTTATTTTGTGATATGACATGTATATACTATGTGCGATATTATACATTGTTTATGTCATGTGGTAGGCAAGCATGCTAGATCATCATATCATGCACGATATTTTATATGTTATGCTTTACTGCTTATGATATGCATGATGTTGGCCAAGTTCGGCGTACCCACTGAGCTTTAGTAGCTCAGCGTTCGAAATATGTTTTCGTGCGTAGGTTAGGTGAAGCCGGTTCGTGGAGCACCATCAAGGTTTGGATTTCAGCATCGACCGTGTTGTCAGAGTACATTTATTAGATTAGTGGGCTAGTACCTTGTCTAACCCTATATGTAATTTTTATAACTCTGTTTATTATTGAGTCGAATGTTCTAATGGGTTGTAATATTTTGAAGCTCTAAGTGCTTTAAATTATTTTGGGCTTTTGTTTTAACTTAATGGATTCATAAATCATATTTGGACTTGAGTTGGTTTTATTTTTGGGCTTTTTGAAATGAAATTTTGAAATATAGGTTTTGGGCCGGAGGTCCAATGTGACATCCGGGTCGGGGTGTTACAACTCGCAAAATGTGGGTATCCGATTAATCGGGTAATAGGTATCCGGTTCATATATAAATTATTTTAAAATTTTAAAAAATCACATATTAAACACAAATTTTAAAATTTTATAATACATGATCAATCATAAAAAAAATGGTGATTTAAGGTTAATTTTAAAATATTTATATATATACATATATATATATATTTATTAAAGTTTACCACTAAAAATGATATTAATAATATTAATATTGTTTATTTTCGGTATTAACAAATTAATAAAAATATATTTAAATTTTTAAAAATTAAAAGTATATAATACAAACACAAAATTAATTTAAAGATTTAAATTTAATTTTATGTACAAATATTAAGGAATTATAATAAAAATATAATTTAAAATTAAATATATATATATATAAATTAGAATTAGTCGGGTCGGGGATACCCGATAACTAGAAAAAAAATTGACCCTAACCCGATCCAATTATTCTCGGGTCAATTTTTTTTAAAAAAAAAAATTATCCGACATTTTTGTTTTAGATAGTTGGTCGGGTCAATAGGGTCGGATAATTTTATGCACCCCTACTTTTGACACATAATTAAATTTATAATTTTTAGGTGAAATATTCAATTTAATAAATTTTTAGCGTTAATATTTTAGTTTTAAGTTTAGATTAGTTTAATGGCTTTTAAAACCCTACTCACAAAGATGTAGATTTTATTTCTATTTTTAAGTAAATTTAAACCCTACTCACCGTCCTATAAAATTGAAATGTCCCACCGTCCCCATCCCCGGGACGTAGGACGGCCCTTTAGCTTGGGGAAAATCCTCTGGAATTCAAACCTGAGGTTCTTGACTGGTATTCCTCTTTAGCATGAGTAGGCAACAATGGTATGGTATGTAATAAATTTGGTAATAATAGTGAACAACCATGTGTTTTATACGCCATCTTATGGTTCATAACTCTCCCTCCCAACAATATGATCTCCGAGGTTCAAATTCGGGTTCGTAATATGTGTTGCCATTGTACTCAACTCTAATGGTATGATTCACATGTTCATAGTGATTGGTTTGATATTATACTGGAATGCATAAGTCTTCGAGAGTTAACTTCGAAGTGATCGTAAATAAAGATTTTTTTTTTCTGTAAATATTCACTTCATAGTTGAGAGTTAACTTCATAGTAAGAGGGTTTAGTGGATGGTGAGGCGTCTCAGCTGCATGATCTATCGGTTTCTGGATTTGTGTATCCAAAACTGAGCAGGCCTTGAAGTTGGAGAATATCCGAGTCTTGAAAGTGCACCAGATAGTTTGCTTTGAGTTATCAGACGATGCTGAATTGCTCGGAGGGTACCAAAACCCCACAAAAATGAATAGAACTAAGCACGAAATGAAACAAAAATAAAGAAGAGATGAAGTTTTCACCATTATCACCCTTAGTTGAGCCAGGTGATGAGATCAGACTGAGAGTGCCTTAATTGTTTTGTGTTTTCAGATGCTTACACTATCCGAGTGGTTAAGCCGTCCTAGCAGACGAAAATGTCAACTCTCCTCGGTTTAGAATCAATGTCCTCTTTTATATGGTGATGATCCATTCGAAGAAGATTAAAATTGGGAGGACTAGTGCTGTAAATGAGACGAGACAGATCGCGAGCTACTCGAGCTCGACTCGGTCAAATCTCGGTCAAAACTCGACTCGATTGGACTCGGTTCGAACTCGAACTCGACTCGAGTTCTTGACGAGCTGAGCCAAGCTATATGATACCCGACTCGAAAAGCTCACGAGCTACTCGAAAACATAAATATAGTATTTTTTATACTTTAAAATATAAATTTTTAAACTTAAAACCCTAAATATAAGTCTTAAACCCTAAATTAACATACTAAAACCTAAAATTAACAAGCTTGAGTATACATAACATGTGTATCAAAGTTTTTTCTCCATTAGACTTTAAATGAGACTTGAGAGATAAGAGTTACTCGAGTCTAACACGATCAAACATCGATCAATACTTGGCTCGATTAGGCTCGAAAAAAGCTCGAACTCGACTCGAGTTCTTAACGAGTCGAGCCGAGTTCAGATTTTTTAGGCTCGTTTAAAATTACTCAAGCTCGAACTCGACTCGAAATCCTAACGAGCCGAGCCGAGCTTAGCACTATTCGAGCTCGACTCGGCTCGTTTACACCCCTAGTGAGGACAGTGATAGACCGGCCGAAGTGTACATTACGCAAATTATTCATTGGTGATAGGCTTTTTTTTAATCTCTTAATTATAAAAAAAATTATAAAATGGTCGTTAGATATAAAAATAGGAAAAAATATTAGGTAAACCTTGACGTCATTTATGGTCCCAATTAATCAGGATCGTTGATCTTAAATTTTTCAAATGAATCATCACTTCTTTCCTACATGTACTTAGTGGGTGAGTAATTATTAGGTGGTTATTTAAAGATCAACGGTCTTGATTAATTGGACTATAGATGACGTGATAAACAAAATAATCTCTCTAAAAATAGGGTAAATTATTAGAATAGTTATTTATATAGGTAGACTACATAAATGGTCCCCGACTATACCCAATTATCTTTTGTATCCATTAACTATTATAAGTTACAAATTGATCCAACGACTTAAAAATTATAACAAATTGGTTCAATGCCGTTAAAAAATTAACGGCTAGTGACGTATCAATTAATATAAATTGATATAATTATATACTTAGCCCTTAAGTTCTACACTTATTATAATTTGATCTTAATTTTAAAAATTAACCCACATAATTTTTTAATAACCTATCAATTTAATCCCTCTTTCAACCTAATTTGAATAACACACATAATTCTAATTCCACCATGGATTAACAAATTCCGAGCTCCTAAAGGGAAACAAACAAAAAGGTGCCGAAACTACTTTAACATCATCTCCAAAACACCTTCAATTAGGGTTAAGTATGGTTAACTGCAAAACCAAAAACCAAACTGAACTGAAGTATTATGATTCATAAATTTATGAACCGTGGTTAACCGCGGTTAACTGAATTTTATTTTTTTAATTGATTTTTAGTTATTTTTATAAGGTAAAAATATATATTTTATACGATGTATTTTTATTTTTTATTTTTATTTAAAAATAAGTTTTTAATAAATATTTATGAAAAAATATCTCAAAATTTTTATCTTTTAATATTTAAAAGTTATAAAATAAAGTTATTTTGTCAAAATAAAATATAAATTTTTAAAAATTAACGTTAATATGGAAAAATAAAAAAACCGAGATTAACAGATGGTTATTAAAATAGTTTACCGAATTAAACCGAATCCGAACCGATTACACCCCGACCTCCAATCACAAAATCCTATGATGATCGACTCTTCATCATCCGTTTCGACGCCTCCGTCGACGGCAGCAACGACGACAAATACTAACCCAACGTCGATGCCGATCGTGCCATCTCCAACAAAAACAACAGTAACGAATTCATCAATTCTTCCTCAAAGCAACAATAACCCTTCTCCTTCAATTGACCCCTCACAGCAAAATTATAGTAGCAGCACAACAACAGTAAATCTCGCAAATTTCATCGTCGACTCTCCAAAATCCTACCAAGCAGCAGCAGCAACAACAAATTTTACAGCAACAAACGCAACAGAATGTTAGGGGTTTATGAGCAATGTAAAAATAATGAAAACTAACCATTTCAATTATAAATATACTCTGTAAGATTATGACAGTACACCTTTTTCATACAATTGTTGGTATACTTACCAGAAGTTGAATGGGGTGGATACAAATTTCATGAGACAAGCATTCTTGACAGCTCCATCAGACCAAATCAAATTATCCCACCACTTTGTTTCTCCTATAATCTTGTGTAACAAATTTGCACTTTCCGAGTCGAGTGGGAGCCGACTTAACAAAGGGAACTTAGATACTTCAATCTCCGACAGAGAAGGAAAGCACTTTGGTGATGAACAAATGTATTTCAGAATTTGCAGACAAGTATTTCAAATGAACAGATGTTGAAGTAGTTTCAACCATGACCTTTTTGTTTGTTTCCCGTTTGGGAGCTCGGAATTTGTTAATCCATGGTGGAATTAGAATTATGTGGGTTATTAGAATTAGGTTGAAAGAGGGATTAAATTGATAGGTTATTAAAATTATGTGAGTTAATTTTTAAGATTAGGGTCAAATTAGAATAAGTGTAGAACTTAGGAGCTAATTATATAATTATATCAATTTATATTAATTAAAACGTCATCAGTCGTTAATTTTTTAACGGCATTGGATCAATTTGTTATAATTTTTAAGTCGTTGGACCAATTTGTAACTTATGATAGTTGAGGGATACAAAAGATAATTGGGATATAGTCGGAGGACCATTTATGTAGTTTACCATATTTATATTTAGGGTTTGTATACTTTTAGTGATTAATTTTTAAATTCGATAGTTATAATCACTTATGTTTTCGTTGTATAAACTTGTGGTTACTCGTACACTATTTTCTATTAAGTGTCGTTAAGTGTTGTTATAATAATATTTTGATCGTATCAAAACTTAAAATAATAAAATCACAAGAATCTGATAAAAAAGAGCCCAAAAATTTTTTTCACTCATCTACCCATGACTTATAGTAAGCTATATCATTTGGTTCACCCTTGTCCTTTTATCCTGCTATAACTTCTTTATCCATCATGGTATGACCCCTAAGGTTAAAGCGTAAATATCATGCAAGAACCACCAAACACTACATGAATAATTTTAAGGCATTAGATGTATCTTATCTTTGTCTCTTTCTTTAGATATTAATTTGTGTGAATTCCTTTATATTTTTAATTTTCTTAATGTTTTATATCAATTTTTATTTTTGACTCGAAAATAGTAATGATCTTTTGTAAAAGATATATTTTTGAATCTTTTATTTTAGTAAAAATATGCATTTTGTTAAATCACAAATATATATCCTTTTTACGTCTAAAGATCCTTGAACATTACATGTATGTTGCGACATTGATTGGAATGTAAGATTAATCGATTGTTGTGATCATGATAAAATACATATGATTTATTTCTTAACTCGCTCTAATTGGTAAAGCACAAGAAGCAAGACTACTATTCCTTCGATAATATTTAATGATAAAAAAATATTTTAAAAAAATCGATGGAGTTGTTTAAATTTAAAAATTCTTTTAACACGTAAAAAGACTTTCAAAAAATAACAATTGATGGAGCTTTGGGGAGAACAAATCTAATAAAAATCTTCACATATTTAATACCCTAGCATAAGAGACAGGGACGAAGCCAAGATTTGTAGTTGAGGGGGGCAAAACATAAATGTTTAAAAGTAGGGGGCAAATTCATAAAAAATCATTTTTAAAAAAAATTAAATAGGGGGACAAAAGTGAAAAAAAATTCGGGATGATTGTCCCTCCCCACCCCAATGTAGCTTCATCCCTGATAAGGTATGAATCTTTTAAATGAATGAATAATTGAACAATTCTCAGAGTATCCTAATGGAGGTGTAAGGAAGAACAAATCTAATAAGAAATTACGCTCCACCTAATTAATACCTTAACATCATTCAATCAAATACTATGATCGTAAGAATAAATCAAACAATCTGAAAAAAATATCATGACTTCAAATATTGTCACGACATTAAAAAATAAGTCATTGATCGTCCAAAGTTAAATCTAAACAACTCTTAAATTCGATATTCAAAGATTTTTTTGTCTCTCAAATTTTGAGTTTTCAATTTCTATACATTAATTAGAAGGGAAACCTTCATTAAAATATCAATTAGAAAATTTTTCTTTTTTACAATATAAAAAATATTCAAAAATTAATTTTAAAATGCAAGATTATTGATGTAAATGGTTATTTTTATAGAACCAAATGTAATTGTAATCATTAATTTTATTTGGTTTGTCAACCTGTTTTTATTTTTTTAATTCTTATTTTATTGGGACAAATATCCAATTTAGCCCCTCAAAATTTCATTTTAATTTGGTCCCAAAATTAGTGTCAATTTTCTTTTCTAGACCTTTAGATTTTATTTTGTTTTATTTTATTCCTTTTGCATGTTTATTTTTCTATTATTGTATTTTATTTTCTTTATTTTTCACCCCTTCTTTATGTATTTGTTCATGTTTACTTGTATTTATTTCATTTGGTTCGAATGTTTATTTTACTTTTTGAGCATGTTTACGACTTTAGATAGTTTAGTTTTTAGGTTTTAAATTTAATTTAATTAAATTATAACATGTCCTTGACTTAATAGGGTGTGTGTCTAAACTAAATAAATTAAATTTTGGTCTAGATTAGAAACCCTTAATTATATTTTGGTTCAAATGAATTTAATTAAATTAAAATATGTCCATGGCTTAATGAGATGTATTTTAAATTAACTAAATTCATTCAACTCATTTTAATTATTTTTGGGGATAAAATATTCATTTGAATTAGATGGAAACCTAATTAAAATCATAGTTATTAATTCGATTCATTTTAAATAGTATCCTTATCTTAATCGGTTGTTAGTTTACAATTGATCAAATTAATTATTTTGATTTAACATAATTTAAAAATGTTAGAATTTTCTAGACTTTATGATTTAATAATTTAGGATTAATATTAGATTAACTAAGTTAATAATTAGATTATTGATTAATTTTTCATAATTTTAACCTTTTATTTGTCATGCATATGACCTTTAATATCTAATTTGACATATAATTAATAATGGACTTAAATAATAAAAATGAGGAATTTATTAATTATGATATTTGTATCGTAAAAATCTTGACTTGATGGATGTCGATCAAATATTTGAATTAATTCTTATTGTTTGAAGGTAAATTTTAATTAGAATTAAGAATAGATAAGTCATAACATCATTTTTAAATGTTTGCATCATACATAAAGGTGATGTACAAAATTTGAATCATAAATTAGTACGACAACCAGACTTATTTTATATCAATTTAATATATGGTTCAATGTATCGTCATCCTTAATAACTAATTATTTAATTAATTTAATTCAATCTCATCAATTTGATAAAACCTGTTTAATTAAACTTAATTTAAATTTTAATATTTCCATCAATTAAAAGCAACATATAATTTAGTACCGATTTTCGAACTTGATGAGTGTTAACCCCTCCCCCATACAATCAACTTCAGAACCTAAAGGAATCTTTGATTTTGTGATATCTGATCTACAATAGTGATCAGTGATAACTTCAATCTTTTATTTTAAAAAAAAATATCTCCATTATTTAATATTTTTAAAAAACGAGATATATATATATATACACTAGTGGGTTTTTAATTTTAATTTTTTTTAATATCGAGAAAGATCTCTACGGTACGTACTGATATCAAACTAAGACAAATGTTTAAGAGAAAATTCTTGACTGGAAACCCAGACTCTTTGCCTTAGAACTTTGAAATTCATGCAGTAATTAAGCCATTGGCAACAGGCTAGCATTAGCTTAGAACTTTGAATAATTTCTCAAGCCGCATAGATGCAACCATTCCCTCTCATTGACTAATCATTTATTTTGCCAAAGCTTAGCAAAAACAAGTAGCACCGAGTCATTGTGCATTGAAATTGCCGTGGATCACCAGGGATCGGCAGAAACAACTGAAAAGATTACCAAAAACCAGGTTGTTTCACATCAGTCCAGGAGGAAACTATTTAGATTAATACTAATCTCATCTCAAGCTGGATTTGTCTGTCTTGGTACAGTTCTTTCAATGGACATCTTTGTTTTGTCTCCATAAAACCCAACACCAAACGTTCTTTTCATTTTCAGATTGTCTGGCAACAAAAACACAACTTGAAAGCATCGAGAAAATGAAGCTAATTTGGTCACCCGAGACAGCATCCAAGGCTTATATTGATACTGTTAAACTCGTAAGGATTCATTAAGCAATCTTGATGTTTTGTTGTATGCAGTATGCTTAATTTTCCTTTTGATTGATCAGTTCTCTTTCTGTTGTTTTGTTTACAGTGTGAACTTCATCATGAAACTGGTGTAGCAGAGCTTGTTTCAGCCATGGCCGCGGGCTGGAACGCGAGGTTCATCGTGGAGACATGGTCGCATGGTGGTGCTACTGCAATGAGCATCGGCCTGGCGGTTGCTAGCAGACATACCAACGGAGGACATGTATGTATAGTCCCCGATGAAAGATCGAGGTTAGAATACGTTCAGGCCCTGGAAGTGGCCGGCATGTCACCGGAAGTAATTGTTGGAGAACCTGAGGATTTAGTGAGTGAGTTAAATGGCATAGATTTCATGGTAGTGGATAGCCAGCGAAACGACTTTTCCAGGGTGTTTCAGGTAGCAAATTTGAGTAAAAAGGGAGCAGTCATGGTATGCAAGAATGTTAATTCCATAAGAGACAAGAGTTTCAGTTGGAGAAGTATCATCGACGGTGGATCACGGCAGCTCATACGTTCTATGTTTCTTCCTGTAGGGAAAGGATTGGATATCGCACATGTAGCAACCGGTGGTGGAAATTCCGTTAAAAGGAGGTGGATCAGGCAGATTGATCGTCAGTCAGGGGAAGAATATGTAATTAGGAAGTAGAAGAATCTCCGATTACTCATCTACAAAGATTTGTATTTAGTTCTCTACAAATTTTATTTGTTCTTTACTTTATGTTCATTAATTTTCAAGCTTAGATAATTAGAGAGGTAAAGTTCACTCGGAAAAAATGACTGCTACCGGTTATTAGAGTTGAGTTGTTCGAAATAATGTTATATTTAAAAGTTTGAATAACTCAAAATTCAAATATTAAAATTTTACCCCCATATTTTCTACTTTCAACAATCTATTTCCCATCTCATTTTTCTTTCCTATAGACAATGAAACACTTATGTACATTTCAATGCTTATTTGCCAACAGACCCGATCACTAAATCTTCGAAATATCATTAGCAATGTCATACATAAACATGTAATCAAATTTTTTGGTGCGTGACATCATATACCAGTGATATGCCTTCTTAACAGCCTACATTGGATAAATGGTGATATAACATTCACGTGATAGTAGTTCTTGGCCAACCATGAATAATTTCAAGGACAAAACATTCCTTTAAGTTAAGTTCATGGCTGTCAGCTTCTTCACTGAGATTTGATGATCTTCAAGCACTATATAAATTTGACCAGTAGGCAGCCACAGTGCCACAATTTAGTCCCAACTGTCCCGACTTCTTCTAAACGCTTTCTTGTCCGAAAGGACTTTCTTGCTTTTAAGGCGTTTTTGCTCACCAATTGCAGCCCTGCAAGAACGGAAACACAAATCAACTCCAGTCCGAAAATATATTACGAATATTGCAGGTAAAGCAGCTGAAAGCTGCCACTAGTAAATGTGATGAAGACTTACATCTTTGCGATTTTTTTCTTTTGCTCTTCTGATGGGGGTGGTGGCACATAAGCAGCAGCATCAATGATTGCCTGTTTGGTTCAAGCAAAAAGGGAAAAATATGATAAAATCATTACTATATTCAGAAACCAAAAGATCAACAGCAAATCATACAACAGCAGAAGTATGACACTAAGCACATGAGATATGTTCAATTGATTCTTTGATGGATTACAACCAAAAACTAGGAATGGAAGTTTGCTAATAGCAGGATATTATAATTGCTAGAGAGAAAGACTGTTTCAGCACCTGTAGTTTTTCTAGAGCATCATCAATGTTTCCCCTGCACAAAATATAACTCAATTGAATACATGTTTTAACGAATTGAAAGAAATCTGAACAACAAAAAGAAAAAGGGGAGAAAAACAAACTTCTGTGTCCTAGTTTTTGTTGATGATATCACAATTTCTCCATCCTTGTTTATCCTGTTTTTTTCCTGTTCATAATGAGTTGAGGTCATTGAGAGATGAGAATTCCTGGACAAAACCAGATCTAGGGAAATCTAAACTACAAGCAAATGTTTCTTGCGGAGTCAGGACAAACATTTGGAATTTATGTGACTTTGGTTAAAGCTCCCTAGTTGAAGACTGTAATTCATAGTTGTAGGATCAGGGTCATCTCTTATATCTGCAGAGCATTTTCGGTACAAAAACTTGAGCACTTCTAACCACGTTGAAGCTGTTTTTAGCTCATTTCCGGTCATTCAATTAGCATACACTCAGGTTCAAAAGAAATTCTCAAAGAATCAAGTTAATCTGATTCCCATTTTACCCATATACAACCTGATCATTTTCGTACCAAATTTAAGGCCTCCAATCATATCATGTCACTCTTCTTCTTCTATCTTTAATAAGTTCCCAGTATACTTGGCTAAAAGTACCATTCAATTTCCTTTAAAATGATCCTGAATTAGCTATGGACTTCACCTCTTTACTGCTAGAATGGTTTAACTGTGATCTCATCAAAACAATTTTAAATTACTACCTTATAAAAGCTACATTGCTTGTTGATACAAGCATAACTGCACAAACAAATCAAGCTAAAATTAAGACAGAGAAGAAGGAAAGCATAAAACATGTTAGTTGCATGCTCCATATAGTCTTTAGCAGAACATTGCTTAAAGCCCTCCGCATGTTTAACCGTGGCACGATTTTTTGGAGTTCTACTTCTGAATTCATTGAAGAAAGATAGGTTTGTATGGAGAAAGAACTGTTTTTTATTCTGTGTGTATTTTCACTTAATTATATGCATTACAGAAAACAGTCTTTAAAAAGACTGTACAAGTAATTTGATCTAAGTAGGACTACTTTAAATTACCATTATCTCTAAGTAAGCTAAGACAAAGAATTAGACTAAATCTAAACTACTGACTTAGTACGATTACACTAAAACTATTCTACTTACAATGGAATTCATCCATTAACAACCTACATTCATAATATGTGAGAATTAAGTATAAGATAAAGGGATTGTAAAATAAATTCAATCCACAACCAATCAGTAAGATCTCTGTGAAGACATTTATGTTCTTATCTTGATGGCAATTGGCAAATGAGCATTTTTCTAAAACAATCGATAACAAAAACAAACCAGTTGCATAATCCTCTCTCTGATCCTATCACTTAGCCAATAAGCTTGTTTTACATTGAACCGCATGTCCACCTTGGTGTTAACTGCACATTCAGCAACAAAAGTAATCCAATATAAACCTTGGCAACAGAGTACTTAGGTACTACAATGGAATGAACTCTGAACATAAAGAGATACCATACCCTTATTTACATTTTGACCCCCAGGGCCACCACTCCTTGCAAAACTCACGGAAACATGATCTGTAAAGAGTTGGTTACGTTTAATTCAGCATATAAAATCAGCACAAGGGTTAAAAATAACAATTTTCAAAAGTACCAGAAGTTGAAGAGAGGATGAATGAAAATGATTAGAATAGTAAAATTCGTGTACATTTTAAGAATGAAAACATAAATCAAATCAAATTCATTGGTACCCAGAGTGATTTGAGGAATGGGTTCATTCCCAGCGGCGCTAGCTCGCTCTTCTGCTTCCTGAAGGAGTCGTTGGACTTGAGAGAGACGAGCAGAGACTTTTCTATCGGCGTCGGATGCGGCGCAACGAATCGTGGTGAAACTGATTCCACGATCGGGAGTAAACCGGATGGTGGCGTTAGAGGGATATGGAAGAAGAGTGTTAGCGGAAGAAGATACGGAAATGGAAGGTAGAAGGGGATGCTGGAGGATTTGTTTCATAATCATGTTTGCACTTGTCCTAACGACGGCCATTCTGAACTGTATAAATTGCACTCCAAGCTTGGAGTTCCACCAACAGTGTTGGGTAAAACTTTTTTTTTCCTTCAAACAAGATAATAAGAAAGGGGATTAAGTTAGGGTTTTGACAGATTGTGTTGATTCAAAAGGTTTCTGGGTTTCATCTGGTTTGGTTTTGGGGAGTAAGGAGTGAAATGGTGGCGGAGGTTCTCTCTTAGTGGCGCATTGTCTTCTAATGGATTACCTGATCTTCGTGGATCCCAAAATTCTAAAAAACATTAAAAATCGATTATATTATTTATTTAATAAAAAATTTTATATTTATTTTTTGGGTATATATCAAAATTTTATATTTTTATAAAAATTCGGTATGTAAATCAAAATCTTTATATTTTTTAAAAAATTCAATATATATTGTTTTCTTATAAAAATTATAAAATTTTGATTTATACAAAAAAAATAATACCAAAATTCTTATAACTTTTATAATAAAAATAATACAATAATTTTTAAACTTTTTTAAACTCCCCAACAATCTGTATTGCCTTAACAATGTTATGCAGCCAAACTCGCTTATAGCTAGAAGTTAAATCCCTTTAGTTTTAGAGGAGGAAATTTCGAATTGTATTAATTTGATTTAAATGTTACATTTAGGGTGCGTTTTAGGATTTTTTATGTTTTAATTATATGTTTGATATTATAGTGTTTTTACTTATTTATTATGTTCATCATTCTACATGTATAATTATTGGAAGAGTTATTGGAAGAGTTTTTTAATTATTGATCTATGATTTAATATCAAATGAGTTATATTAAACAAACGTGAAAAATAGAGCTTAAGTTGTTAGCATGAGTTCTAATCTCGCTCGACATAAGTTTAAAATTTCAATAACTAATAAAGAAAATTTAAATAGATAATAAGTTGTCAGGGTTTATACAAACATGTATTGTGATACCTTCTTGTTATCAACTTCAAGGTATCGAGAAAGTGTGAATTAATTAAAAAAATCTTGTTGAATGTATAAGAATATAATTAGGCACGAGCTCTCTAGTTCAAGTGGTTAAAGGAACGGTTGATGTTCTTAGAAGTCACGGATTCAAGCACCAACGATACCAGCAGAGTGATTGAGCGATTAATGTCAAATGCATCTCCAACCGTTATAAATTTTAATGGTAATTAAGATAATTCTTAAACAATAAACCCAACATCCATAATTATTTGAATATGTGTTATAACATTTGTTTGTCCTTTGATCATTGTTTTATCTTTACTTTTTCTTATCATATTTAGCTTATAATCATTATTTCACCACACATTATTATTTTATTAACTCTCAAGTATAATTCCTTTAAATTTATCATTTTAATCTCTATAAGTTCGATATTCGATACTTATCATTTTCTTATTTAAGAGATAAGTATAATTGCTTTTAATTGAATAAATTATATTTAAATGCACCAATGATGTACTGAAATACTATACTGATGGTGCTCCTCTAAACAACCTACATATAAATACAATGGTTCTGAATGTTCAACTTATAAAATTCAATGGTACTTATATTATACAAAGCTTCATATAAATCATAAACATAAACATATAAATACAAATGATAAAACGAAAATGACATCAACATAAGGTACTACTGCTAGGTGCCTAAAAAATTTCTTAAATTAGTAAGATGAAGCATAATATCACTAAACAAAACATAAAACATAACGATAAACTTAGAGTTAGGACCTCCTCATCAACATATATTCATATTCAGAATCTTCTCTAAGTATCATTAAATGAGGATTAATATCACACAGATTTTAAAATATAGATTTGATGTCTTAAAATGATATTTCCATACTCTTTGATTATTTGGATCCCATCAATTAAGATGATTCAACTAAATAAATACCTATCGGACACACAATCAATAATGAAATCCCAAAAATCCCCTATTGTTGCTAATTACTAACCTGTCGTCCTTTTACATTTTAAGTTATTTCAAATTATGTACATATAAAAAAATATATAAATCTCATTTATTAGGTCAATTATGTCATACAACAACATAAACAAGGCATTAGATTTTAGTCTGAAAATTTTTTACTATTCCCACTTAAAATGACACAGTATTTTTGTTATCGATATATTTTACGCATACCAATATAAAAAATTATTTATTGGAATCTTACAATTCTTTAAGTACATTTATGAGTTAACTAGGAAAGAAAAGAGAGAAATAGATAGAAAATGAAGTGGGGTTATAAAGGTAACGGAAGCAAGTTTCTTAAAACCATGCCTCAACACATGAGTTCATAAAAGACATCAACATTCATGATCTTCCACAATTTTACTTATTCTAAAACAAGCCAACTTATCAAACCGAATAGTTAGGTATAAAAGCCCACAAAGGTTCCTTAAAGCAGTAAATGGACCCAAAATTCTTGACCCAAGGCCCAACTCTCAGGAGAATATATAACTCTAAGATTTAAAATCCATGTCCTTACATAGAAACCCTTTCACTCCTTTCATATTCTTGAGTGTTGGACATGTCTTAACCACCTCCACCTTCTCCAAATCCACGGCGAACCCTTCCCGAGAGACCACATGGCCTAGTTACTCCACTCGATCTTTCTCGGATATGCATTTGGATCACTTAGCCATGAACTTATTCTCACACAGAACTTGTCTAACGTGATCACAATGTTCCACCAACTCTTTGCTATAAATAAGGATGTCTCAAGGCATATTAATATGAATTTCCTCATAAATGCTCGTAAAATTCTGTTCACAGTGGCCTGAAACAGTAGCAATAATCATTCATGGTGCTTCTAAGTCAAAATGAATGAGAGAAAGTTCGTTCTGTTAAATGCTTCTAATATTACTTTGGGTCACCAACGAAATTTTAAGGTTCAAATCAATGGGTAAATTGAAGGAATGGATAAAGATTATTTTTTTAGTGTACTATTAGGAACAGATCTAGTGAAGACGAGGTGGGGTTTGTCCTTGCTAGTAGTTGTGCCATAATAATTAAATAAATCCCTTTGACGTAAACTTCTCACCTTCAACGACAGCGAGATAACATGTTCTTAATCATTTTACAGCTAACTAAGAACACGTTTTTCAGGGCATATACATCTTACCAACTTCTATTCAAGCATTTCCTAAGGTTGCTCTTTGTTCAAGTATTGGTCTGAAATCTAAGTACTTGAAACGAGACTTGCAGGCTCAGCTACATAAAGCAAGACCAGATTTGAAGCTTTGCTTCTGTTTTCAATGTGGTCGCTCGTCATATCATACGTCCAGATGGCTCAAAGATTTGAGATGTCAACTTTGGTGAACATACAACTTATAAGAAAGGCTTTTTATGCAAAGTTTCTAGAGCGTTCTCCTTAATATGGTAGAAAAATTAGTAAAATATTACTAAAATTATTGATAAAGTGTTAATTTATGAACTATTTTTAAAGTTATGTTGTATCGTATATTTCTTTATCGTCGAACTTAGATGGTTATTTTCTCAAATACAGTATTGTTAAAAATATCAAATAACGTATCAGTAGAGTGTTGATTGTTAAGGGCAACAATCGATGACAAAAGCAATGGTGATATGAAGGTTTGGGTTTAAAAAATGTGAAGGATTTGAAAATTGTTTTATAAAAATTGAAAAATTTTATGATTTTATGAGAGTTTAAAAATTTTGGATTTTCTTAAAAAATAAAAAATAGTGTCATATGTCATTAGTTAATATTTTTATCATCTTTTAACGGTCAGACATATAAAATTATGACAATTAAAATTTTGTATATTTTTATAAAAAAATTATTTTAGGCATGTAAAATCTAAAATAAGTATACTTTAAAACTACGTCTAAATTTCAAAAGTCTTTAAAATTTGGCATCAATTAAAAAAGGAAAACTACATTAGTGATCACCCCACTATCAACTTTTTTTTTATTTTGGTCACTTAATTATTATTTTTTTCAAATCTTTCCTCTTCTTAAATAGCTTTCCTATTTTGGCTAAACTGATTAAGCTACTTTTGTTAGTGGTTGTTTTGCCTTCCCACGTAGCATTCCCAAAAGATAAGTTGGGATGTGTACACCATTCACCAACTAAAATTATATGTATTTTCATAGACATTTATATCGATTAGAAATCATCACATAAAAGATATTCTGTGTTTTGAGGGCTTATTTTATAAGGGTGTAGTCACTCACGAAAAATACATGCTTCTATTGATGCTTGCTTGCTTGTATTTATCCAAATTATTAAACTCTTTTTATCATGTCAGTTAGTGTCAACATTTGCTTAACAAGTGTTGACATAGTTCCATCATCATGTGGAGTGTTTTCAACCATTTTTTATCAAGAAAGCCTCGATGAGAAGAATTGGTAGAGTTTCATTTTTTCTTACTACTGTGAAAAAATTAGGGTGATATACAATATCGCCGTTTATATATTCCAAGACTTTCATTTTTTTTTAATGTGAGATTAATACTCCTTGTCTATTTTTAGGTGTGAAATTCTCTCCCGCTCAACCTCTTGACGCCCTCGTCATGAGTTTCCGCTCTTATGATTGGCCTCTTGTCACGATTATTCACCCTACCTACCCCTTTCATAGGCGCTCGATGTGAAATCAGACAATCAAAGGGTCACTATGATAATACTTGTCATGGGGCCATTACTCTTTTCCCGCCGAACGATTCATGAACGGTTCATTGAATGTTCGGTTCGTTTATGGCCCTACGTATTTATTTATGGTATATTAGATTTTACCTACAGCTAAAAAAGTCTTGTTTAAGAATTTTAAAATTTACTTGCTTTTTGAAGAGTGGTCCCAGGCTTGCATCGAAGGAGGAAGCTCATATTGCTCTTATGGAACTTATAAAATGGAGAATAAAGGAGCTTGATCCTGTATATGATCGGCACTTTAGTTGGTTTTGCTTGACGAAACATATAAGATGTTACCCAAGCACATACAAGATCAAGCCCTTATGTTCTCCATTTCATAAGTTCTATAAGAGCAATAAGAGTTTCCTCACTGGATACAA
This sequence comes from Abelmoschus esculentus, assembly GCA_035048815.1. Classification (NCBI taxonomy): domain Eukaryota; kingdom Viridiplantae; phylum Streptophyta; class Magnoliopsida; order Malvales; family Malvaceae; genus Abelmoschus; species Abelmoschus esculentus. The sequence continues at coordinate 11,727,501 of JAUCBN010000009.1, forward strand.
GCATTTGATCACTCTTTAAAAAGTAAGTGAATTTTAAAAATTTCATATCTTGACAGGTGAAGATTAGAGGACATAGATAACAATAATAACTCAAATAGAGGTATGCAGGTGAATAAAACATGAAGAGGGAAGAGTTTTCTAGCTGTAGGTAAAAATCTAATACACCGTAAACAAATATGTAGGGTCATAAACAAATTGAACGTTTAGTGAATCGTTCGTGAATCATACGGTAGAAAAAGGGTAATGGTCTCGTGACAACTAGCATCAGGGTGATCTTTTGATTTCCCGATTTCACGTCAAGCGCCCATGAAAAAGGTAAGTAGAATGAAAAATTGTAACAAGAGGCTAATCACGAGAGCAGAAACTCATGACGAAGACGCCAAAAAGTTAAGTGAGAGAGAATGTCACGCTTGAAAAGATGTAAGGAGCATTAATCTCACATCGAAAAGGAAAAGGGAGATCTTTGGATATATAAACGGTAGCGTTGCACATCTTATTAGACATGTCTTCTAGGAAGAGGGTAATGGTCCTGTGATAAGTGGTATCAGAGCGACCCTTTGATTGTTAAATTTCACGTCAAGCGCTCATAAGAGGGGTAGGCAGGGTGAACAACCATGATAAGAGGCCAATCACGAAAGTGAAAACTCGTGACGAGGGCGTCACGAGGTTGAGTGAAGGAGAATGTCACGCTTGAAAAGAGACAATGAGCATTAATCACATATCGAAAAGAAAAATGAAGGTCTTGACATACATAAACAGTGATGTTGCACATCTTATCAAACATGTCTTTTAGGAAAAGAATAATGACCTCGTGATAAGTGGTACCAGAGAGACCCTTTAATTGCCCAATTTCACGTCGAGCGCCCATGAGATAGGTAGGTAGGGTGAATAACCGTGACAAGAGGCCAATCACGATAATAGAAACTCATGATGAGGGCGTCACGAGATTGAGTGTGAGAGAATGTAACACTTGAAAAGAGACAATGAGCATTAATCCTACATCAGAAAGGAAAAGAGAGGTCTTGAAATATATAAACGGTGACGCTACACATCATATCAAGCATGTCTTTTAAAAAGAGAGTAATGACCCCATTATAAGACATTGTTTCTCTACTTATTTTTTTAATTTATCAAATATACAATTATTAACCTTCATCATCTATTTTTTTAATTATTTTTGTCATAAACTTAGTCAGAGATAGAGTTAGAATTTAGTATTATAAGTGAAAATATAATTGTTTGAAAGCAAGAAAATTCAGAAATAAATTAATTTTAAAAAAATAGATAAAAAGAAAAAATAAAAAAAAATCTTCGAGAACAGGGATTAATTATCCTTTCAACCTGTAACGGCTATGTAACCCCCTCGACCCGGTCTAGACGCCACCCGACTCGAACGAGCTACACGGGGAATATAGAGGCTAATCCGGAGACTCGCCCCGATAAACAACCCTAAAAAAATTATCTTTTATCTTTTCTAAATGCTTTAATTAGATCCTACATGTTCATGCAAGGACTGAGTTCATTTGCAGCGGAAAGAGATGTGAAGTGAGTTCTAATTTAACCGAACAAGTAAGGTTCTCTAGATGCATGCAAGACCCTATAGGCGTAATCCACACTTCGAATATCATCCCTAGATGCAAAGTCACCTAATTTTACACGCAAAACACATAATTTAAGCATACATCAACAATAACAAGCATGGTATATCATACTTTAAAATTAACCTATAATAGATCTCAAAATACCTCGTTAACATAAAAGTGTATCATTTATAGTATTCAAGTCAGAATATCCAAAAACACATAGATTCACTAAGCCATATCTTAAGCAATAACAATGTTAATAAACATCGAATATATATAAGCATACGACTACAATAAGTCTTATCATCATATCAATAATCTTAACATGATAATCCATCCCCATTGCTCTCTCACTACTACTAATGTTATAAAGACATACTTGAGCTTTCACTTGGCGGTTACCTGGATCCTTGCTTCCCTTCGTTGCCTCAACATTATTTACTCTGCATTGCAAGGTAAATGAGAGGGTAAGCATAAGCTTAGTGAGTGAATAAAAACAAGTATAAAAACACCTTGCAATGCAGCCCATACTAAACCAATTTCATCGATTTAAAAACATGTCATGCTCTTTATAAAACAAAACAAACATGGCTAACAACGTCACTTTTAAAACTCAGTAAGTGTCATCAAATCATGGCTAACAATGTCATCATTAAAATTTAGTAAAAACCACTTTGAAATCACATGCTTTAAAAGCTAAAACACAAGTCTTACATGCTACTCACATAACAATGCTTACACGTGCATCTCAATGCACAAGCTCAAGTCTTACATGCTATCAACATAGTAATGCTATAATCACATGCATACCAATGCACAAAACCCAAGTCTTAAATGCTAACAACATAGCAATGCTCATAACACATGCATACCAATGCATAAAACATCGCATGCATAATCTCATATGCAACAAGTAGAAACCATGACACTTACCTTTAAAAAGTAAAAACATATATTGGTGCTAGTGATCCGATTTGTACTACTCCAAATCGTTAGGATAAACGGGCAAACGAATGTTAGTCCTACTCCCAGAGCATGCGCATGTTGATACTACTCTTAACATGAATTATCTCACCTTGGTGTCCAGTGGTAGCACTACTCCGACCAACCCGTATGTGACAGTACTACTCCCATCACATAGCATTAGAATAAAAGGCAAAATGCAACACACAAGGAATTTATACACGTACGACTTTTGAATGTTTATAGTGCACTCTAGATCCTATTGATCGATCAACTTATCCCATAAGGTTCATCACTTAACTAGCCAATATATTATCAAAAATCAATGCTCAAAACTTAATTCAAAATAGAATTCAAATCACATGTATCCCACTTTTCACGCATCACTTGCAAAAACTGATAAAACCACTTTTATCTTATTTTTCAAAACAAAACCGTGGGAACATTGAATGCATATAAAATCTCTTTAAAAACAATTTCATGAGCATTTATATACATGCATAATCACATATGCACAACATAACAAGAGCATGACAAATAACGTAATAAAAACACGGCGTAATATGGGAACCTTTAAGAAAGCAAAACTTTAAACTTACTTCCGAGCATAGGGAGGTTTTTCAGACCTTCCCTACACCCTCAAACCTTTGAAAACACATTTAAAAACATGCCAAATCGGAAGCCCTCATAATCCACTCACCAATAACTGTTTCTTGTCCGACAAGTCACCGATTCGATCCAAAACTTCTTCAAACGTTATCACCAACTTCTTGTCCTGTTTCAACCATCAAAAACTAAGGATTTAGTGCTCCTAATCACATACAACAAACCCCAAGTCGGACCCCCACACAACAGCCTTTAAAACCTATCAAAACCTTAACCGAAAACTTTCCAAAAACTACCAAACTTCTCCTAAACCTATAGTCCGAGATTAGGGACTTTAAAAACAAATTATAAATATCCTATCATGATTAAAATCAACAATTTAAGACCCAAAAATAGTGAGTAAAACTCTTGAATGATAAATTATATGTTTTGATCAAAAACCGTTTTTTTCTTAAACCAAAAGAGTAAAATCATTTTTATCAAGCCAATAACTTGGGAATTTCAATAAAGAACTTTTTAAAATTAGAGGATTGAATGTTTCTCACCTCCAATTCTGATCCAACCAACTTTCATGGCTTTTAAGAAGAAAAACGAGTGAAAAACAATGTTTTTGAAGAAGGAAAAATTATAAATAATTATTAGAACGAAATTTAATGAAAAGAAATCAGTTTTACCTTGAAAAGACGGCCATTCTCAGCCTTGGGAAGAAGGAAAACGAAAATAATAAAATAAGGGTTTAGGTTTTGATATAAATTAGATTTTTAGGAATTAAATATATTAATTTGGGTTATTAATTAAAATTTTGGGTTAAGTGTTATTTAAATAAGCCCATGGAAGTTTAAATCAATTAAATTTGGATTGGATCAAATCCCCTTAAAGATTCAAAGTTTTGGCTTAGTTTATAAAATTGTCCTTAAGTTTTCAATTTTTACAAAATAGTCAGTAGTTTCAAAATTCTAGAGATTCAAGGGTCCATTTTCGAAATTAAGTTGACCAAAGTCAACTTTATATTAAATAAGGATTTTAGAATATTTTTTTCCATAATTTATTTCGATTAAAAATAAATTTTTAAGTACTTAATCCCGAACTATACCAAACCGGCTAAACCGACCCACTAACTTCTAAGCCCAATTTTGGGGTGTTACAGGCTAGTTTCTTTTAAATCTCTTAAAGGTTTCGAAACCTCTGGTAAAGGTTTCGAAACTTATGTGCAGGTGAGCATTAAATGCTCGAGTTTAATGACAACCAACGGCTCCAAAGTACTCCCAACGGCTACAAACGGTTAGAATCAATTAAGAGCATACAAAAGAGGTCTGAAAACAAGATTGGAACAACAAAAAAAAGCATATCCAAACATTCAAGCATTCAAAGATTCAAGTTGAACTTCATTTCCAACCTTTCTTGCAAAAACACTAGTGTGTTCTTCATTTGTAATCTTTTACTAGTGTTATTTGGGTGTGTGAGAGAACTTAAATTGTGCAAACATCTACCTTGTGAGAATTTTCTAGTTTGCGAGGATAGGTTCATAGATTAAGCAATTTATAAATTAAACAATTTTCTTTTAACACTGTTACCTTAAAACACTAAGAGAATAAAACTTTAGGCACCTATTTCAACCAAAAAATACATTAGGCACCTATCTCAGAAAAAATATATAGTTTAGACACTTATTTCAGCCAAAAAAAACATTAGACACCTATTTCAGAAAAGATGTATACTTTGGGCACCTATTATTGAGTTAAGCCAAAAATATATTCATATAAACATGGATTAAATTTATTTAAAAATATTTTTTTTTATAAATTCAATAAGAGACAACGCATTCATTTGTAAGTAGCACGTTACTCTGAGAGTTGAAACTTTTACACTAAATTAACGGCATTGAATAAGGTAACAGTTTTCACCCATCATCATACATCATATCTCATACATCATACATATAAGATAACGGGTCCAGGTCTTTCTATTATTGTTATTATTTTAAAGGTATAAAGTTAAAAGTAATTTTCGATATTTGATTTTCTTAATTATTTTAATTAATTTTTAATATTTTATTTTTAATAAATAAAAATCATCAATCAATTAATAATTAATGTCTATAGTTGACATAACATATATGCATGAAATGATTTACTCGTATAATAATATCATATGTAAGAAGATGCTGACATAATATTCGGTAAATATGATATTGTGATTTTTTCAATCAATCAAATAATGATACATGATTAATTTTAGTCAATTTACTATTTTATTATTTTTGCAACTTATTTTATTTATTTATTATTTTATTTGTTTTAAATTAAATACATATTTATTAAAATATTAATATATTAAAATATAAATAATTAATTTTATTTTGTCAAAATTAACTTCATCCTCTCCTCCTAGATTTCATTCCCTTAAACATTAAACTATAAATAAAATCATAAATCCTAAAATCCTTAAAAATTATAAATTAAAAATTTTAAACTCCAAAACTCAAATCTCTTAATATAAAACATATATTACCTCTGTCCCACTTAAGATATTCATTATTGAATTTTTAAAAATCAATCTTTTAAAGTTTAAATTTATTTATATTAAATATTTTAATTATTTAATTTTTATAAAATATATATTTAAAACTTTTTGATAAAAAAATTTTAAAATATATTTTTTATATTTTTATCAATAATAAATTTTAAATAATTATAAATTAAAATTAAAAAAATTAATATTATACATTAAATATGAGACAAAGGGACTTGTAATAAAACAATCACGTGACGTAAGGTATCCAAATAAGTATGTCGTAGATGGTCCGTAGATTGACCAATGAGATCCAAATTCCATGAATCATCGCATTTCCCAACACAGTAGTTGACCACGTGACACACACGATGACATTTTATATGACAGAGTCTTTTTTTAGATGCGGACACGATCTTCGAAGAATTTAAATGATTAAATTTTTTAGTAATAGTTTAATTAAATATATAAAAAATTATTATTTTTTAAAAAATATTAGAAGCTTTTTGCATCTTTAAATCATTTTTAATTTAATCTATAATCTATAATAAATTTATATTTAATAATATTTTGTGTAGTTTTTTCTTTTGACCAAACAGGTAAACAACAGCCAATTACTTCAGTGCGGTGCGGTGACTGAGGCAGTTGGGGCCTAATTCTTTTAAGCTATTGTATTGTGTGCAGATAGATTCGTAAACTAACCGAACATTTAGTGAATCGTTCGGTAAAAAATTTGTTTATGTTCGTTTATTTATTAAATAAGAGAACATAAAAAAAAAATTTCGTTCGTTTAATTAAACGAACGAACACAAACAAAGGTTATGTATTATTAAATAGATTGTATTATTAAAATAATTGAATTAAAATTATGTATAACAACTACTAAAAATTATTTCATACAAAATAAAATTAAAATATTTTATATATCTTGATGAAATTTTAAGTTGAAGTAAAGAATCAAACGTTACATAATAAATTGCAAAAGAAGAAAAGATGTTAAAATCTAAACCAAAACTAAAAGAAAAACAAAAAATTAAAAGAATAATATATTTTTTTATTTAATTTACATTTAAAATTGTAAGAGAAAGTATGAGACTAAAATTAAAAAATGATGTTAAAATAAAAAAATAGTAAATATTTAGGATTTAACCTAAAACTTTTTATAATAATTAATAATTTTTTAAAATTAATAATATTGATAGATGAATGAATGGATGAGTGGGTGATGGATTGCATCAAAGTAATTGCATCAAATTAACAATAGTGATGGATTTAATCGATTAACGGAACGGTTGTTATTTTTAAAAATCATGAGTTCGAGGAGCAGTAATTGCATTAAAGTAATTAAGCAATCAATGTCAAATGATTGAGATTATCTTCTAAAACAGATATTACTGTAATCACTATTAACTAAATAAAAAAAATATTAAATAAAAAAATATTTGAAACCTTTATTTTATAATAAAGTTTTATAAAGTTCGATTTAAATTAATCAATTAAAATTTCCAAATTTTAAAATAACTTTTAATGAAGAAGTGATTCTAATTGGACAACTGGGATCTAACAGTTGACTATAATTAATGTTTTACAGACTAAAGAGTACGACTATGAACTGTAAAATAATATATATATTTTTTTCTTTTCACAAAATGATTTTATAATAAATGATATTTGAATATAAATCCTTAATTTTATACTATATAATTACGTCATTGATAGAATTGATGTTATGGATTTATTAATGTAGTACATTTTTCTTTTCTTATTTTTATATAATATTTAATAAAAACAATTAAAATTCTAAAAAATATACTTTTATATATTTGTTTTTGTCTCATATCATGAAATGTGATAAAAATCAATATTTATAATTTTTATTTTAAATTAAAATATTTATGCAAATAAATTAATAAATTACATAAATTATCACTGAATTTTATGTTTAAACTAGTTTTATTTACTTAAATTTCAAAACATACAATTTACTTTAAAAAATTAATAAAAAATATTTAATATCTAAATTTAAATAAACATTAAATATTTTTAAAACTTAATGATTAAATAAATTTAAAAGTAAAATTTAATAATAATTTATATATTTTTCCTAAATAAATTAGTATGTTATTGACAATTACTTAATTTGTTGTTTTATTTTTTTAAATAAAGAAAAAGAAAGAATTTCGTTTGAAATGACTTTTAATGTTGATGTAACATAATATCAGTCATATTTGACTTTTCTTGAATAATAATTTAAAATTTTTATAATAACGACAGATCCTGCACTTTTTTTGTTTTTGTCACAATATTTTCAAAATTAATTCAACTTAAACCATATAGTAAGCCAAAGTATAATTTCGAAATGATATAAATATGTATTATTTTATTAGTATTTATGTATAAATCTACGAATAATGAATTATAATATATTTATGTTCAGGAACCTTTTCAAAAACAAGTAAATTTTAAAATTTTGATGCACGAGTTTTTTAACCTAAGTGATTAACAGAACGATTGTTGTTCTCAGAGGTTGATATGATCCTGGTTGAGAAATTCTAAATCATATATGTGTTACCCGATCGTGGTTCGAGTAAAAAATTTTGCCTTGAAAATTGCAAAATTGGGATGTAAAGTTGTCGAGACAACTGATTTTAGGATACGAATGGATAATATTAGAAATTATGATAACAGAAAATAAGAAAGAATAAGTTTCTTGAAGCTTCTCGAATATAAATAACTTGCCTCGATCAAACGGTCTCAGTAAGGTTGTAGAAAACAATGTAAGAAACGTAGTCGTGCTCACATCAGAGGTCATGGGTTTGAGTACCAGTAATGCCAGTAGAGTGATTGTGCGATCAATGTCAAATGGCTGAAATTATATTCTAGAACTATAAATAAGACGAGATAGATCATGAGTTACTCCCATAACCAAACCCGTAATCTTCAGGAACAACAATCGTTTCTTTAACCGATGAGGCTAGATGGTTCATGCGCCCATTTACTCCCTTAAGTATGGTTATACGAGACATCTTTATGGCAATGAAAATTGAAAAGAAACTAATGAGTGAAAGCAAGATTGATGATGGCAAGCCTTGGTCGAGGCAAAGATTCTTTGTATAAAGCGAGCGTCTATCGTCCTATACTAATCATTATATTTCTTTTTTCCTTTTAACCAAACACAACAACGAGTGGAGTAAAGGATACCATACGATGAGAAAAGCAAAAAGGAGAAGATTAGTAGGTGAGTTGGGTGAGCAGTCGGCATTAACAAACGAGTCTTGCCGACAAAAAATTCTGTATCTCTTGGAATGGTAAAAAAGACAAAACACAAACAGAAACACTTTTTTACCCTACTTCCAAAGGTGAATTATGTATGTATATTTCAGACTTTTTAACCGTGGGTGCTGCTGCTGGTGCTGGTGGTGGAAGTGGGTGGGGTGAATCTAATTCCATCCAGGCTTTAAGCCAAAAGGGATAGTTTAAAGTTGAAACTGCTTTTTTTATTTACTTTTTTTCCTTTTCTTTTATGATTGGGAATGAAAAATGAACAGAAAGCTCCTGGTATTTTCTTGAATAAATCTATATTTGGTTTCCAACATGCAAGCACTGATAGCTTACTATAAATAGAAGAAAGTGCAATGGTTGATGACCTGCCATTGTCAATTCACATCTGCCTGCTTTCCCTTGATAATATATGAAATTCAATGCCTTTCCTTTTTCACTTTCTTTCCCTCTTTATGACACAATTACAACTGCGTGTTGGAGTCTGTCCACAACCTTTTGTTTTTTCCTGGACCAAGACATGTACTAGTTCATGGTTTAGTTACAAACTTAATTAACCATGTCATGTTGATATATGATGCTAATTTATTTTTACTGTGAAGATGGGGCTAAAATTGCAGAAGAATGAGGAACTGATGGATCGGACTCGGCATGGTGGCGACAATCTTCCTTTGGTTTCGCAATCATGGGAGGCATCAGCCAATGACAGCAGGAACATCCTGAGCTTTGGAATGTTTAAAAGACAAGTTACTCCAAAGATGATTTGATGGGCAAAATTAAACAACTAAAGCATAGAAAAGGACTCCCACTTCTTTCATGGTGGGGCATTCTAATCTCCCAAAGACAAAAAAACAGGAGATTTGTAAGACAAGATGGAAACAGTCAGAACACAAGTGCTTCTCCAGCTAGAATGGTCTGGTCTTCAGGTCCTTCCGAGGTTGCTGACCCACCCTACTGAAAACAGTGCTTTGCCCTCCACTGAACTGCCTCATCTCTGCCAAAAGCTTCACATCCTTGGATCCTTCACTCAAATTCCTCTCTAATCATGATCCAACAATCGTATCGCATCCATTTTTATGGCGGTCTCTCCGGTCCGACAATATCTTTGTCACATGCTTCTGCCAACCAAAAAAGACATTCAGCACAATTAAAACAATTTCATAGCTCGTTTCAGGTTCAAACTTACAATGATTGATCTTATCAAAGTTTTCAAATATATGTTTCAATAGTTTATTGTTCACTCAGAAATAACCAATCTAGTTTCAAAGTAGTTGTCCACCCACCAAACTAATGCTTGATTGCATCACAAGTCACACAACCTAAACAAAACGGACACTCGAAGCGCAGAAATCTTATCAAGTTCGGGCATCACCCGAAGTACAAATACAAGCACGGTCCAGAAATTTACCTGTTTCGACTATGAGAATGAACCTAAACTTGGAACTTCATTCAAACTTCAGTTAGTGGAAACCGGAAAGTCCTACAGGCACATATGATGTACCATCCAGCAGCAAAGCTCAAGTACCAAAGACTAGAACAAATGATAGCAAAATAGGACGTGTGAATTTGAACGAAGAAAGGGCGTTGATCAAGCTTGTTCACGAAGGAGATGAGATGATCACACAGAAACAATGTTACAAGGGACCAGCTGTTCATTATATCAATAACAAAAGTTGAGTTCCACTTGAAGATCTAAACAATGAAACAATGTTACAGACCTTTTCAGACAGAAAGGTACTTGTGGTTAAATATAGATTACTTCATCAAGAACACACTAGAATGGTGAATCAACATAGACGATAAATAGCTTTTTTCGGATTCTTAGAAACACAAATAAAGGCTCGTAAGCCTTTAAGCAAGATTATAAATGGAATGCATAGAATTCGATAGCAAATATCATTAATATACTTACGAATTGCAGTACTACACTAGTATCACATAAACAAAAATAAAGCATACATGGAATATAGCATATGAGCCAAATTAAGCCACATAAGTGCGTGATGTGTAGGCATATGACTTCTTTTGGAAACCTCAAAAGAAAATTTGAAGTTATGTCATGAACCAAAGAAGATATCATAAATCTTTCCCCTTTATAGATATCAAAAATGCTAGAGGAAAAAAAATTACAATGTTCTTCCTGTTCTTGAAATTCTATTCAGGCAGCATTCTCTATCTTTAACAAACAAGAAGACTCTTTTTCTGCAAATACAAAAGCCCCAAAATCAAGCTAAGGTAAACGGTGCGAAAATGCTCAAACTGTGAGGCTCGGCAGTGGTAGGAATACAATGTTTAACCCCAATGAATGCCCTCTTCCTCCCACCTGACTCTCCCAAAACCTTCTAAAATAAGTAAAACTAGTCAAAAGAATTTAAAAAATCCTACAAATTTCTAAAGAAATAGGGAAAAAAACGTGAAAAATGTCACACTGAGGATGTTTCAACAAAAACCTCATTCAGCACGTCATCCTCACCATTTGCCAATGCAAAAAGCTCTGCATCCTTCTCTTCGTCGCTGGAAAAACCACGACTCTCGAGCTTGTTGTGTGCTGCTATAAATATCAACTTTTGAGCCCTCTCAATGCTTACCCTTGAATGTCCATGCGCTGCTATCCATCTCAACAAAGACCAACTGCATTTGAATCCACGTGAAGTTGCATGGAGGAAAATAAGCCTAACTGCAACTTTTCCTAGGAACTTAAATTCAGTAAGATAAGTTTCCCACATAAGCCTACTGCTTTGCGGATTAACAATTTTCATTTTCCCTGTGATTGGATCTCTCTCCTTCATCTGCACAGCTCGAGCATATACAGGATCAAGCCCCTCTGTTCTCCATTTCATAAGTTCCATAAGTGCAATATGAGCTTCCTCCCTAGATACAAGCCGGGTTATAAGCTTATCAACATCCTTTTCTTGCTCAGGTGTTAAGCATTTAAATGGGGGAAGGTACTTTCCACTCATGTCTTTAATCAAATAAAGTGGATCAAGTATATACGCAGCAGCCCAAGCCGGGTGGTAGTTTTTCTTGAACCTTCTTTCAATCACTTTCTCTATTGGACCTTCTGCAATCTGATACTTTGAACACCAATCCTTCACCTTGGTTCTAAGATCATCCCAAAGTGGTAGGCATTGCCCGACTAGTGGTCTTTCGGTCTCAATCTCATGAGCCATTTCTTTGATCAATTTAACCAATGAATGTACTGCTTCTAAGTCATTCCAAAACTCCATATCTCGAATCATCTCTGCAACGTCCCTAGCAAGTGGATCCTCCATGGATAGCATCTTATATGTTTCGTCAAGCAAAACCAACTGAAGTGCCGGACTTGAGTTGAGTATATCTTCAACCAGAGTAAACACAGGTTCAAAATTCATGCTTTCATGATCACGCAAGGGCATTCTCAATAACCTGGCACTCCCACACTCCTGCAACTGATACTTTTGAAAGCTACTTCGAATTTGATTCGTATTGTTTATGAAATTTGCAAGCTTCAAGGCATTCTCGGTCACTGCCTTGAACAAAGGAAGCTCCTTTCTGAAGTCCTTAATCAAACTATTAAAACCCTTAAACTGGCATGAAAGATTAACCATCCAATGATGCTGGTTCTCCAAATTCATCAATGCTTTAGCCTTGAACTTGTCAGCAACAATCCCTGCACATTGCTGCACAGCATTCCCACAAAGTCCCGTTATCGTCTCCCACAGCACCTCCTCGGCATATTTAGAAGGGACTGAACCACTGAGAAAAACTGCTCTTCTATACAAACTAGTCCCATTAGGCAAATTCACGGCCAAATTCACCAATCTCTCTTCCCCTCTAGAACAGCTCTCAACTTTCCACCCATCAGCTGCAACCTGAAAGAACATGGCATCTCTAATCCTTGCTTCGGATTCAGCTTTCACTTCCTCGTACTTAACATCCAATCTACTCCCAACAAGCTCCCTCGTTGAAACCGGTGGCAACCCAACCTGATTAAGAAAGGCTCTGAACTTTGGATGTTCAAGACTCGAAAATGAAACCGACCCACAACACTCATAAATCCAATCGGCTAGAAAACCAACCGCACACTCAGCCTGGGACTTGCTTAAAGTTGGCCCAGTTGATGCTTTAGGACTTTTTAGCTTCTTTACACTATCTTCCAACATAGCCAAAGCGCCCAAATCCTCTCTCCCTCCGGACAAAACCAAATGTTGTTGGTGTTGTGATAACAAATTTCCACCACTCACTGTCACAACCGCCCCTGGCGACGACGAGAAAGTTAACTCCCCACAGAACCTTGAAGGATCAACAATAGCCAACGGAGTAGCCTGATAAGAACAACCCAGACCTGAAACTGAACCAGAACCCGAGGCAGCAAGGACCCCGGCAGCGGCAGTTACAGCAACCGAAGATGAACTTCGTTTTCTATTACTTTGAGTTGCGGTTGGAGTTGCCACCGTTGTTGGAGATGGAGAAACAGATGAAATGGGTTTAGCAAGAGAGTTGAATTTGGGACAAGTTCCCCGCTTTAGATGCTCCGAAGCTGTTCTCGAAGGATTGGAAGCTGAGAAAACGGCGTCGCACAAAGAACACCGGAGCTTCACAGCTTTGGGGAGTCCGGTATCGGTGTTATGAACCAGCATGGGCTCCAGATGAGCCCAATACCAAGCTCCTTTACCTTTGATAGCCTTGGTTCGAACCATGACTAACCCTTCGTACCTTTTCTGCACGACCTTGGCAGCTAACTCGTCGGCCAGGGCTGAGTCCACCGGAGTGGTTGTCGTATTAGTCGCGGCAGCCATTGCAGAGATAGTTAAAACGAAAAAGATTGAAAATTTGGCAACTATTTTCTCAGTTTCACTGAAAGATTCTGCTTCTTGTCTTTGTCTTTGTTCCTGTTGACGTCGTTGTTGTTTTTGTCATCACTTTCTTCGTCTCCTCCACGTTCCCCAGGATTAATAAAACGACAGCATTCTACAGATTCTCGCATTTAACCGGGGAAATCCACCAGCAGTAGCCGGATCTTGACTTCCCGGCGACTTTCCATGCAGTTTTCGCTATCGCTCTCTGTTTTCTTAGCAGAAGAAATTTCAAAGCAAAAGAGAGTAAAAGTGGTGAAATGGGTAGGGACGTAGGGTAAGGGAGAAATAAAGGGAATACGATAAAGAGAGTGGAGTATGGTGATGACGCGCCTAAACGCGCCGTCGAGGTGAGCGTGGGTAGAAAAGGGAAGGTCAAGATGTTGATGGGTTGATACAAAGTGGATCAAGGTAACGCAAATGTCCAACGTACGGAAACATTTACTACATGACACTGGTTGTGACGAAGACGAGGTTGGGTAGTATATTTCACGCGCTTTCAAAGGTTGTAGTTTTGGTATCCCTGTCATGTTTTTTAGCCTTTTATATATATTTTTGTTTCCAACCATTTTCTTTATTTCTCTTTTTCGTTGTTGGGGTCTTGTCTCCTTCTTTCCCTTTAAATTTTAATAATTTTAAGATAAAAAAATAATTTTATATTAAATATTAAAAAAAATTAAAAATATATTTTTAATAATAAATATTGAAAAAATATGTCATAATAATAAGTATTTAAAAAAAATCTTTAATAATATATATTAAAATTTTGAATTTTGACAATATATCTCTAATAATAATAAAATAATTTTAAATTTTAAATTAGAAACGTGATAATAAATGTTAAAAAAAATTAAGTCCTAATAATAACTATTAAAATAAATAAATTATAACACTAAACTCTTCATAATAAATATTAAAAAAAACTGAATTATAATATCAAATAATATAAAAAATTATGACCTGAGCAGGTTTTTATTTAATTTATAACTATTTTTAATTACTTTTATAATGTAAAATCTTAATTGAGGGACTCGAATCTGGTTATTACTTGGGGTAAAGGAGCAACATAGCTATTGTATTAAACACAATTTTGTATTATATATTACTAACTTCAATACATATGTCTTATTACAAAAATTATTTTTTTATAAATTAAATTTTATTCATTTAAGAATATCTAAAAAAATACTCATTGCTATACTTCGATCAAAATTTTTAAAACAACAATCAACTAATTTGAGTCTAACATCTATCTTTATGAACCAAAAAATCTTCAATGTTTGTCGTTGTCTATTTCCATGTACTTTACAGTTACGTTCAGTTTAAAGATGTTAGTTAAGGCTACACCATGTCAATCGAATCAAAATTGCTTTTTTCCCTTCACCAGTGAGTTGTATCCACTCGAGAAGCTCCCCCAACGAACATGTTCAATTTGTTCCTCCAAGTCATACAATACTAGTGACTAGATTTGTAACATGAATTAACACTCTCCAAATAGGTGGTTCCTAGACTCAATATGCTCGGTACACCATAATTCAATAGAAAAATGCAAGTCTTATTATAAAAATTATATATATATATATATATATATATATTAAGGGTGTTCAAAATTACCCGACCCGACTGACCCGACTCGACTATCTAACTACCCGAAAAAAAATGACGGGTAATTCCCGAAAAAAATTACCCGACCCAAGAATAATTGGGTCGGGCTTGGGCCGATTTTTTCCAATTACCGGGTACCCGACCCGACTAATTTAAAATTATATATTTTTTTAGTTTTAAATTATATTTTTATGGTAAGTTTCTTAATATTTGTACATAAAATTAAATTTAAATCTTTAAATTAATTTTATGTTTGTATTATATACTTTTAATTTTTAAAAAATTTAAATATATTTTATTAATTTGTTAATATCGAAAGAAGAAAACGATATTAATATTTTTAATATCATTTTAACGATAAACTCTAATAAATATATGTGTATATGTATACATTAAAATATTTTAAAATTAACTTTAAATCACTAATACTATGTTCATATATTATAAAATTTTAAAATTTGTGTTTAATATATGATTTTTTTTAATTTTAAAATAAAAAATTAAACATATATATATATATATATGAATTGGGTACCCGTTACCCGATTAGTCGGGTACCCGATATAAATGGGCCGGGACACGGGCCAAAAAATCACTACCTGAAAGAACCGGATACCCGATAATGAATACCCCTAATATATATATATATATATGTCATTATTTTCTTCATCTATTTTTTAATTTCAAGTATATAATCATCAAATTAATTTTTGAATTTAATTAAAAAATATCAATTGAATTATTATAGGTAATAAATCAAAATTTTAAAATTATAATAAAAATACATTTAAAAATAATAATTTTTATTATGATTTAAATTTTAAATTAAAATAAAAATTAATTTAGTGAATCTTAAACCCTTAGGTTTTAGTATTTATGATTTAAGATTTAAGATTTAAGGTTTAGAGTTTAAGGTTTTAGTATTTAGGGGTTTTGGTTTACAGTTTGAGGTATGGTTTAGATTTTATTAAACGAATTTTTATTATAACTTAAAATTTGAACTATAATAAAAATTTATTTAGCAAACACTAAACCCTAAATCATAAACCTTAAACATTAAATGAAATTTTATTATATTAGGGTTTAGAGTTTAAAGTTCGTTAAATAAATTTTTATTATAATTTAAAATTTTTAATTTATTATAAATAAAAATTTAATTAATATTTTTTAATTAAATTAAAAATTTATTTTGATAATTATGTATATAAAATTAAAAGAATTAAATGTAGAAAAAAATAAGAAATATATATTGAACTCGGTGATTTATAGCATAAAGTTGGTTTGGGTGTAATTGCTAAGCCACTCCTTTATCTTAAGCAAGATTTGGGTTCCAATCCCCCTCAAGCAAGATTGTTTAATTTTATTAGGTTCTAATAACAAGTGTTCATATTAAGTCCTTTTTAATAGTACGGTGATTTAATTATTTTAAAAAAATATGGTGACCAAATCGTGACTAAACCTATAATATTATTATTTAATTGAAAATTTATGTTCTTAATAAATATTTATAATTTTACCGTTTAATATTTAAAAGTTATAAAATAAAAATATTTTAACAAAATAAAATTTCAAAAAAAAAATCAAGATTAATCAAACCGAATATCAATGGATTACTAAAATAGCCTATCAAATTGCATCGAACAAAACTATATGCACTCCTAATATATTTTTTATTTTGGTTATCTGACTTTAAATGTTATAAGATGTCTATTAAAATTTCGATTATGTTACAAAATATACATTACATTATTAGCTAATGTTATGATCGTAAATAAATCTAACGCTTAGAGAACTTTTCATAATCATTTAGCGAAATATTTTTATATTTATTTATTTATTAAATGAATGAATGAACGTGAATAAAATTTCATATTTATTTGATTAAATTAGCGAATATAAATAAAAGGTTCGTCCGTTTATTTATGTTCGTAAACTTTTAATAATTCATTCATTTATATTAGTTTAAATTTATTCACATATGTATTTAATTTCACGATAAATTAAAAAAATCCTAAATTACTTTTGTTTTGCCTTCCAAGTATTATTTTTTTCCTTCTATAACACTAAAAAATAGGGTAAAAATAGGTTTTGGAAAAATAAATATTCTAAAATTGGAATTTCATTAAATTTTAAAGTTTTAAAATATTTATTTATTTTATTAAACGTTTTAGTAATGAAATTGAGGGTTAAATGAATTGATTTAAGTAATATTTTGGTTTTAGAGTAAAATACAAATTTTACATTTTTTAAAAGGACTATATTATAAAAAGTCAATATTAAGAATCCTTAATAGAGTTATATTTTTTAAAAATTTTACTTAATTTTACCACTTGATGACTACCTAGAGAATTTATATTTCAATGATTAATAAGGACAACTTAAATAGATAATAAGTTGTTAGAATTTATTTAAATATGTATTGTCATCGTTTCTTATTATTTTTTTTAGGTATAAATAGAGTAGGTGTTAATTAGAAAACTTTTTCGAATATATAAGAATATAATTAATTTATACATATATATATATATTGTCGAGTGTTATAACATTCAAATGATAATTAAACATAAGTCTTAAATAATAAATCTAACATCCATAATTACCTGAATATCTACGATAATAAACCCAAATTTTGTGAGATTTTTCATGCAAACTTGATAATGGAATAATGGTGGATCTAGTTCAACAATCAGTTCAAAGAGACCCATTCGAGATAATTTTGCACCTGTCCTTAATGATTTAATTTTAACGATTGTTGTTCTAACAGTACAGATAACTCAATTTGAGTTAAAGTATGTCATACTCAACGTGTTTAATTCTATAGATCAAATCAGTGAATCGGTAAGAGATGATGCTAAAGAATATATTCGAGCATTTTTTAACGTATACAAATGCTTCAAGCAACATCGAGTGCTTGATGATGTGCTTCAACCAAGATTTATTGCATCCTCGGACGATCTTTGCAAATGCTTCAAACTTTGATACTATCCACCAAACTTGAACAATTACTTATAGAGCGACATCATATCATTCTAACAAAGAGATGGTGAGTCAATGTATGAATGTTAAGACCAATATAAAGACATGCTATGCAAGTGCTCGATTCAAAAAAATTAGATATTATGTTGGGAATTACAACTGTAACAACAATCCTTGCTAAACACATATAACCTTAGGTAGTGGCAACATCAAAACTTTGGTTCTTGGAAATGCCAGTTGGGTGTTGACTGAATTATGCTTGACAATTAAATAAATATTTAATTGATTATTTATAAAAATAATACCAAAAATATCTTTACGTGTAAATATATACGATCAACAAGTAATAAATGATGAGTTAAGTATCATATTTACATGAATTGTCAAAATTAATATTTGTGATGGTTGCAATTATGTATACCTTAAATTAATCGCCGCATAATAAAAAGTGTATAACAATAAAAACATAGCAAATAAATAATAAATTCCATCAATACTTAAACTGTCAATGATAATTAAAAGATTATCATCCAAATATACCTAGCCAAATAGAAATTAATTCAAGGCTAGATTAAAATGTAGCAAAATAAATTTTATCATCCTTAACATCACACAACAAACTAAAGAAGCAAGAAAATATAATTTGGAGGGGAACTGCCAAATCGTCCCTTCAAACACTCCATTGTGCCTCGTATCGTAAGCTTTTGTCCTTATCCTTCAGTTTGTTGTTAGACGTGGTGCACTCTACAATAAATCTTCTTCTTTTTTCTTTGGCTATTGCCCTTTAGAGTGGTCTTTACGAAACTCTAAATTGTTCAAAGAATGGTCGCCTTAAATCGTAGGTAAGGATCCTCTTATATAGATTTTGGTAAGTCGTCTTAGAGTTACTTTACAGGCTACGTAAGTAATTTTCATAGGTCATGTATTGAGTCTTTATAATTCGTTAGATCAAACCTTATCTATAATTCTGGGTTAAGATGGTTTATCTCTAACAATAATTTTATGTCTGACATTTGAAGTTTGGACAATGTTATTTTAAATCCTTCTTTAGTTCGGCGTTATCGTTATCAATTCTACTTTCCTGTTTGCCACAATACTTGTATACCAACAACGAAAACAATCAAATTTTATCAAGTAAGTCCGACAATAAAATTTCTTCAATTCTCATAAAATATACAAATGTAAATGCATGAAATGTGATGAATGCAAATTAAATGCAATCTAAATACATTTAATTTCAAACAATAAGCATGGTTAAATATACCTAAAAGATTCAACTTTCTATAGGTTTATATTGGGCAAATTTGTAACCCCTAAATTTAACCTAATGATAAATGCTCAAAAATTCTATTTTATGTATCCTTTATGTAACTCTTAAATTTAACCTAAATTGTTTATATGTGGACTGTCACTTTAACATAGTTAACGTCCATGTTAGCATAATTAATGTTTGTCCAAAGGCTAGATTAATATAAATTTTTAGTTCGAGGGCTAAATTAAGTGTGTTTTATCGAAGAATTAAATGATTATTTAGTCACAAAATACCCCTTAAGACATTATTTTTTATATATAACATATAGGTTATCTATAATCTCAAACCCCTTAAATAAATAAATTTTTAAAAAGTATGAGTTTAAGCATGTTTAAAGTCGTATTTTTTGAGATATTTGATTCACGAAATGTAAGATTATCTCTTAAAAGATTATCTCTTAAAATGGGATTCTTAAAATATAATATTACTTGTCATATTATTGGGGTGTTGTACACTACTTTACTTAATTTATTTAATAGAAATATAATATTTCAGTGTTCGAATATAGAAATGTAGGATTAATCGAAAGAAAAAAAAAATATCAGTTAATCCTTATGATATATTTCCTTTTAACATCTTATAATTTGCAAATTCTTTATATTTATATTACTTATATAATCAATATATATTAAAATATATTTTATATTTATGTACCCTTATCATGTTTTAAAATAGTTTTTTTTATGAATTGTCATTGTTAAACATTTATTATGTTTAAATTTTTAATATTTTTGTTATTTGTGACAAATTATCAAATAAATTAAAATAAATAATAAAAAAAATATTTAAACAATGATAAAAACAAATTAATATACTAAAATATTTGTTAGATGAGAAATATCTTATAAATCAAAGAATAAAATTAAGCACATAGACTCCTAACTCATTCACTCTCAACTAACATGCAATCTCATCCTATAATCCTAGAAACATCATGAAAATAATATTAATAAAAATATATTAAATATTAAAATATTGTTTAAATACATGTAAAATAATTTAAATATTAAAATAATATTAAGTAAATATCTTTAATATAAATCATAAATATTTCGTCACCTAATTAAAATACAATAAAAAAAATCGACAAGAACAAATTTTATTGTCATAAGGGTAATATTATCTAAAAATTGTTCAATACAAATATTATTATATAACAAATCCTTGGTCTATTAGATACGGATGTTTATCTTATTTCATTTTATATGAATTCAAATTTTGACATAAAAATATAATATCCCGTTATTTAATAAAAATATTATTGTGTAAATCTAGAAAATGAAATGCTTGTAGTATTACTGTTATGTCCCAATTTAGTAACATTTTACATATTTTTTATTAAATAAAGAAGTATTATATTCTCATATCAGGATTTAAATACATACAAAATAAGAAAATATGAACATCCTAAACCAATCAGTGAATTACAATAGTTTACGTATTTTGATATAACAATTTGATAAAAAAAATAATTATGCATTTGTATTTATAGGTGTTCTTGTGTCGTATCGTAATCCAATTTTAAAATAGATTCCAAGCCCGAGTCTAGCTTAATTGACTCATATTACATGTTTACATATTTAACAATAGATAAGATTCCTTTATATCACGTAAAATTCAAAAATTTTATATTTTTTATCTTTATATTATAAATGACTGATTCAGAAAAACAGTAAAAAATCACTATAAATTTAACCATAAATTTATTTTATTTTATATTAATATTTATATGGGTCCCTAAATTTTTAAATTGATTTTATTTTGATCATTAAACTATAAATTTTACCAATTAAATTACTAAACTACTTTATGGGTCACTAAATTGTAAAATTGATTTTATTCTCACCATTAAATTATACATTTTGTCAAATAGATTACTATTAAAATGATTATATTATAAAATTTCTTACAATTTTATCATTTTTAATGGTTTTGTGAAATAGGCATCATATCATCACCCGTTTCTAAACATAAAGCAAATTTTAAAAATGTAAGAAAAAAAATATTATATCATCATACAACTTTGATATTAATAATATTGTTAGTGAAATTCTAAACATAAAGCAATAAGTGCCAACGAAATCAAATTAAGAGGCATTTAAGGCATAAAATCAACTTAGATGTTTAATTATAAGTGAAATTTTGTGTTGTGTTTTAATTATTTTTATAATATGTTTGTGTCATGTTTCGAAATATTATTGGTAAGAGATTCATTTTATCTTATTTTATATGAGTTCGAATTTTTGATACGAGAATAAAATATCTATTTAGTAAAAAAAATATTATTGTGTAGATTTAGAAAAGAAATGTGTGTATACTGTTATGTCTCAATTTAATAACATTTTACATATTTTTTATTAAATAGAAAAGTATTATAATTTTATATTGAGATTCGAATTCATATAAAGTAAAATAATATCAATATTATTAGTTACTAAATCAATTAGAAAAACATAATATTTTATGTAATTATATAATTTGATAAAATACATTATGCATTTGTATATTTTATTCTCGTGTCGTATCGTAATCCAATTTTAAAATAGATTATAACCCCGAGTCTAGCTTAACTCACTCATATTATTTGTTTACGTATTTAAAAATATATAAGATTCTTTTATGACACGTAAAAATTGAAAGTTTTATATTTTTTTAGATTATTGAATTGAAAATGGTTGATTTAGATTAATAGTTAGAAATGAGAAGATTATCACGAGAAAAAAATAAGAAAATAATATTGGATATTTATTTTTCTTTATCCAATTATTCAAAAAAATATAAAAGTAGTTGAGTTTTACATAATCTAAGCGGATCTAACTCTTTAGAAAGATATATGATTCTCTTACCCCAAGTAAAACTTAGAATTTTACATTTTTGGACCGTCATATAAAGGTAAATGGATGAATCAGATTAACAATCAGAAATAAAAAGATTATCACGATAAAAAAATAACTTAACTATATATTTACTCGTATCTAATAATTTAAAAAATGTATAAAAGTAATTAGTTTTCCATTATATAAGTGAATATTAAACCAATAAAAAAATATAATTTTACATTAATATTTACATGGGTCACTAAATTTTTGAAGTGGTTTTATTTTGACCATTGAACTATGAATTTTTCCAATTAAGTTACTAAACTACCTTATAGGTAACTAAATTATAAAATTAATTTTATTTTAACCATTAGAAAATTACTAGATTATTAAAATAATTATATTACAAATTTTCTTACATTATCATTTTTAATGTTTTTAACAATGGTACATAATCCTACTTAATTTTCCTAGCTACTACCCTACCCCACTCTTTTATTGTTCAACAAATGCAAATCCAATGTCTCAAGCACCAATCATGATTAGGGTAGGCCTTAATTCTTGACAAAGAGTCAATTCTTTTCTCTATAACATATATGGAATCAATGGAACCCTTCTCTTTTTCTTGTGGATTCCATATGGAGCTCAACAATTAGCTCTTATTTGGAAAAAAAAATATTAAGTGAATTCTGTTTACGACGTCATTTGTGGTCTCAATCAATCATGATCGTTCATCTTATTTTTTTTCAAGGAATCATCACTTCTTTCTTACATATAATTAATGGGTGTGTAGTTATTAGATGATTATTTAAAGATGAACGACTCTGATTGCTTGGACCATAGATGACGTGATGAACAAGATTTACCTAATAATCTTTTCTTATTTGGATTCAAAATCACAGTTTCTACATGAATGTTAAACACATAATTGAAAATGTCAAAACTTGTCTCTTTAGTTGATCTAAAATGGGGTTAGTATAAATTAACATAATTTAAACATCTTTTTGTCTTGGATAATAATCAACCATTACCTTTAAGATGTCCATTTTTCTTATGCTATTATTTTCCAAACACATGCACCTTTACGAAATTTCTAGATTTTCCATATAGTTGGTCAACGTTTTCGGTAGGGGTGAAAATTTAATCGAGTGGGGTTAAATTTTTTAAGTTAGTTTAGATGATAATTTTTATTTTATAATTTAAATTTTATTTTAATTTTTTTAGAGTCGAGTTAAGTTAAGTTGTTTGAGTTTTTATTCAAATTTAGTTATAAATTTAAATGATTTTTTGTGACAATATATATCATACATAACATATATCAAACATGTAGAGAAACTCGAATCAAACTTGAAAACTGATTCATTAATTATAAAAAAAAAAAGTTATCTAAAATTTTATTTTATAACTCAAACTTATTAAATTTTTTTATTCGATTTAAATTTGTTAAACTATAATTCAATTCAAATCATAATTGAATTAAAAAATTTATTTAATTTTTAAAAATCAAATCAAATTTTATTATTTTTTATTACTCTTTCGATTTTTAAGGTTTTACCCTGACTAATTCAGTCCGACCCGCGTTATACACCTAGTTTTAGTGAGTGAGTCTTTCAACAGGGATTTTTTGGATACAAAATGTTAGATGCAAAGCTAGAATCAAATGTTGAGAGGAGTAAGGGTCTATTAAGTTTTAAAATCTAAAAAATGGAAGGGGCAAAAACCTTATTTGACTACTATTTAAACTAATAAGAACCTTAAATTCTATTATACCAAAAAAATTAGAAGAGATAAACATACCTTCGTCCCTGCATAACGCCTCGAACTTGAAATCTATTTAAACAAAATTAAATTACTTATCACTTAGATCAATCTTATCGATTTTATTCGCTTTAATTTCATATCGTGGATGTGGGCCATATTAAACCAACTTGATTGTTTTTATTATGTACCCATTTTTCCCCAAA
This sequence comes from Abelmoschus esculentus, assembly GCA_035048815.1. Classification (NCBI taxonomy): domain Eukaryota; kingdom Viridiplantae; phylum Streptophyta; class Magnoliopsida; order Malvales; family Malvaceae; genus Abelmoschus; species Abelmoschus esculentus. The sequence goes on from JAUCBN010000009.1 coordinate 11,751,954, forward strand.
GTTCCCATGATTAACCTTGTGATTTCTGCCACGTGTCAATGATGGATGGATGAAGGTTAAAACTCCCCCCCCCCCCCCCCCAAAAAAAAAAAAAAAAGAGAGTGTCATAAAGTTTGCTAAGTGAGGGCCAGGGCCAGGGCTAAGGGGGACCCAATTAACATCGAAAGCTGACACTTGATTTTGCAAATTACGACCCAGCTGGCATTGGACCCACACTGTTTGGGTGAAATCCTTGTGGTTTGATGACTTCCCATCTGGACATCACTCAAAATTTACAAGAGTGGACAATTACAATTATACCCTACGAAGACACATCCATCAGAAACTCATCGAGCTCATTCTTCACAAAATTCTAGGCCCAGAAATGACAACAAAAAACTCATGTTTTTAGCCCAACACAACAACTTCAAACATGGTACCTAATTTTGGAAAAATTATTTGATGAAATCTGTTCATCACGTCATTTGTGATTTAAAGTAATCAGAATTGTTTATCTTTTTTTTAAAGTGAATTATCACTTTTTTCTACATGTAATTAGTAGACGAGTAGTTATTAGATAGTTATGTAAAATGAACGATGCTAATTGTTTGCACCATGAATGACGTGGCGAACATAGTTCAGTAATAATCTCTCCTAAATTTGACTTAGTGTTGTTTCTGTTTGTTGTGGGTAAATTAAAATTTGAGGTAAATTAAGATTTTGTAAAAGTTAAAGTTAAAAATTTAAACTTTTGGAGATTAAAATGATGGAAAATTATTAGGTGAACTCTGTTCATCACTTCATCCGTAATTCCAATTAATCAGGATCGTTCATCTCAATTTTTTTAAGGTGAATCATCACCTCTTTCCTACATGTAATTAGTGGATGAACGATTATTAGGTAGTTATTTAGAGATGAACGATCTTAATTGCTTAAATCATTAATAACGTGGTGAACAAGGATCACCTAATAATCTCTCAAAACGATAGGTAAATAAAAGTTTGAAGATCCAATTTTTGAGTGTTTTTTTGTTGAGTTTTGGAATTTTATAGGTGAAAATTTTGATTTGATCTTAAAAAAAAAACAATATCTTAACGGTAGATATACTATATTTGATTTTCAAATTTAAAAATAAATTTAAATTCGATTCAATTTAACCATAAAATATCAATAAATTTAAATTCGATTCGGTTTAATCACTATTACTAATCGTAGATTATATATTTCAAACTAAAGAATGAAATGAGTTCGAAAAGATCCCGCCAAATCACTCAAAACTTTAACTCATTTGAATGAATAATTTTAAATTTTTTGAGATTTTAAAATACTAGCATTTTAAGTATCATTTTGAAATGCTATCATTTATTATTATTTTTTTTGAAAAAAAAAAGTTTTTTAGATATATTTAGGTTAATAAAATTGTATACGTTTGAAAAAAAAATCAAAAAATAAAATAATGATATTGTTTGTTGATACACAACATAAACATATCAGTGTCGAAAATATAGACACTAAATTATTCTAAAATATACTCTCAACCATTGGACATTAATCGCTCAATCGATTTACTAATATTGTTGGTGCTCGAGCTCGTGACTTTTAGATTCTTTTAATCACTAAGGCTAAACGACTTGTACAAATAAATATATATATATATATATTTAAAAAGTGAAATCAACATCAACGCTAAATATTTGACAGACAATTATCAAATAATAAAAATAATATAATATTATTGACATTTTACTAAAAATAATTGTGTGGCCAAAATAAAAACAAGAATAATTTATGATCAATGGTGTCGTCTCTCATTCCCTCGAATGTTAAATTTTAATAAGAAAAAATTGGACAACTGAAATAATTTGGGTTCACACGGACAACAACCACAATACCTCCTTATCATATTTAAACACCAAATTCACGCACAACCTGTAACTAGTGCGGAGCAAAACTCGACCCGACATGTCTTAAATTTCATTCAAAAAGTTTTAAATAAAATTTTAGTTATAAGATAGATTTAATTTTATATTTTTTGGGATATGCATATATCATTTTAGGGTAAACTACGCTAGGTATCACCAAATTATTGTAGGTGAGTAGTTTTTACCACCAACTTTATAATTGATCTAAATTTACCACTAAACTTTATTTTTTGATTCATTTATATCATCAGACTGTTAATTTCTTAACAGAACGATGACATGATGTATGCTATAATTAGGGGTGTTCAAACGGTCGACTAAACCGAATTAATTCGGTTAAAATGGTCGGCCACCAAACTTTGTTCAGTCGGTGAGTGGTTAAAGTTTTTTTTAAAGTTCGGTTAATGGTTAATTCGGTTTGAAACGGGTTAATTAACCAAAATATAATAAATATTAAATATATAATATATATTATTATTAAACCCATATCCAACTTATTTTGTTTTATCGTAATGTTTAATCTAAAATTCTAATATTTTTATTTATGTTTAGATATTATTTAAATTAAATGTCAACTTATCTTCGTAAACTAAAAAAGATTTTCAATGATTTTTATTGTGTAATAACTTTGAATAAGAAAATTAATAAACTTCGGTTAATTCGAAAACCGACCAAATTAACGGTTCGGTTCGGTTAATATATTTTAAAAAAAGTTCGGTTCGGTTAACGGTTAAAGATTTTAAAAGTTCGGTTAATTCGTTTTTTGGTAATTTGATTTGGTCACCGACCGAATTAACCGTTTGAACACCCCTAATTATAATTATTTAGATATTAAATCAAAACGATATCATTTTTGTATTGTTATTTTGATACTAAATGACCTAAAACAACATCAATTTGCTGGAGGAAAACATATAAAAGTACACACTCTATAAAATTTAAACCTTAAAAATCAAAAACAAACTTTAAATCACTAAACTAACATCTTTATTTATTTTTAACACAAATAATATATATGTCAAACTATAATTTATCATATAAATAATAAGTATAATGGCACAAATGCCACGTGTAATTTTGGTAACTTGTGAAAGATAGAAGAATATGCGTTTCATCTCTATGCCACGTGTAATTTTTTAAATTTTCATCACAACCTTTAACCTCGTAACTTAAACTTTTATTTTAAAATAAAAATACTAAAAAAATATAATAAAAAACAGATAATTTTCGCTCGATAAATATACCAAATTATACTCGAAATCAAAATTTGAGCTTTATGACTTGTGGATTGGGTAGAGAAAATCAAAATTAATTTTAGAAGTCCAATCCATTATTGAAGAATTCTTTTAAGATAAAGTAGCCTTATTACATCTACGAATGTGGGCCTCCACTGTTGTACAAGGCCTGACCTTTAAGGTCTTTTGATTTTCGAAGCCTGTTTGATCAGACAACGACACTCATTTCGGAAAAACAAGGAGATAATTGCCACATTGCTGGTTGCTACCGTGAATGTTTTAGTTTAACGAATAAATTAGGGATGATAATTTCATCCGTCCCATTGATTTCTGATTTGACTCGATTGAGGTGGCTTTTTATTTAAATAAATGGGTTTGGGTTAAGTTATTATAGAAATAAAATTGAGTCGGGTCAAAGTCGGGTTTAGAATATAAAAAATTTGTTTCGATCTGACCCAATACATTTTTATTTTTATTATATTTTATATATAATATATAATATTTTTATTAATTTTTTTGGGTCAGGTCTGGTTTAGTAGGGTTTTTCTATTAATATATTGGGGTCAGGTCGGATTATAAATTTTATTATTTCGGGTCGAGTTAGGAAGAATATAATCATATATATTAAGATTAGGCCGAGTTGGGGTTAAGTTATAGGTTTTATTATTTCAGGTCAGGTCGATTCGGGGTAAAATATATATTAAGATTGGGTCGGATTGGGGTCGGATTATAGATTTTATTATTTAGGCTCGAGTCGGGAGGAATATAATCATATATATTAAAATCGAGTCAAGTCAGAATTAGGTTATAGGTTTTATTATTTCAGGTCGAATCAAGTCGGGGGAAATATATATTAAGATCGGGTTAAAATCAGGACGAATATCTTGATTTTCGGATCAGGATCAGAACAGTCAAAAAAACTACCCCAATCTATCTTGTTGCCATCCCTAAAATAACCAGAAAGTCAAGTTAAACATAATAAGTATTAATATTATTATAAAAAGATATTAAATATTTCTATTTTACTTATATTTCTTATATTTCTATTTTGACTCATAAATAAAAAGATATTAAATATTTAAAATACTGAATTCATGTTCTTTATATATTTTACCAACGATATGTTTACTGAGCTAAACTTGATCGATTATCATATACTCCTAAAAATTGTGGTTTTAAGTGAATTTAAATATATAATATTTTTTTACCGAAACATATAATGATTTTTAATTAATAGAAGAATTTTTAAAATCATACTTTTTAACTGACCTGTGTAATTACAACATTAATTCTGGTTATAATAACTTGACCCGAATCTAAAATATTATATTTAAGTCTTTTAAAATTCGACCGAACAAATTTTTATTTTAAAATCATAGATATAGTTAACATTTAAAATATTAAATCATTCATAGTTTTTTATACTTAAATAGGAATATATTTATAAAATAGGAACTCTAAGTTTAAAACATCGTATATTAAAATAATAATTAAAATAAAATTTATAAATTCAATATTTGTAAGGTTTTATGAATACATAAGTCCACTATTAAATACTAAGTATTATACTCCGAAGCGATGCAGTGTTGGAAAATTCCTTCACGATGTGTCTATCGATCACGATCGACCTACTAACTTATGAACAAAAACAATAATTTCAAAATGTATCGATATTAATATAGTATATTTTTTTGGTCGTTGTGTAATGGTACAGGTTGACCCATACCAATAATATTCTGTAAGGTATACTAATATAGGTTAAACATCGATGTACCCTTTTCTTATTTCATCTTCAATAGAACAATGTTCTTTAACCAAAACATTAAGGTATTGATACGATTCTCCATGTACGTGTATCGTTACTTTAAAATGGCTTTTTAAGTTCAGAAAATCATTTCCAAAACTCTTAAATTATAATCACTAAACTCTTAACTCGATCTTACATTTTGTAAAAGTTATTTAAGATCGTTTATTAACATTAAATCTATGTTTTATCATTAAAAATCATATGTAACATTCAAACACCTAAACCAACCAATCACATTAACTTAAACAAACAAGATACCATTTTTAAAATGTAAAAGGAGTTGGAGGAGAAATTATATTATGGGTAGGTCTTATTACGTGTTCATGGGATCAATCACTAAAAATCATTCATCTTATCAATTTTTTTTATGTTATATTTTTTTTTCAAATAAATCTTTACTTGAAAAAACTATTTTTAAAATAAATTAACAATAAACATGAGTGAATATTTACTTAGAAAATTATGACACGAAAAAAAATGATAAGATGGATGGTTTGTAATGGTTGGTCCCATGGATGATGTGGTGGGACTTACCCATGATATAATTTCTCGAGTTGAGAAATTATATCATGGGTCGAGAAATTATATCATGGGTAAGTCTCATCACGTGTCTATGGGATTAACCATTAAAAATCATCTTCACTTGAAAAATTATTTTTAAAATGAATTAACAATAAATATAAATGAAGATTCACTTTGGAAAATATATGAAATGAAAAAAAAATTGATGATATGAATAATTTTTAGTGGTTGGTCTCATTAATAATATAGTAAAACTTACCCATAATATAAACACATATTATATAGATAAATTATTCGAACTCAAATCAGATAACAAACTTGATATATGAATATGAGGTTTATAAAAAATTATGGCATCGTATTTCTATGTACACACCATCAAAATAGTTGTAATTTGAAGTTTATAAAAAATGCAAGTAATGGTACGTAAGACAAAGGTTGTTGATTTTAGAAAAAATGCTAGTAATGTACTTTTGTTATATAATTAATATTGGAATCTCAGGTGAAGCATATAGAAGCCAAAACTACAGGAGCCTATAGGAAGAAAAGATAAGAATGGTTGGCTCTTGATTTTAAATATAATTAATAAAATAAGAGAGAAATAGCTTTCATTAACTTAAATAATTATCGACATATTATATTGTATTATATTATATTAACAAGAAATGCTAAGAATCTCCTTTACAAAAGATGCTTTCGATTCCTACAATGTAGGGTTGAACACAACAAGTCGAAAGCTAGCTATGCCGACACCAACGACATATAACAAATGCCATACACAAACTAAAACGAATATTATTACAAAAGTAAAAGAACAAACGAATACATTGTTATGCTTAAAATAAAATCATGGTTGGTTTTGGTAACTTAGGATTCAGTTTTTTGGAATTTTTTCTCGGAAGGTAAACGGATACAAACGAGGGATGTGTCATTGAAATAATGTAAACAGAGACGGACACAAAATTTTATATCATTAAAATCGAAAGATATAAAATTATATAAAAAAATTAAAATTTTGAAGAATACGACTGCACTTGTTAACTTGAGATATTTGTAATTTGTTAGCGATATGCATAATCTACTTTAGGGGCCTAAGCCAATCAAAAGAAGGATCTTCACTTCATACGCCAATTTCAAGAAATTACCGGCGACAAACAAGTCAAGCCGTGGAGCATATTGAAAAGCAGAGCCATTGATATAAGCTGGCCTTCAAACTTAGGCTTACAAGCATGTGATTCCAATATCTGAGTCAATCCACTTTAACCGGCGCACTTGCCGGCATGTGAGCCAAGGGGATCTACTTATAACCCCAAAGCTCACGCGGTTAACTGTTTTAACCCCCCAAATTTCTATGTGCTACGTACTTTAAGGGTCAAAAGTTGTCTTAGTTGTTTCCCATTCCTTCTATTTCCATGTGTGGGGTGGACCACAAGGGGGAGATGATCCTAGTTTAATGTGAGAACATGGCGAAAGGTAGAAAGTTTTCTTACAAGGGAAAAAGTAGAGGGACTATTCACACGACACACCCATAGTCCATACAATAATGGGTCTTTGACAAAACATTCGATTTTGTTTTGAAATTGTGCCCCAGCCAACCTATCTAATGCTGTTTGAAATGACCATTTACAGTTATTACAAGGCTACTACAACCTTTAGACATGAGGGGATCGGCCGAGTGTCGGGAAAGGCAGATAAAAACATGGTAAAGACAAGCAGCCGACTACCACTTTCCCTTTTGTGTTTCCCCCCTTCTTTTTGACTACTGTGAAGTAGATTTGATTGCATTAATTAATATCTTAAAGCAAATGGTGATGAACCTGGCTAGTAACTTTTGGACCAATTGTCAGATAAATTGTCTCCTAAATCTGATATGGGACCTCTAATAATCTACTAAATCCTTGTCTGATCTGCCTGTCAATATGAAGGGGGTAAAGAAAAGACAACTTACTCTAATGGCAATCCAGACAAAGCAAAAGTTTTGTAGGACGAGGACAGCACTAACGATAAACAACAGCCCTTGTCGAAAGCATAAACAAAGGTCTCCCAACATTGGTTTTCTAACCATGTATTTATATATGAACCACCAAGAACCAGTTGAGTTATTCTTTTGAGAATCAGCTACTGTTCCTACTGCTTTTCCCTTTTGATTGATTCCAAGTTGCTTATTTTATATACTTAAAGATAGATGTGCTGGTAAAGAGGACGAGAAGGGAAGCATCTCCCAACCAAAACAATAGTCATAGGTTAAAAAAAACAAGTCTAAACATTGTAATTAATACTTTAAAGTGGTTATGTACAAATGTTGTGTAATAATAAACCAGATTTTTCTTCTACCTAATCTTGTTTTCCTCTCTGCTAGCAACAAATCTATGGCATAAACTCACAAGCTCCACCACACCATGTTTTCTCACTTCTCATTCAAATACTTCCCCCAAGCAAAGCATTGGGGAAGTATAAAAAATGGCGGCGTTGCCTCCCAATCTTGTCTATATGATTTCTAATTCTATCTATCCGACAACCCAAACCAACAACATTCACCGAATTTCAGCTTTTTTCATAAGTACATGAATGCAAAATCCCAAACCTTAAGCAAAGAATATGCCAATTGCCAACCAATGAGGCAAAAGACCAGTGAAACAAATCTCTCCTGCAGTTTCCACTTCATGAATAGGATTTAATCAACCCCAAGTTGTATAGATTCCTTCTCACTAGGCTCCCAAGTGATAACAAAACTGCCCCACCAACCCCTACTGCTTGCTCTTCGCTTTCGTCCTTGTGATGATAAATCAATGGCAATTCCTTTACCTCCAAGTTCCCTAAACCAATCTTTTCTCTTACTGATTCAATGATTTTGGGATCTGCTAGGTTCCCAGTTGCATCCGTTACGTAAAAAACGTTTAGAGCCATGTCACTCATGGTTGATATTTCAGCTCTCGTCACGTTAAGACCGTTTTCCCTAAATGTTCGAGTCACATCTGCCAATAGACCTTGTTTATCTAATGTGTGTAACTCCAGCCTTACTCCCTGAAATCACAAAGATAATGCATCAGTGTGTTGAATACAGGATAAGCATTAAAAGTAAATATTCAAAGTGATTTTAGATAGAAAAATACCTCAGATGCTCTCCTTTCAACAGCGGCCTGTAAACATTGGATTAAACGATGCCTTTCGGGTTCGGAACTAATTGGGGTTCCATCTATGTGCCTAATGTAAAACTCCTGTAAGAAGAATAAACAAGTTTAAGTACACAAACTGAAATCATGGAACCAAAATCTTAAAACAAGATTTATTTGTAATGATCATTTAAATACCAGATATGCCTTATCCCCAGATGTCTTGATAGTTGCATGAAACACAACATATTGCATATCTGTCAATGTGCAAACAACATCGAACAAAAGCTTGGTTCGATCCTTGCACTGAACATTCACCACTGAATAACCCCTTTCCACCCAATTCTGCACAGTGACCACAGGCAAATCTGACTTGTGTTGCAAAATAGGTTTTCTTTCATAGTCGCGATCTGCAAACATCATTTGATGTAACCTTCTCTCGGTGTGGGTTACAGCCATAGAAACCGAGGTTCTTGCGCTACGAATATCATTGTCTCCCTTCAAGACATTCCTTAAGCGTACTTCTATTTTGTCAATTTGCTGTGAGTCCTCAATTGGGGTCCCTGAATTGCAATCTTTTACAAAGATCAAAGAAGCGATTCGACCATTGTGAGTCCATACTTTAGCATCCACCACATCACATTGCAGGTCAGCTAAAACCGCAAATACTTCGGATAAAAGACCAATTCTATCGGTTCCAGTCAATTCCAAGGCAGTTAAGCCATTAAATCCATGGCTTCTATCAGGATGAGTAGTCTCAAGGGACTGAAATCCAAACAAATAACAACATAAGAATCAGCTTTACTGCAAATTAATTAAGATAGTAAATAAGACAATGAAATGAAGTGTAAAAAAAACTACCTGTTCAATGTAGCTAATAACGCTCTCATCAGTTAATTTGTTTCCATTTAAATCAGTGACATGAAAAACTGCAAAAACCACAGTTAAAACTGTAATTAACATGTCAAAAGAGCAAACTTTATCCAACAAATCTTTAACTGAAGCTTACCATCCATGAACCATTGGCCATCAGATGAAATGTAAGCCTTCTTAATAGAAAGATTCAGATCTGTTAAAACCTGAACAGCATCCAACAGAATCCCATGTCTTCTAGCACTATCAACCTGAGGAACCAAAGCCAAGAGGAGCTGGAATGAGTCAAAAGGCTTTGAAGATTCAAAAGAAAACGTGAGACCGAGTAGTCAAAATTGGGGGCAATATGTTCACATTTGAGAGGTTTCGTAGAAGCTAACCTTAACAAGAGTCGCAGTTGGGCAAACGGCATTGTCGATCACGACCCTGTAATAAAACATAAAAAAGAATGTTAAATCAGGGAAATGCAATTTCCAGCATGAAGCCAGAACTGGAAACATCATTGAACAAACAAACAAGTTATGATGAAATCCTTGGATTTAAAACATAAACATTTGAAACCCAGAATTCCAGGGACTACGAACACAAACCTGGGTGTGCTCATCCTTATAACAAGCTTTTCATATTCATCAAGACAAGCATGCCACTCCATTTTCCTCTTCTGTTTATGTCTTTCTTTCTTCTTTGTTGGAGGAAGCCAAAAAAGATTGAAACTTGACGGCAAAAGCAAGCCTTTTAATGTGTCGAAAGAAGGAAAGAAACACTGGTGAGATGGCTGAATCGTTAGTACGAAGCCTTGTTCTTGTTCCTTGAGAAAAAAAAAAGAATTTGAGAGTTTCTAAGCGCATTAAATAAAAGACAGGATGGAAACCAGAGAGAGGGTCACATGGCCTGAGTAACGCTGTCGCCTGCCCGCGTTGACCTACATACACTCCCATTCCCATTGGTCAACTTTATTGCTCCACGTGTCGCTTGGTCCTCGGACGTGGTAGTTCGTAAGTCCAGCTCGGATGCCATCTGTACCGATGCCACTCGCCTTTTGCATTCCTTAGACTCGAGATTTAAAAGGGTATAACGTGATGAACGGTGATGGATCTATCCACGTTGATGGTATGGGACATTCTTGGCTTGAAAGTTACTGTAAGCTTTTTTTGTTTAGCCGACCGGAATTATGACGTCCTCACGTGATAACACCGTCCTACAACCGTTTTTTTCTCTGTCGGTTATTCGGCCGGTTTTTTCTTGTATTTTTTTTAGTTGAATGAATCTACGACAGGCATCGAATATCATTGGACACCACTAATATTGAATACTGATGAACATTATTAAATTAATTAATAAAAATTAAAAATATCAAGGACTCAACATACAATTATTAGCATATGTTGAGTCTATAACTTTTTTTTTGTTAATTGCATGTTGAGTCCTTGATATTTTTAATTTTTATTAATTAATTTAATGATATTTAACAGTGTTCGACACCCGTTGTAGAATTTTCTTATTTAGTTTTGTTAAATATATAAATTATTTAAAGTTTTTATTTAAAAATAAGATATTTAAAATTTATTTTAAAATTTAAATAAAAAATATAATACAGATAAGAATGTGACCTGTAAGTTATATTTTTTATTTTTAATATTTTTTGCTAAATTTAAAAATGAAAATACCACTTATATATAATATTTTCATATTTATATTATAAAAATTAATCTAAAATTTAAAATATAAATAAAAATCACTTATATTTTAAATTAATATAAATAAATTATTTGCAAAATTTCTCCAATCTTTCATCTCTTTTCTTTAGACTTATAATTCCACGCAATTGCCCCTATCTTCCTTTATTTGTTAACGATGGTTTTGGGCTAACAGCTTATATTTTTAATTTCCGCGAAATTGAATTTTATTTAAATTGAAAATTCTTTTGTCGGTGATAAATCTAATTACCACCATTCAAATTTTTATTAATAAATTAATTTGTTGAATATAAAAATTCATTAAAAATTTAAGTTTAGTAAATTCAATTTTTTTTAATAATTCAATTTATTTTTAATATTCGAATTAATTTGTAATCTGTTTTATAAATAATCATTTAAATTAACTGATCAAGTTACATAGGTTTAGACGTAGTCGCGGGGGCAAGCCATCATATTTAAGGCTAATTGAAATTATCTCTATCCCATTTAAGATTAAGGATGAGAACGGGACGAGACAGGTCGGGTTTTTGGTCGTCTCGATTCAAACCCGATTTAATAATTTTTAAATTAGATTTTGATCCAATTCGGATTAAAATATTAATTTATCTATCCCGTCCACCCTTATATATTATTTTTTAAATTTGATCCCGACCCGACTCGATCCGAAAAATTTTAAAAAAATAAAGTTATTCTTCGTCAATGATAAAAGTTAGATTCGATTAATCCTTCATCATAATCATAGATTATAGTTTTTAAGTAACTTTAAATCTATGTAAAAAATAAAATAAAATACAATTTAAATTACTCACATGTTAAATTGCATATTTAAAAGAAAAAACTTGAATCATCGACTGACAAAATCAAATATATTAAAACTTGAACAACATTTAAATTTTTTTATCATAAGAACAAACCTCCAAAAGTATAAAAATTACTTAAAACCCATAAAAATGTTTATATATAATGATATTTTTTATAAATATAATAAAATATATAAAAACATACCAGGGCAGGCGGGGAATTTCAAGCTAATATCCAACCCGGCCCGACTTAATGATTTTTAAGCCCCACCTCTTCCCGATCCACGAAATTTAAAGTGAAAAATCCGATCGGGTCAGGTCAGGGACGAGTATTTTTGCCATCCCTATAATATTTATTATTGATCTTTTAAAATTTTAAAGTTTGACTGTATTTATATTACATATTTTAAATAAATAATTTTTATAAGATATATATTTAAATTTTTTTTGATAAAATGTTTTTAAATATATTTTTTTATATTTTTATCAATAATAACTTTTAAATAATTATGAGTTAAAATTGAGAAAAAATAACTAAAAAAATCAATAATAAACATTAAACTTGGGACGAAAGGAGTATTATTTTGGAATTAAAGTGACCTAATTAGTGAATTTGCATGACCGTGGATTAGCTTTCGTTTGAGAGGGGGTCAAGCTCAAGTAAAACGGGTAAGTAAGATTCTAAACCCAATCCTAATCCATTCTAAAAATTAAAGGTTATGTCCGAACTTGACCCATTCCAATTTAAATAATAATAATATATTATATATAAAATAAAAAATATTTCATATTCGAGTCAAGAATTTTTCATCCCAAACCCGAACACACCCTGCCTCAAATTTTTTATTTTAATATCCGTTTACTTCAAAATCTGAAAATTTTATCAAAATACTCAATTAAATCGAATTAGATCTGATCTAGTCTACTGAGTGTTTTGACATTCCTAGGGAGAAGGATTGTTAATTGAGATGAAGATTGTTAATTTGGAGTTTTGATAGTTTAAAAAATCTTGTTAATGGTAAAATCAAGATTACTTGTTAATCAAGTAAGATTTCTTGTAGATTTAATGATACCTTGAGATAGGTAATCTTAAGAATTTTAGTTTGTGTAGGTTAGGTGATAACCCATTGAAACTTTATTTATGTTCTCTAAATTATATATATCTTGCATGCTTATTTGATGATAATCACGAATTGTGACAGAGTAGATTGATCATGGTTAAGAAAATACCAAGAAATTTTTTTTAGCATCACATAGTTTTAAAGTATAGTATTTGATGTTTAGTTTAGACTATTGCTATTATATTCATAGGACTTTATAGTGGTTGAGTCTATAAACTTTATTTGAAAGATTATTCTTGTTATATGATGTTTTCAACTTGGAACTCTAGTTTTATAAATTTGTTTTTAATACTTATTTTACTAATGCCAGAGGTTTTTTTGGGTATAATTGCATTGAAGGTCCTTTTAGTTTAAATAGTAGTAAAAATTATTCCTCCTAAATTTTAGATTTAAAGGCTTAATAGTCCTTTGTTTCACCCAACAAGGACGGAGCCAAGATTGAACTATGAGGGACAGACCGATTAATTTTAAAATAATAAGGTCTTAAAAAGTAATTAAATTGTAAAAATTAAAAAAGTTTAGGCTTAATTTTAAAAAAATTAAAATTGAGAGGTCTTAAAAAATAATTAAACTAGAAAAAGGAGGGTCAAAGTTTAATTTTATTAATTTTAGATTATACGATCTTAAAATATAATAAACCATAAAAAATTTAGAAGGATAAGAAAGGAAAAAAAAACTTAATTATAATAATCTTAAAATTATAAAGGCCTAAAATAGAATTATCCTATAAAATTTAGGAAGGGCAATTGCCCCTCCCACAATATAAGTAAATCCGTTCCTGTCACCCAATATTTAATTCTAACTTCATCCCCGAATGCATACCAGTCGCGCTTTAAATAAGGTGACACATTTTATATAGAACCGCTATCAGTTAGAATTGCTCTGCAACTCATTGAATACATATAGTGCCTAAGAATCCATAGTCTTGAGTCTTGACTGAAGGTCATGGATTCACTTAAATTTTATGGTCTTATGTGAGTTCTGTTCATGGTTCCTGAAGTTGAACAATACAATTTCCGAGTAACGAAACAAGCATTGTTGTTGTTGTTAGAGACGTGTTGTGTGTTTGATAAAATTCTTCTTCATGGAGTCTTTGATATTGTTGAGAAGATGCTGTAATTCATTATTCAAATTACAGGTGATGATGAGGAAATTACAACTCATCCGCTTCTTAGCATTTGGTTTGAACTCTGAAGTGGAATCACCTGGTCAGAAGATAATGGCACCCTTGGCTTCAATGATGCTAAAGCTAAGGAGCTTAGTTCTTTGAGTTCTGAATAGGAATATGTTGTTTGGTACTCATAAGATGTAACTTGTCATTGTTATTTGAGCAGTGAATCCAGCCTTCGAATGATGTTGCTGCTCTGCTCAACCAGGCATTAATGGAAGTTCATATATAGAAGTTAGGCTATATTCATGAGAATTGATTCCTCTGTATTACACTTGATGGATGAAAACAGATAGGAGATTGAAGTTAGTATCTATGTCTATGTAGAGCATGGCTTTGAAGCTCTTGAGATCTTATAGTCTGCTTTTCATACTTCGGTGTTGTTTACCGTGTTAATAGTTTCCGAATTCGCCTCAGAGGCAAGTCTATGCGCCTTTCCGGCTTCTTCGTGCCACCTGATTCTGGCAACCATCATCAACAGCAGCATCAAACATGTTGCTATCCCAACTAAAAATCCTAGCAACAACCCGCTTAGTCCAAGTGCAGCTTTGAATGCCAAAAATACACCCAAAGGTAAAGCTAAGAGATAAAATCCCCCAAGATTAGCATACATCGCCAACCATGGCCTAGCTGTTCCACGGACAATTCCTCCACACAAAGTTAAAGGGAAATTTACTACTTCAATCACTGCCATTAGAAGCATCATCTTTTTCACTCCTGCTATGATTCCTCTATTATGGCTAAAAAGAGGGGCCCAAATACCTCTTGCACCAATCATTACCAATGCGCCGATGCAACCTGAAACTGAGCTCACCACAAGTGATACATATGCCGACTGGTATGCTGTGATGGGCTGGTTTGCGCCGAGCTCGTTAGAGACACGGGTGGATGCACATGTGGCTAGTGACAACATCACAGAGTAGAGCAAGCAGTCGAAGTTTAGAACGATAGCAATCACTCCGACAGCCTGCCTGGCGTTCGGTAACCTTCCCGTGAGTAAGACCAAAATCTCATAGCACCACCACTCAAGGCAGGTGGTAAGACAACATGGCCCGCTAAGCTTAAGCAGTCTAAGCCAGTCTTCCGCACGTTGATCCCACCATCCTCCTTCGCGCCATTTTGCTCCCTTTCTGTTTTCTTTGGTCACTACATATAAGACTAGAAGGATTGCAGCTATGAGGTCACTTATCCAGATTGCCATCGATACCCCCTCAAGACCCTTAGCTTTTGCAAGAAAGATATTAATTGGGATATGAAAAGCAAGCGCGAGAGCCGAGCTAAACATTATTGGAATAGTTTCGCTTTGAGAGCTCAAATAGGCTTTGAGAGGGCTTAACAAAGAAGTGACAATCAAATCAGGGAGAAGATAGAAAAGATATGTCTTTGCAACAGCTGAAATGTCTTCCTTTTGGCCAAAATGGATTAGAATCTTGTCAACATGAAGCCATAGAAAACAAATAGGCAGTGTAGTTAAAAGCAACAAGATTGTGGCCATTAGAAGTGTCTTGTGAAGGAGCCTAAAGTTTTTAGCTCCGAAGGCTTGACCGCACACAGGTTCCATAGCTCCACAAAGACCATTCAGGACCGAGAAACCAGTGACATTAGCGAAGGTGAAACCAAGTGCTCCACCAGCTAACTGAAGCTCCCCAAGCCTGCCTAGAAATGCTGTAGTTACCGCTATCTTGGCAAACCAAGTTAGGTTCATCGCCACCAAAGGAAGTGATATTCCTCTCTGTATTTTCATCTCTGAAAGCATTACTTTCAGTAGATTGGTTGGCCATATCTTGGTGGGATTCAAAGCTAAAGGCGACTGAGACATCTCTTCCATCCTTGATGTTTCTGCCGTTGCAGACATCCTCGCTTGAATCTAGAGGGAATTAAATTGATGGGGTTGTTTTAAAATCGAAAAAATATAGATTTCTGTTGGGAGAAAGATGGAGAAATCAGATTTGTTTTAGATAAGATGGATTGCTTACTCCTAAAGCATCAAGCATGAGTTCCGTGAGGATGTTAGTGTGCAAATATGATGTTTTTTTATTGCAAGTAACTGCCAAGTAATGAAGAGAGAGTTGGGTGGTCGATTTATAGTGCGTGATGATAATGCAATCTGTCAAGGGAAAATCATGCTCAACCCACTCTTTATTTCATTGGAATATTTACTTTTTGCTAGTATTTTTTTTTTCTAATCTAGTTAACCTTTTCCCTGAGGCAGGCACCTGATTCATTGCTCAGATTCTAACTAACCAAATGCTTTGCATGCTTTCTTTAGTTCAACAGATTGTTCTCGACCGGTCGCGGAACTTGACGAAATAGTTTGAAAATCAATTTAATTTTTTTAAAAAAATATAAAAGTTTAAATTGAAATTATCAAAACAAATAAAGGGTTTTATTTATATTTTTGAAAATTTGAGAGAGATAATGAGAATTTTTAAAAATTATAAGAGGAATTTAACTATGTTCCACCTCTGTTCTAGACTGAACTAATCCAACCCACTTACGTCTCCATTAGCTTGGAGAGTTGGTGCTAAATCAATGAAGTGAATCATCATCATCATTATCATTAGAGGTGTTTATTGTCGGATATCGGATCCGATCCGATCTGATTTTTCCGGATATTCGGGTTATCGGGTTGTTGGATCGATGATATAATAATCCGTATTCGATCCTGAAAAAAGCGGATATCTGCATATTCAGATATCCAGTTATCAAAAATATGATTTGATTAAACTAATTTTTCGAATTTGAAAGTTGTATTTATGAAAATTTTAGAATTTCAAAGATAATAAATAACAAATTACTAAATACAACAAGAATCACATTTATAAAAGTTTTATTTTTTAAATTTTTAAAAATAACAAGCACTAAATTATTAAATATAATAAGATTAATATTAATGAAAATTTTAATTTTCGGATTTTCGGATAATACAAAACTTAAAATATTGTGATCCGTATCCGATCCGGAAAACTTAAAATCGAATCGGATATCCGGTCCAAAAATAAAAATCAAATCAGATATTCATATTTTTAAATCAGATCAATGGATAATCAGATCGTATATTTTTGAACACCCCTAATTATCATCATTATTATAATTGCAAGCATAAAAGGGTACAATAATTTTAGGGTTAAACAATTGAAAATGAAATATTTGGTATAAAAGGTGTTGGCATCTTTTAGCTGCTTGTCCTTTGAGGATGAATGAATGGAAAGTGGGTTTTAGCTCATCTCTGGTCCACCATATCTAAAGTCAGTAATAGTTTATTTAGCATTCTGATCATTTCATTTAATAAGTTGAGTTTACAGACAACTTTAGCAAAGCTTTTCTGCAACAGCAAAAACTTCAGAAGGAAACAAAACACACTAGCAGGCAGCAGGGGGAAGCCATTATAATTACACACTGTTCCAGTGTTTTGTTTAATATGACTTGGTAAGAGACACTTTGGTCCTGAAAATGACAGATTAAAGGATGAATACTGTATGGAAGTGATTCTGCTAGATTGACAGATAAGAACCAAGGAAAGGGATACCTAATCGTTGAAACGAGGAAGAGAGATATTAGCATATGTCCCATGGAATCAAATTGTATTTTATGTTGAAAATTCTCAAGAATGTACCGACCAAACCACAAGGATTTAATCACAGATACAGGGAATGAAAGGAATGCTACTTTAACAGAAGCATACCGGAAAGAAATGCTTTATTCAGTAAGGTGATAGATGCTTGATTCGAGTTCCAAAAACTTATATATGATTTGAAAAATCAAATGTATTATAATATTATAAGATAGTTTAGGTTGCATTTAGTATTGCGTTCTAAACCAGTTTTGGGGCCAAAAACTGGTTTAGAACGCAAAAGCAATACTAAATAGTTAATTTTTGGAGAAAAAATTGTGTTTGAAAATTGTTTTTCAACCCAAACGCAAAAGCTAAAATTTTTAGCTTTTGCGGTTGGAAAAGTACTTTTAAGAGTCATATTATAATTTTAACATTTATTTATTATGTTTTATTATAATTTAATTTTTACAAATACATAATTATATTTAACATAAATTATTTTTTTAGTAATACTAGATACATATATTCATGTAAAAATTATATATTTTCTCAAAAGCACTTTTGAAAAGCACTTTTCAAAAATAATTTATGTATTCATTTATTAATATTTTTATATTTTATCATAATTTAAGTTAATATTATAATATGAAAGAATTTGATTATCATTTAAATATATATTTTTTTAACTTATAACACCATGTCTAAAATTGTCATTTACTTTCTCAAAAACACTTTTTGACAGCAATACTAGATACATATATTTTAAACCAAAAATTCCAAAAAAAACTTTATCATTACACTTTTTCACCGCACTTTTCAAAAGTAATGTTAAACTGACCATCGATAGGATAAAATCTTTAAACAAAATTAAGAGATAAAATTTGGACCTGTAAAAACTGAATTAAAAATATCTCCTTATAATTGTAATTCAAATTGTTTACGATTATTTAATCTTAATTCAATTATCATCTTTTATAATTATGTCTTCGTAAATTCTTAAAACAAGAGTTTGATACTCGATTTTTACACTACTTCCTGATACTATAGCTTGTTCCTTCTCTAAATAATTAGATTTCCTCAAACGAAAGGACAATATCCATCAATTAACCTTTTATCCCAACTAAAATTTATGAAAACTTTTATTATTATATCTTTATTTTTTTATTGATTCATTTTATTTTATTTTATTTAAGAAAATCTGAATGGACACGAGTTCTTTAATCCAAATGGTTAAAGAAACTATTATTGTTCCTAGAGGTCATGAATTCGAGCACCAGCGATGTTATCAAAGTGATTGAGCGATCAATATCAAACGATGAAAATAATATTTCAAAACAGATACTATTATAATCACTATTAGCTTGTTAAAAAAAATTAAAAGGATTCGTCGATAAACAAGCCTCTGTTTACCATATCTTATGATAGTGGAAGTATAAGGGACTTCAACTAAGTAAATTTAATTATTAATGGATTTCAAAGACTATGCGCCACATACTAAGTAAAACAAGGATCCTTTGATAAAAGGAAGAGGCACAGGGGTTTATTTCATTGCCACTTTCTAAAAAGAGATTGAGACACCAATTCTTTTGGTTTGACGCAGATGTAAGTGAGATTCAAAGATTTTAGAAGATATGTCCGATTTATTAAAATAGGGGTCCTTAATTTATAATCGATGAAAGATATAATTTCTTTTAAAAGAATATTATATTATAAAAGATATTATTAGATTATCCTTTTGAACAATAAAATACTAACTTATAAGCCTCTAGAAATTAAACATTTTCGCTTAAAAATATCATTTTTTTTCTTGTTTTGAAACAAAATCATTTATAACACTTTCAACATCATTTTTTTCCTTTAAAGGATCACTTTGATTGTCATCAAAACAAGTTCGTTTAGTCTTTCTTACGATACAGTTGTTTGTAAGTATGACTTCAACGACTTTAATTTTGAAAAGCTTCGTTCTACAGAAACAACAACAATAAAAATAGTCAATAAGATTTTGTAACCGATTGTCACATTTAGAAAACAATTGTAACAAACATTTTTAAAATCTTATAATAAATTTTGAGATTAGCATAATTTAATGAGTGTAATTTATCAAAATTTTGGACCCTCTTTTTTAGTGCCCTGTGTGATCGTTCTTATTGTGTCTGTCCAGAACTTTCATAATGTAAATATTATATTTCACTTTCTAAAATCAATCCTCCCGAATTATAAAGTTTTATCGTGACTAATTTGAATCATCTTGTAACATTTATATAATTTTAATAAGTGAGTCTTATAAAAAAAATTATATATACATAAAACGTCAAACGTAAAATTTACGTAAATGATATTAAATCGGTTACTATTTGGATTATCCCTATAGGCATATACTTTGATCGTTGGAAAGATCCACTTTGGCAGATATTATTTCTACGAGCAAAAGGTCGATGTATATACTCTGTAAGATATGTTCTTGAAGTACATGATTGTGAAGATTCGTTTTTGTACTATAATACAACAAATTGTGTTAGAATTTTTTTCTTCGTCGTAAATAGTGATGGATCTAGAAATTTATTTTAGGATAGTTATATATAAATTTTAAAATCTTAAGATGAACACAAAACTTAAATATTACAAAAATTCAAAAATTAATTCATAAAAATTAAGAAAAAATATGTAAACTTTACAATGTTTAGAGTGGGCACGGACCTACCGAACGTGGATCCGCCACTGACTGCAAAGGGCCTTAATGATGAAGGATGCATGCAAGGTCGGAAATGATTGAGCAAGATCTGGCTGGAAAACCACCTCAGCTTCCAACTCATTTTGTTTTCTTTATCTAATTAAACAATCCTAAACTATTATGAGATTTTCCAAAGGGAAATTATATTGGACATACAATTATTAAAGTTTTAAAGATAAGAGTTTTGTGCAAAGTTAGGCATAATCGTAGATTAGGACTGAGCGTTCGAGCGAGTCAAATCGAGTTGAATAAAAAAATTTTGAGTAGTTCGAGTTGAGTCAACATATTTTATAATTTGAAATTTTTTTTTAAATTTTTTTGATTTGAGTCGGTTTTAACGAGTTCGAGTTGAATCAAAGGGAAATTATATTAGACCTACAATTATTATACATTTTGATTCTAATTTAAATGATTTTATCTTTATATCTACATACATATTTTTTTCATATTATTTTTTACATGTATAAATAAGATTTTAAATTATTATTATTATTATTATTATTATTATTATTATTATTATATACCTTAGGTATGAATATGTCATTTCATTAAATTACGAGTCTCGTTAATTTTTTTTTTCTTATCTATAAAAGGCCAAAACGAGATAAAAATAATAATAAATTAAATACAATAATATAAATACGTAAATTAAAAAAATATAAAAAAATATAAATAAAAATTGTATTAAATAAAATAAAAAATAAATATGAAAAGTGATTGTATTGTAAATAAATGAAAATTAAAAGGTAAAAATAATAAAAAAAGAAGATATGACTGAAATAAAACTGAAAATAAAACTACAGGGACTAAATGTGTAATTAGACCCTTGAAATTTTCATTTTTTTTATTTTTCGAGTAACTTGAACTTTGAAAATTTGAACTCGACTCGAAATCGAATTTTTTCGAGTTATTTGATTCGAATAACTCAAAATTGAAAAAAAATGATTTTTTCAATTCGAGTCGAGTTTTGCTCACCCCTATCATAAACCGAGAGAGATCTTAAAAAGTTAGATAATTACACTTACTATTTTTTTCATTATCATACAATCTTTCGACGGATATTTTGTATAGGGACGAACCCAAAATTTTATATAAAAAGTCAAATTTATTTAGAAAGTATATTAAAAATATATGCCTATGGGTACAAAATTATAAGAGTTTAAAAGATGTAAAATTAAATTATCAATTAAAATATAAATTTTAAGGATACGCTGCATCTAACATTCCCTATATCCATACTTAAGAAAAAATGTTTAAGCAAGTTCAACATGTGAAATGAATTAGTAAAAACTAAAAATCTATCGTATTTACTGCACTTTTTGTTATTTTACTAAGGGAGACAATATAATATACAACCCTATATAATCTCTTTATTAATAAAAATTAATTTATATAAAAATGTTTAGCATAAAAAATTAATTTTATCATAATTGATTATAAATTAAAATTAATTTAATTTTTTTAAATTGTTAAATATCGTTTTGAATAAGAGTATACCACTTTTATTAGAAGTAGAAACAATGTTAAACTTGATCCGTACATATTATTAAAAACACGAAATCTAACGTATCTAGATCATAAACATCACTTTTATTAAAAGTAGAAACAATGTTAAACTTGATCCGTACATATTATTAAAAACACGAAATCTAACGTATCTAGATCATAAACATTACTATAGAGAAAAAAAAAAAAAAATACAAAATAGCATCAAAACTCGACGATAAAGGTAAAAACATCAAGAAATAACATTAAAAATACATATTATCGAATTGAGGCACGTTAACAACACATTTATTACCACAAATCAACCAAGAACAATTTCATTGATAAAATTTGTATCTAAATCCAATTTGAGGGTTTAAAACAGAAAGATGAACTAAATAATAAAAAACGTTATTTTAATTAATCGTGACGATATCAAACCTAACCCTAAAATAAAAATGATAAAGCGTGTAAAAAAATTATTTATAAAAATAAAATTATTAAATTAAAAATATTAAAATAAAAAACGAAATAAATAAAAAATATTTATCAGT
The DNA here is from genome assembly GCA_035048815.1 of Abelmoschus esculentus. Taxonomy (NCBI): domain Eukaryota; kingdom Viridiplantae; phylum Streptophyta; class Magnoliopsida; order Malvales; family Malvaceae; genus Abelmoschus; species Abelmoschus esculentus. The sequence goes on from JAUCBN010000009.1 coordinate 11,774,517, forward strand.
CGATTAGTACACAAAATGCAATCAATGTAGATGTAACAATAATGCATAAAAAGGCTAGTAAGCCCACTACCCTGACCCAACCATCCCTGCTCCAGTCCAACCCAACTCTGTGGCAGCAAGTAGTAAAATAAAGGTGTTTTCTGTTTGCGGAAAAAATAATTATTTTAAAAATACATAAGTAATCCTAATATTTTGATATTTAAGTTATAATTTATTAAATTTTATATTATTATTGGTTGATATTAATAATCGACCTCTTCCACTAAAACTCGGTGTAGATTAATAATTTGCTCCAACACGTGTATTACATATCAACAGGAACAGAGCTAAAATTGAATTATGAGGGGACAAATGATTAATTTTAAAATAATAGGTCTTAAAAAATAATTAAATAATAAAAAATAAGGTAAATTTTATAAATTTTAAAATTGAAAGGTTTAAAAATGTAATTAAATCAAAAAAAAGAAAGTCAAAATTTAATTTTATTAATTTTAGATTACATAAACCATGGATTTAAGAAATAAACCATTGGGTGACTCGTTATAGGAGAAAACATACAGATTATGAATGTGTTGGCAAAGAATAAACATATGCAAGGTATGCAAGCTGTACTTCCATATTTGAGAGGTGCCGACCATGTTTGAAATAACCTTTATACGTTGCTTGCTGGACTATGGCCGTAAATGAGTCGAGTCAAGTTTGAGTTGTGTTAAATTTAGTTGGGTTCGTTAAGGTTTCGAGCTGAGTTCAAGCTTGAGTAATTTTAAGCGAACTTGAAAAATCTGAGTTCGGCTCGTTAAGAACTCGAGTTGAGTTCGAGCTTTTTTTGAGCCTAATCGTGTCAAGTATTGATCGATCTTTGACCGTGTTAGACTCAAGTAACTTTTATCTCTCACGTCTTATTTAAAACCTAATGAAGAAAAAAAAGTTTGATACACAAATTTTGTAAACTCAAGCTTATTAATTTTAGGTTTTAGTATGTTAATTTAGGGTTTAAGACTTATGTTTAGGGTTTCGATTTTAGGGTTTTAATTTTTGAAATTTAGATTTTAAATTATAAAAAAAAATAATAATATATTTATATTTTCGAGTAGCTCGCGAGCTTTTCGAGTCGGGTATAGAACCAATGGGCGATGCTTGGTTACAATTTCGAATCCGTTATTATATGTTTGCTCTAGTTTTTGTTGTTTTTGATGTTGAAACGGTTTTTCTTTATCCATGGGCAATGAGTTTCGATGTATTGGGGGTACCCGTATTCATAGAAGCTTTCATTTTCGTGCTTATCCTAATTGTTGGTTCAGTTTATGCATGGCGAAAAGGAGCATTGGAATGGTCTTAGTTCCTGAATATTCAGATAATAAAAAGAAAGAAAAAAGTCAAAATAATAATAACATTGAGTATGAATTCCATCGAATTTCCCTTACTTGATCGAACAACCCAAAATTCAGCTATTTCAACTACATTAAATGATCTTTCAAATTGGTCAAGACTCTCCAGTTTATGGCCACTTCTTTATGGTACCAGTTGTTGCTTTATTGAATTTGCTTCATTAATAGGCTCACGATTCGACTTTGATCGTTATGGGCTGGTACCAAGATCGAGTCCTAGACAGGCGGACCTAATTTTAACAGCTGGAACAGTAACAATGAAAATGGCTCCCTCTTTAGTGAGATTATATGAACAAATGCCCGAACCTAAATATGTTATTGCTATGGATGCGTGTACAATTACAGGGGGGATGTTCAGTACTGATTCTTATAGTACTGTTCGGGGGGTCGATAAGCTAATTCCTGTGGATGTCTATTTGCCGGGCTGTCCCCCTAAACCTGAGGCAGTTATAGATGCTATAACAAAACTTCGTAAGAAAATATCTCGCGAAATCTATGAAGATCGAATTAGATCTCAACAGGGGGATCGGTGTTTTACTACCAATCACAAGTTTTGTCTTGTACGCAGTACTCGTACTGGAAATTATAATCAAGGATTACTCTATCAACCACCATCTACTTCAGAGATTCCTCCTGAAACGTTTTTCAACTACAAGGGTTCACTATCTTCCCACGAATTAGTGAATTAGGTAGGATTTTTTTTTACAGAAACAGAATAACAAACAACGAATTAATCTTCATAAATTCGATTTCATCGTAAATGTGAAATACTTATCTTATACAAATTACAAATAAAAAAGAAAAGTGCGGGAGAGATAAAAAAGATGCAGGGTCGTTTGTCTGTTTGGCTAGTCAAACACGGGCTGGTTCATAGATCTTTGGGCTTTGATTACCAAGGAATAGAGACTTTACAAATAAAGCCCGAGGATTGGCATTCCATTGCTGTTATTTTATATGTATATGGTTACAATTATCTCCGTTCCCAATGTGCCTATGATGTAGCACCAGGCGGACTGTTAGCCAGTGTGTATCATCTTACGAGAATAGAGTATGGTGTAGATCAACCGGAGGAAGTATGTATAAAAGTATTTGCTCCAAGGAGTAACCCTAAAATTCCGTCTGTTTTCTGGGTTTGGAAAAGTGCGGATTTTCAAGAACGAGAATCTTATGACATGTTGGGAATCTCTTATGAGAATCATCCACGACTGAAACGTATCTTAATGCCCGAAAGTTGGATAGGGTGGCCTTTACGTAAGGATTATATTGCCCCCAATTTTTATGAAATACAAGACGCTCATTGAATGATAAGAAACAAAATTACAACTTCGAATATTCAAGGAATATTTGTACATTCTCTTCTAGCTCAAACAGAGGAATTGAGGTTTCATTCGTATTCTTATGGATAGGCTAGCTAATAAATAAAAAGAAATAAAAGACAAGACATCATTGAGATTTTCGATTTTTGAGGAGACTTTTTTATTGTATTTCGGACGAGCCGAGACAATAGAATGAACAACAAGGGTTCTGTACCGTGAACTTTGTATCGCGCACATCACTTAGATGAACTCTAGAGAGTCGCATAGAAGGGAATGAAGAAATGGAATATGAAAGAGAATACAAAGAAATAAATGAAAGGGAATCGAATTCTATTTTATTTGTACTGTAGCTGAGATGAGTCTTGGTTATTTCTAGCCTTGAACTCCTCTAGACCAGACTTTTGGTTGGGCCTTTCAACCAATTTACAACCAATTTAATATTTTAATAAAAGAAACATCTTTTATTAAAATATGATAAAATATGTATGAAGTATTAACATTCTTTTTGAATGTGAGGAGCCACAGTGTGAACAAATAAAAAAGAAGAGGAAAGATAAGCAAATTTTTTCTTTTACTACATTATAATAGACACATTAGAATATACTCTTTGCTCATTTAAAAAATATAAAATAAATAAAAAAAAGAAAAAAAAATAAAAAAAAGAGGGTTTACTCCCAGATACTTAGCTAGATAAGTATGTGTCGATCCATATCAATTAATTTGTAGAGTAGATACTCATACAAATGAATCATATGCCAGGAACCAGATTTGAACTGGTGACACGAGGATTTTCAGTCCTCTGCTCTACCAACTGAGCTATCCCGACCATTACCGACGCATTATCCTCATAATACTAGATGACTTGGGTCTATGTCAATTTAAAATGAAAACAAAAAAAAAACGAAAAAGTATTAAATGAAAAGTCTCGAACGGAAATTTCTTGGATCTTTAAAAGGAAGACTTTGTAAATTTCCATATGAGTAATCATATGGATTATGAATCATTCAAATAGGTATTCCTTGCTCAAGAGATTTGTACGTATATCATATATATATATATCACAATATATCACAAGACTTGTGATGTGATAAGAGAACAAAATTCTGCTAGGATACGCTTGTAAAATGGCAAAGAATAGGATGAACGAGAAACAGAAGGAACTTTGAACCCCTAACAAAAAAAAGGTAGGATAAAATAAATAGATAGCAAACGGACTTTTTGGGGTTGGGGATAGAGGGACTTGAACCCTCACGATTTTTAAAGTCGACGGATTTTCCTCTTACTATAAATTTCATTGTTGTCGGTATTGATATTGACATGTAGAACGGGACTCTATCTTTATTCTCGTCCGATTAATCAGTTTTTCAAAAGATTTATCAGACTATGGAGTGAATGATTTGATTAATGAATATTCTATTCGATTCTTTCTTCAACTTGGAATCGATTCACAACAATTCTTTTTTTTTCATATAAATAGATTTTGCATATAAAAAAATACGGGTTCGGGTCGTCTTTTTTGAGATAGTTTTTCGTTAGTATACCTATTTTTTTTTTTATTTTATATAGGTATATCTTGCATCCTTTCTGGAATTTCGATATAAGGATTCCTTTACCAACAGTCAACCCCATTTGTTAGAATAGCTTCCATTGAGTCTCTGCACCTATCCTTTCCTTTTTTTATTATTATTATTCTCGCTTGCTGAACTTTTGTTCATGTTTATTTTCGTAAAATAATAGGATTTGGCTCAGGATTGCCCATTTTTCATTCCAGGGTTTCTCTGAATTTGAAAGTTATCACTTAGTAGGTTTCCATACCAAGGCTCAATCCAATTAAGTCCGTAGCGTCTACCAATTTCGCCATATCCCCCCTGTGTCTTGAGATTAGGATCTTATTAGGATGCCCCCCCTTCTCTCTCCTTTCCCCTTTCTTTCATTTCTTTCATTTGTTTATTTTCTTTCTTTTTATGCGATTTAGTAGATATAGATAGTGATTCTTATATCGAAGGGTCTTTCCCTATTTTTTTTTATTTCTTTTCTTGTTTGTTTATCTTCTTTCGTCTCTATTGGAGACCCATATTTATTTTTATTTGGTCCAATCAAAAAATATTTTATCATTTCTGTATTCGCAATTCAATATGGATGGGTATTCCATAACATATATATGCCACTCTTACTCTCAGTTTTCTCAGGCAATTTGGTGGAATACTCGAACGGTCGATTCTTTTTTCGTCTTAGCTTCCGCCTTTATGAATGAAAACAAAAGACAAATGAAAGGAGTCTCCCATTATGAATGATCTGGATTTCATTTCTATTTCGAATTCGAAGATAATTCGAATTTTTTAGTCTAAAAAAAAGTTTCATTCTAATTATTTCTATTTAGAACTCTAAACTAAATAGAATTAAATAATTAAAATAATTTTTAAAATTGAAAGAAAATATAATTATTATATTCTTAATTATTATATTCTATCAGCATTAGATTGAATATTGAATATTATATTGAATATTAGATTGAATATTAGATCGAATCTACCATTATTTTTATTATAATAAATATGTTATATTGTTATATTAAGTATGGCATTCAAAATTTTAAATTCTAGTTTTTCTAAATTCTAGTCTATAATTCATATTAATAATTCATAGTAATTATGAATAACTAATAGATAGTTAATAGATAAGATCGTAATAGTTTGCTGAATTCCTATGGATACAAAATTTCTATTATTTGATATTTGAGCCCGCTTAGCTCAGAGGTTAGAGCATCGCATTTGTAATGCGATGGTCATCGGTTCGATTCCGATAGCTGGCTTTCCCTATTTGTTTGTTTTTTGACTTTTTTACATGATTTATAATGTTTTTTTTTTGAAATCTTTGAAATCAAAGAACATTGAAAAAGCTTTTCCCTCTTTTTTTCTTTCCAAAGGTCAACAATCTGTTTATTATGTCGTAGAAACTTCCAATTAGGGATAAAATTTGAGGAGTTAGATCTTTGCAGAATAAATCAAGAAAACAAAAAAAGGAAACTCTTTTTGTTTTTGGTTTAATTTATTTATATTAATTTATTTATATATTGAATATTATATTCAATTTATTTCTATATTATATCTATTTTCTATTTTAGATATATTATTATTATATATTTTATATATTTTATATATATTGTTATTATTATATATATTATCTTTTATCTTTTTATTTTTATATATTTTTTTATTTTGTTTGATTTTTTGTATACATTATATACAATACAAATACATTATATACAATACAAAAAAGTATGGATATGGATATTGATCCAATTCATCTCATTAATATTTGTAGTACAATCCTTCAGTCGATTTCGCTTCATTTAGTTCAGTTTTAATTTCGGTTTATAAAATTTCAATAAAATTCAAATTAATAAGGAGTCCTTATGTCACGTTACCGAGGGCCTCGTTTCAAAAAAATACGCCGTCTGGGGGCTTTACCGGGACTAACTAGTAAAAGGCCTAGAGCCGGAAGCGATCTTAGAAACCAATCGCGCCCCGGTAAAAAATCTCAATACCGTATTCGTTTAGAAGAAAAACAAAAATTGCGTTTTCATTATGGCCTTACAGAACGACAATTACTTAAATACGTTCGGATTGCCAGAAAAGCCAAAGGGTCAACAGGTCAGGTTTTACTACAATTACTTGAAATGCGTTTGGATAACATCCTTTTTCGATTGGGTATGGCTTCGACTATTCCTCAAGCCCGCCAATTAGTTAACCATAGACATATTTTAGTTAATGGGCGTACAGTAGATATACCAAGTTATCGCTGCAAACCCCGAGATATTATTTCAGCGAGGGATGAACAAAAATCTAGAACTCTGATCCAAAATTATCTTGATTCATCCACCCATGAGGAATTACCAAAGCATTTGACCCTTCACACATTACAATATAAAGGATTAGTCAATCAAATAATAGATAGGAAATGGGTTGGTTTGAAAATAAATGAATTGCTTGTCGTAGAATATTATTCTCGTCAGACTTAAACCTAACTAAAATAACAAAACAAGGCTTCTGCCCCCTTTTCACCTGAGTTAAGGTTAAGTGAAGACAGGGTGATGGGTTTGATTCGGGTATTTTTTTCCTATTCATGTTCATGTATGATAGATCCGTAGGGAGATTTTCATCCCCTGTCCGCTATTTTCAGTATTCCATATTAAAATAAAAAGGAATTGGGAATAGAGAATCTATCTAAAATCTATCTAAAGAAGGGTCTAATAGTATCTGTTCTTATTTGATTTGATACATTGTAGTCAGTGTAGTCAGTTACATTGGCGAATTAGGTGAAGGTGTGGAAAGAGAGGGATTCGAACCCTCGGTAAACAAAAGTCTACATAGCAGTTCCAATGCTACGCCTTGAACCACTCGGCCATCTCTCCTACATAATTATTATGGCCAATAACCCGAGCGAATAGCGAGTTATTCATATTAGATTGTTCGATAGGTACGAACAATATCAATTCTAACTAGAAAACCAGCTATAAAAATAGAAAACTTTTCATCACTTTTTTTTATCACTTTTTCTTTAGCCTCCCGGCTCGAATAATTTTTTTTTATGGAATGGGTTTGCTTTTATGTTATTTCGTACTGTACACTTCCTTTGTTTGTGAGATCATTTTATTTTCTCACCAGGGGTAATGAAAAGAGTTATAGAATGGATTGCTACCTATGCCTAGATCGCAGATAAATGGAAATTTTATTGATAAGACCTTTTCAATTGTAGCCAATATCTTATTACGAATAATTCCGACAACTTCAGGAGAAAAAGAGGCATTTACTTATTATAGAGATGGTGCGATTTGATTATTATTTATTATATATTTGATTATTATTTATTATATATATTATATATATTAATATATATATATATTATATATATATATATTTTACTTTAATTTACTTTTTTATTTACTTTACCGCTCTCAGTCGTTGATAGTCAAGGTCGTGTAATTAATACCTGGGCTGATATTATTAACCGTGCTAACCTTGGTATGGAAGTTATGCATGAACGTAATGCTCATAACTTCCCTCTAGACCTAGCTGCTATTGAAGCTCCATCTACAAATGGATAAGACTTTCGTTTTAGTGTATACGAGTTTTTGAAAATAAAGGAGCAATAACCAATTTCTTGTTCTATCAAGAGTGTTGGTATTGCTCCTTTATTTAGATTTAGATTTAGTAGTCTTTCTTTTCTTTACATTTCTTTACATAAGTTTGTTTTTTCTTTACTTTCACGTTAAGTTTACCTTTTTTATTTTACCCTATTTATTTCATAATTTCATAAGAAAAAAAAAAGATTTTTTTTTAATGAGTTTGATTTCGTTTTATTGGATTTGACTTAGTATTATACGTTCCTTATGTACTAATATAATATAGTGTACTAATATAATTATAATTATAATATAGTAACGGATTTCTATAAATATACAAAAAAGTAAATAAAAAATTACAATCTTTTGTAAAGTTTTGATTTTAGAGTAAAAATAAAAGATAGAGATTGTAATTTTTTATATATTGTATCTC